>JARHVA010000541.1:4630000-5144517 GCA_037957365.1 Torreya grandis
TATAGTGATTCCTTCTTTCTTAGATCATAATTTTAGTTTTTCATCCACTTCCCTAGCTAGGAAGTTGGACCCTTTTCTTCAACACACTTATCTTCACACAGGTAAGTTCAGGTATGCATCTTCTTTATTTCTTTTACTATAGTACTTCCTTTTATTGTATCACTATATTAAAAGGGGAAAAATGTATACACCCTAAATTGGCCAAGTGAACACACATATTATACCTTTTCATAATCCTTTCATAGGAGACTCTGACTAGAGAATATGAGCTTTTATTCACATTTAGCCATGTCCTTTTATCCAACTTGTATTGGTCTTACTGTATTTCCTAGACATCATTTTTATTATCCCTGGTCACTCATACTTTTTTAGACTTAACCCTTGCAGGCCCATGCACCTCTTTTAGACCTAGACCAATCTCCCTAGGTCCCATTACCCTTGGACAATAGTGCCCAAATAAGACTACAACACTAAAACCTAGGGTGTCCAATTTTTGACACTATTGTCCAAGTCCAATTTTGGTGCCAATGGTCAGTCTCTTCAGTAGTATGAGTTTTATCCCTTTTATTTGCTTCAGTCCTAAGTTTTCTAATGTTGGCCAAATTCAAATAAATATCCCAAATTTATAATAATGAGTCTCCTATATAAATAACTACACAAGGCATTTTATATCTAGCACTTACTATTTTAGCACATTAGACATAATAAAATCAATCAATATTATAACTTAGATTTCCTGCATCGCACATAGATTTGCATGCTTGATTAAGGAAGGGCCTAGTAGAAATTAATTCTTGCATCAATCATGTGCATTTATTATGCATTTTCCCTAAGGGAGAACTACATTAGATCTAAGACCCTTAGCTTGGGGGTTAATGTAGGCAATAGTCAAAATAGCAAGGGTTCTTGATTGTGTGATCATTCTTCCCCTAACCCAATTTCTCCCCCTTGTGCTTTGATTTTCTTTGTTGTTTCCATATGTGTAGAATAATATTGGTATTGAATATTTAAATAGACCTATAACAAGATCTAATGACTTCTAGGACCTAAAATATGGTATGTAAGGTTATACTAAGTAGATGAACAAAACCCAGAAAGATTTTAGCCTTAGGACAATAGTGCCAAGAAAATAATATATCATAAAACACTAGGATGTCTTATTTTAAGCACTCCTATCCAATAAAAAAATAGAGACTAGATCCAAAATTTAGACACTATTCTAGTCCTGTTCCTCTAATTCTAGATTCAAAATCATCAGTTTCAGCATAAAACCAGCTAAGTTAATATTTCTTTGTCTTCTCTTTCCTATGTAAGTTATGTTGATCAAATTAGCACAAACCTATATTTTAATACATAAAAACTATAATTCTCCCCATATTTCATACCTTTATTACTTTAAAATTAAACAACTAATTTCTTAAAATAATTAAACACTTAGTAGGGTGCACTTCTAAGTAACAACATGAAGGTTATCTCATTGATGTGGCTTAGTCTTATATTCAATATTTTTATTTTTATTTTTATTTTTATTATAATGCATGGAAATAATATTGTATCCCATTCACAGTGATTAATTTTTATTATATATTATGTAATTTGGTATATGATTATTTGTTATTTTCAATATTCTTTGTGATAGAGTAATTTAATTATGAAATTTTAAGTTTTTTGACATCATACCCTATTTTTAGTTCCTTAATTATAATAAGTGTGTAGTATTAAATTTTTTTCAAAGTTGTATTATTAAATTAATATACATCTTTTATGACACAATTTATATCCATTTGTTCTACATCATACAATTCATAACCAATGGGCACCCATCTAGATTGTTTTCCAAAAATGTTGATGTTTGTGTTTTACCATTTTTATTTAATAATATAATTTTGTATGATAATAGGTGTAAAACTTGAAAGATATCATAATGTTAAATATGTATAATAATTAATGATTTTTAAGTTTATAAATTGATAGATATGGTAAATTTATATTTTTATAAAATAATAAGAAGAAATATATCTAGCTCAAAATGGGTTTATGTTAACTATATAATACATATAAAATTTTAAATTAGAAACATATATGATTGTACATGCTCAATATTAGGGGAAAAAAAATATGAAACTATATCCAAACATGTCTATGATACCTAGATAGTAAGTCAAGACATTCAATTCCATTGAATATAGAATTGTCCTAGTTGAGTGTCACAAATGACTAAAAATAAAATATATAAAAATAATAAGTCTAATAGTGAGATATCAGAAGTAGAAACTAAAATTACTCCTAGACAAAACTACTCTAGGTGGACAATAGCAAAGGCCACTTGAGTCTATTGATTGTAGACTTGTTTATATTGAATGTGATGAAAATATGGCTATTATGCCTTATGAACTTCTATTTTCTAAGTAGGTTAATATATTGAGATCTAGAATACACCACTTCTAGTTCATTGTTTTACATCTTTTATCTTTTTAAAAGCTAAGGTCACCTTGATATATTTAAACCTAAAAAAAAGAGGGGGACTATAATGAATTGAGCTTACCCAAAATAACCCCTCTATGATTGATTTTTGCTTATGTATCCAACACTCTAAGGATGCAAATAAAACCCACATGGTTCTCACACCTAAATTGATTTTGAAACTATGCTCCTTGACTATGTGTATCCAACTAGAAATTTGGATTGATACTTGAAAATGATAGCGCTTAACTTGATTTGAGTTTATTTAGACATGGATTATGGCTTATCTTTGTGAATGATTTTGAATTTTTATATAATATGGCATATCTTATCAATGTGCAATAGTGTGTAAGTAATTAATAGATAGTTCCAAGCTAGGAATAATGAATGACCATTGATATGTATTTATAGGTAAACTTTTTGATAATTTAATTTAGTTGACCTTATGAAATGCATTAGAAGACCCATATATATGTGTGTGTGTGTGTGTGTATATATATATATATATATATATATATATCCATTATTTGTCATGAAATACATCCACTATATGTGGATAGGCCTGCAACAATGGCCATACCCACTTAACATAGACCTATCCCATAAAATCAAGGATAACTATCCTTAGCTGGAGATAGTCTGAGGATAGTAACAAATATTTTGAGAATCTGACTTGAAAATTTATGTATGAAAATTATAAAAAAACAAATATTCAAGCCCACTTATAGTTAAATGTACTAGAGGAATCATGAATAATATATAATATTTGGGCACAGTTCATATGGTTTAAGATGTGTTAAGAGTTAATATTATCAAGTACATGTGACCAAATTTATGTGTCTACACTCCCCTCCCTTTATATTAGTAATTAAATTTATAAATTAAAGGATAAATAATTAAACCTAAGTTTGTACAACACACTTTTTATTTAGGATTATATTCCATTTTTTAGGACGCTTAAATTTAACAAATCCTTGCAACATCACATGAATTAGTAATTTATCCATTTTTTAAATTTGAAAATTCTAAAGTTTGAAATGAAAAATTGAGAAGACAAAAAGGAAAGAGTACACTTATATTTAGATCAAACCAAATTTCCTTGTAACTTGTAACTTATGATGGATAATTGTGCCCCTTGTTGAATCACAAATTAAGAGTAATCGAGTCCTAATTTTGAATAACTAATTAAGCCCTTGAGTTGGAAAGATACATGCTTCCAACTCTCATGAATGGGAATGAAAACCTAATATATTAACTTAAAAAATTGGAACCACAATGGGTTTAATAGAAGTGATGCCAAGGCTGAGTGTCATAAGACTTAAACATACACCACCCATATTAAAATATGGAGCCATTCGATGTACTCAAAAGAAGTAATTTCAAAGATGTTGAGTGTCACTAGACTCAAATATACATTAGTAACCCATAAGAGATTGAATCACACCATTGTATATGGATATAAATTCTACTTACATGATCAAAATATAATAAATAATATGCATGCCCTTGTCATGACTGCATTGCCATATAGATTTGAATTGAAATGAACATTTTTCCTCTAAAATTGTAACTTTGAACTTGGAAAATATACATTAATAAGTATCATGCCTTTGAAATTATAACTTTTAAACTTTGAAAATGTGCCTAAATAAGTATCATGCCTTTTAAACATTGATCAATGTGTATGTATGTATGTGTGTGTGTGTGTATATATATATATATATATATATATATATATATATATATATATATATATATATATATATATATATATATATATGCCTTTTGATATATAATGGCATGCACTTATATGCTTAGTTTTAACTATATTTGAAACCTATAACTCTAATATTATAATCTTTTTGCATATATTCATGCATATGCATTCAAGTGTGTATGATTATGTATTTTAATTCTTTGAAAATTGAGTGCATATGCATTTCATGTGCCCCCATAATATTTATAAATGTGATAATATCTATCATATGCTTTATTTCTAAATTACTTCAAATCTTTGAAAATTTGTACTATGTTATAGAATTTTATTTTAATTAATTTAAATTTTTGAACACTGGTCTTTGTATATATAAAACCTTTACTCTTTCTAAAACCTAATTTTTGTATTCTTGAAGGTTTGGATGTCTAATAAAATCCCACTATGATGCTCCCATTTTGAGATGAAAGATGTAGTATACAAGATAATCATCTCAAAATAAGATTTAATTTTATCATGTGATAAATATATAATAATGTATCTTTATTTCAATATGTGAAGAGTATGTTATCTTATAACGTAATTATCATTGAATCATGTATGTAACATATTAAATGTGGGGCATAGAAGTGTCATGTCTAGATAAATATAGTGATGAGACATGCATAAGAGTAACCATATCCAAAGTAGACTATGTATTAATAGTGAATGATATATATCATGAAACCACTAATCAAGCACAACAAGCATAACACATAGTGTCATGCAATGTTGTACAATAAGGCCAAGGGATTCATACAAGGGAAATGTCCAAACTTTGTGCATATAAGCAAACATAAAACATAGAGGTCCATTAACCACAAAAAATTAGACATTTTTAAATTTTTTAAAAGTAAATATTGCACACATAGGGCTAAGGGACACAAGAAATTAGACATGTTAAAATGTTAAATAAGAAAATATTTCACATATAAAGCCAAAGGCCACAATAAATTGGACATGTTAAAATATATGAAAATTAAATATTACATAGATAGAGATAAGGAACATAAGTAATTAGACATGTTCAAATGTTGCACAAGTATATTGCACACATATATCTAAGGGCAAAATAAATTGGACATATTCAAATTTTGCACATGTCACACACAATAATCAAGTAATGTCTAGCCTATTATGAAATAAATTAAGTAACATCGAAGGAGCATAAAACAAGTGTAAACTAGTCTACAATATCCATAAGTATCAATATCATATACAATTAGAAAAATGGGTTTATTGATTTTGTAAAATATGTTGCATTTTTCCTCAATTGATTGAATAATCCATTTGTGATTATCAGTCATAGTTTTCTTGAAATTGGGCATTTTGGGATAGTGAAACCATTGAATGATTTTTCAAGTTTTTATATCATGTTTAGTTTGACGCAATATAAAGATTAAAAACTATGTATATTTGGAATTTTAAGTGCCTTGGCATTTTATAATCAAATGGAATGGATAATACAATTGAATTTTATTTATATAATTTTTCATTTGAGGATGGTATTATATGACTACATGTAATAATTTAGCAAAGGAAATATTTTTTGAATTTATTTCATGTTTAAAGAATGTCAAGGTGGACACCAAATGCAAAATTTTTTGATAGGAATGTTTGAGGTCAAGGTAGTTTTTAGTAGTCTAGTGGAGCCCATTCGTAATGTAGTCACCATGAAAGATCATTTATGGGTGATTCTAGTACTTTATTTAATCCATTTAATTATGGAACTTGTATCTCAATCCACTTTGATGTAAATGAACTAAATTTATAGACAAACTTTGACAATATCCCATCTTCATCCTTGAACTTTTGTGGAAATGTTTTTTGTAGAGGTTGAATTTGAGCTAGTTTTTGATCTCATCCATATGGGTGAGGTACATATATTGAATCTTATTTACTAAATCTAGGATACTTTGAATGATTCCCCTCCTATTTTAAACCATAATGAATTATTTCCTAAATTGAACCCCTACCTAGAAAATTTAAACCCACCTCTATAAATTGTACCTAGACCTGTTAAACTTCTACCTAATGACCCTTCATCCTCAATCAAGAAACATGTTGACAACCCTATGTCCCAACCCCTAGTGACCCATGTGTTAAACAAGGTGAAAGTTGAAATTGGTGATGATGGTAGAGGTTACAAAAATTGTTGAGTTGATTGTCATGTCATTAGAGTATAATTATACCAAACACTAAGGGATCTCTTCTTATTGATTTATTTTATGAGAGTGATTCATATTCATAGGTTGTTGTAGAGTATGATGATGTTTTTTTTGTTAGCTCAGTTTATTATATTATTTTTGTGAAACTTTATATGTTGTTCATACTTTCACATCTAAATTTTTTAGTGGATTTATTACTCCAAATAGTTTCAATTTTGAAAAAAAATTAAATTTAAATAGCTTGTAAAGATGTTCATATTTTTTTCAATGACTTTGAATATCAATTTTAGGTTTGGAAATGATTTCAATTTATTTATGCAGTAATACTTGATTTCAAAGTTGACTTCCTATACATTTGATCATATGATGTTTACTTGGAAAAGTTATTTTATTATGAATTTATGATATTATTTAATGTTTATATCATTGAAAATAATCATTTATTCTTATGCACATGTAAATTTTTATTTAGTGATATTGACAAGTCAAGGGCCCCCACATGTTATAAAATATTAAGTTGGTCTATATTATTATTTTTAATCTTGTGAACTTCATTCAAAATTTCTAAACATAAAATCAAGTTATAAACAAAATAACTTATAAAGCAACTGATTAAAAATTAATTTATTTTTAAAAATTTAATTGACTTTATAACTATAATTAACTAAAGTTAGTTGTAACTTCAAACATAACCATCTTCAATGAATATTGATTTATAATAAGATTGAAGACACATAGTAAAGGGAGAAACATACATGTATTAATATATCTTCAAGTTTTCAAAGATTTTATATCATTATTCTTCTATGCAAGCATCTCTGAGATTGAATAATCACTTGCACATATACCAATCAATATCTTCTTTGATGGTGAAGTAATCTACTTGAACAATGTAGGTATATGTAGGTTTCTTGATTTATTTATAAATAATTATTTGAATATTATCAGCTATTAATGTCATTGATGATTGTAAATATGTAGTTATATGCACATAACTTCGTGTACTTTACCAAAATAGTATGAAAACATAACATTTCATGACAAATTATTAATTTATCAATTTTATAGTGATCTTTTGTTAAAGGTTTTATTTGTAATTAGAATTATTTCAAGAATTCTCAATAAAATTTATTTTTCTCATTCCTATAAGTTAATTCATTTTCAAAGTCCCACACACTTTATTGTATTTAGTTGTTCTAGTTTGTTTTGTTTACTTAGTTATTAGATTTATTTTCCTATTTAAATTAGTTATTTATATTAATTATTTTTAATTTATTAGTAGAAATTTTATTTTATTCTCACTTATCAATTTCTAAGTTTTTAGGTATTTGTTTAAATAATATTTAATTATTTATTCATCTTTAGTTTTTTTCTTTATTATCTCATTATTTTAAGTTATTTTATGCTTTCTTAATTACTTATTTTATTTTATTACTTCTTATTCTTTTAATTAATCTTCATTTATTTAGTCTTGCTATTATAGTTTAAGTATTAATCTCATATTGTATTCATCTAGTTGTTTATTAGTCTTAGATTTTATTTGATTCTATTCTTAGATTAGTTGTTAGATTTATTTGTACTATTTTTTTTTTTTTTTATTCGGTTAATTATTAAATTTATGTTAATTTTTGTTTCTATTTATTTGTTTAGTTTCCATTTTTATTTTTTGTATGTATCTTTCAATTTTTTGAATTTTTTCTCTTTTAGTTTGTTGTGGCATTGAGACTGATAAAAAAAGATACATTATTGAATTATAATAGATCATATATCTTTCCTTCAAGATATTTCCTCTCTCATAGGATTGAAACTACTGGATACTTTAGATTATATCTTTAAATCTAATTTTGAGTTTATAAATTACAAGAAGTAAATTTAATTCTAAATATAATGATACTTAATTTGTTATATATTATGTTTATGTATTTTAAAAACTATTTAAAACCCTATCTATACATATTAAGATCAATATGTACTCCATATCTTCCCTATTAAATTAGCCTAATTTTATCTTGACCTTCACGTTAAATGAAAGGGTTGATTTTTTGATATGAATTTTTTGTATCAATGGGTTAGTTAAATTTGGAACTTAAATATTCCAAATATTCTTTTATATAATCACATCAAGGCCTCTCAAATTATCATATATCAATCATTTGGTAATTATATTGCATATTAAACAAAAGAGAACTAATATTTCTTGTTAGGTTGTGGAGCTAAAAGCTTCAACCTTTGCAAACTGAGGAATAATGGTTGCTGAGTTCTACAGGAACCGGCGTCGGCAGCATGACCGACGTCGGCAGGATCCAGTGCAGAAGGCAACCGGCGACGGTAGGAAGTCGGCCGACGTCGGCAGAACCAGACCAGCAGGGACCGACGTCGGTCGCCTGTGTGTTCCCGAAGTGTTCGTTTCACGGACAGTTAGTTAAGTGAACTATGAGTTTGCATGTCAAGGCCAGCCAGAGTCTTGGGCTGCGAGGATAATTGTCCAAATTAAGAGTCCTAGTTATTGTTTGAGTTAGGGATCTATTTATAGACCCATTGGCATGTATTGTATAAGGCATGAGATAGAAAGGAAGAGTTCCTTCTAGTTGTAAGATCTATGAGTTGCAGGTTGTTGCAAGCTCATTGGGTGATCTACATGTAAGCTTGGTCTTTGAATTGCAGGTTGCAGGTTCATGAGAGATCAGCTTGAAGTGCTTTAGAGTGCTTGATGTACCGGCAGGGTTATTACTGACTGGTTGGTGAGGTGAACACCAATTCTGTGTGTGAGTTGGTTGTTGGGACCATTTTTGTGTAGGAGAGTGTGTGTGAGAAGAATTACTGTACACTTGAGGTGTGGCGAATCTCTGTAAGGTGAAAGAGTGTGGCGGCTCTTTGATGTATTCTTTTCTGTTAGTGTTAATACAAGATAGTGTATTGTCTCTCATATTCTGTGCTATTGGTGAACTCTAGTTACTTGTGTTTCTGGTTATTTCCGCATATTCAATTGCTTATATATTTGGTAATCATACTGTGCTCTATCTGAGGAGCAATATCCTAACCAGTGGAGTCAGAGCATGTTTGTTGTTCCCTGATTTCCTGACATTTCTAACTCTAATTTATTTTAACATTCATAAGTCAAGTCTGAGGTAATTTTATTAAAAGTAAAGGGAACTCATTCTCAATCATTCAATTCAATATATCTATTTACATCCATATAGGAAATATCAAGATTCACAAACTCACTCTTGGAGGGAGAAATACATCATCCTAAGGCCCTTTTTAGCTATGTATGTAACACTTAGATTATGCAATGTTTTCTAAAGATATCTTAGCTAATCCCCTTTCTTGATTCCACCCTTTGTATTTGATATCAATTTGGTTTATTATGCAATATATACGGTTTTAATTTTACATGTATTCCACATATCAATACCACACTTTAAATTTATAAACATATTTTAATAGCCATGTGTGATTACACATAAAAATTAATCATACAGTTAAGAAAATTTTATCCATGGTCAATATACAAGGTTTAAGTGCACTCTTATCCACTTATTTAAGCCCTGGCCAAACACATCACAAAATCCTTTTATATCTGAGATAGCTCACATTTATTTTCAACCAGTTTTACATCATAGATCTACTTGCACAATCATTATAAATGATATACAAACTAATTTTCAAATCGAAAAAAATTATAAGAGTAAATATAATGAAATCAAGAATGAAGCTAATATTACAGTTAATTCTATCTCACAACCAACATAAAATCTTCAATTACAAGATCCACCAAGGATCCAATTATCAAGGTTACCATCACCTCCTCATGTATTATTGTAAAATCTAATTGAAAGAAATTTCATCTCTCTTCCTCCACCAATGGAAGTAGACATGTCTAAAACACAATCTATAAATTTTGATAGAAATGTAAATTGTGACTATCATCTATGTGTTAGAATTTCCACAAATAAATTTTTTAATCTCAAGCATAGTATTCAAGATCTCATTGATGAGAATATTATTTATATTGGTACACATATTGAAGAGGCTAAGTCATAAATAAATGATAAATCAAAGATTAAAATTTAAAAATATTCTTTTCCAAATCATGATGCAACAAAAAATAAGTATAATTTTGAAGTACATTATGCAAATAATGTACATTGTCTTTCTTCTACATATGGGAATCCACTTTATAGCCTTATTGGTATAGTTATAAGCAAAAAAGAATCATGTACTATGATCACATTCTGATTATAGTTAAGTTTTTTATGATAATTCAAATAGACATGCACTCTTTACTCAATTATATGTTGAGAATAAATCCATACATAATGTTATGATTTAAAATGGATCAAGTGAAAATGTGTGCATCATAACACTCTACTATATTGGTTATACAGATCAAGATTTACATGATACTTATAGAGTTGTAAAATCATTGTATGGTCATATATAAAATACTCTTGGGAATATAGTACTACCTTTACAAATGGGACCTCTCATAGTGCCAACTCCATTCTTAGTTATACCAATCACATGGGTATTTAATATGATATTATGATGCCCTTGATACAAAATAATATATAAGTACCTTTTATAGTGCATAAATGTCTCAAATATATTCATGTCAATCAAGTTGTAAAAATTATATGAATCCAATATGAATATCCTTTGGAACCAATTATATTTACTCCTACAAAATATTTATAGTCTATGGAAATATTCAAGACCATATTATAGAATAAATTTCTACATCTACTCAAGAGCATTATTTAGATATTTAAAATAATCTTATAGAATAAGTTTCCCTATCTATCTGTGAGTATGATATAGTTACACATGAGCATATTTATCTAGTTTCATAGAGGATGGTACATTCTCCTAAGTAGAAAGTGGCACCCAAATAGAGGTATTCATATTCTAAGGCACCATAGCTTATTAAAAGTACTTCACCACAACTACATATATTTACATCTTATCCTATTACACATGAATATATAGGTTCACATGGGTATATGAGAAGTGATTTGAATCATTAAATTAAAACATATGATTCTTATTCAAATGTAGAGGTATATATAATTAACATTTCCTCTTCATAATAAGTCACTCTTTATTTTAATATAGTTAGGTATACATATGTCCATCCTCTTGATAATATCCTTAGATGGAAACAACCTCATAACTCCTCCTAATCCACCAATTAGTCTAAACATCCTTATTAACAACTCATACACTTTCCCTTGTGCATAGATTATTTTATTTTGCTTCATTTATAATTATTATATCACTACTTTCAATATTTATTATATCCATTTGATTTATCTTAACTTTGGTTACTTTCCATCTTGATTTTATAACCAATTCAAAAAATTCAAAGCACCTATATTACAATGCTTTCAATGTTATTATTTATATTAATCCACTTTCTTATTATTACATATTTATCATGATATGCCTTCCATTTCACTTACATGATCACATGTATCTACTCTTAATTTATCTAAGATCAAGCTAAGTCTTTTGTCCATTTTGGGCATATATATATTTATCATCCATGTTACATTGCTAAGAACTACATTACACATACATTAGGGGAACATTGTTTGCATTTATCCATGTCACACCATACTTTATCACCTTCTTGAGGATTATTAGAATTCCTCTAATTTTTATTTTTTTAATACTTTATTCTTATCAATTTTCAAATATTTTTAGTTCTAATATTTCAAAAAAAAATTAAAAAATATTATATATAAAAAAAATTAAAAAAATCAAAATATTTCAAATTTTCAAAATTAGGACCTACAAGAATTTTCAAGCATGTTACTAGTTCACTTATTTCCATATGTTATTTATTTCATGTTAAGTAGATAATATATTTTAATTTACAATATACAATGTTTTTCACAAGGTTTGTGAGTGTGATACAATACATACTATTACATGGTTTGTTTATGTTAGTCTTCTTGTTTATGTAGAAACATTACTAAGTTAGGGCATCTCTTTGTTATTTGTGAACACTTAAACATATTGTATCTATCCACAACCTTTATACCATGTTGATATATATATATATATATATATATATATATATATATATATATATATATATATAAACATTTTTATAATCACTAATAATTTACATTGGATTACATGGATATGATATTTTCTAATAATGTCATTAATACATATGGCTGATGTAGATTAATCTCATTTTCTCTATGATTATATCTTACTTTACTACATGATATGTTAGGATTTTCTTGATTATTATATGTGGCACTTTTCCTTTTGTGTGGAACATATACATGTTCTTTATTTTATATCATCATGTCATTTGAGTGCCAATCTTTTCCTTGTGTGTTTATGCAACATTCACATGTCTATTATATGTGGACTTTAGGACTTATGTGTAAAATTATTTTCAAATTTCATGGCATTGCTTGTATGTTATTAACTTTTTACTATGGTTAAATGATTATTATCATGTAGTGATTTTATTTTTACTCTATTTCCATGATAAATATCATGCACATTATGTTCATGTGATTCAATGTTATATCTATCTAACACATGTTTCACATGTAATTCAATGCAATATTAAATACTATGATGTAATACATTTCAAGTTTTCATATGATTCTACATTTTTACATTTTTCACATATTGTAAAAATATATTTTGATATTAGTGACCTGAAAGCTATGTCTCACATCTCAAAATGGGGGCATCAAAATAGGTTTGACTTCAAAATTTAAGGCCTCATGAGAAAAAAATTATAAATTTATGACAATTGTAGTTTTTTAAAATTACCACATGGTTAATAATTTTTAGATTATGGGGGCATGTGACATGCATGTTCACTCATTCATATAACTACTTTAATACACATTAAAATATACTTAATTCATATGTATGGACATTTAAAAAATACTTATAAGTTACATGTTTTAAATAATTATAAGTTCAATTAGCATTATATATTAATACAATATAGATATATGGGGCATGATATTCATTCTTGTTTATGTTTCTACATGGAATTTTCAATTAGAATCTAGATCCATCTATAGTGGTTTGATTCATATGTATTTTGAAAGTGAGCCACATTACGGTCTAGTGATAATCAATATATATCATTGCACTTTTTACATTGTAATGAGACACTTTTGTGTTCCACCCCTTCAATTAATTTATAGAGTATTATACATATTTATATGATAATTTTAACATACAATCTTTCCAATTCAAGGGATTTCATTGATTTTCAAATTGAGACTTGATCACTCTCAATTCACCACAAGTTTAATATTTCTCCAAATGTATTAATAAGGGGGTAGATACTTCTCATATTTTAAATATATATGTAAATTATATTTTGTACACTTTCAAGTGCATTATTTCCTTGATCTCTTTTCTAATTTCATGTTTTTTATTTTAAATTTTCAAATATGGATAGTAACTACTTTTCATCACATTGTTGAAGGTTTTGCATTGAGGCATCTTACATGATCAAGATTCACATAAAAATTAAAAGTGTACATACACACATAGGCATATATCATTTACTATAATAATTTAACTTCATTACATAACTATAATAAAGGGTGGGGGGAAGGGTAACTAGACACTCAAATTTAATCATTAACTGTTTGACAATGTTTAATATTGACATCTTACCTTGGTGTATTTTCCATTTTGTTAACTTGTTATCTCTATGAGGGTATTCAACATTCCAATTACCACCCTTAAAATATTTAAAACATTATTCAATCATCCATATGGTATTTACAAAGGGGAATCTAGACACTCAAATTTAATCATTAATTACTTGACAATGTTTAATCTTGACATCTTACCTTGGTGTATTTTCCATTTTGTTAACTTTTTATCTCTATGAGAGTATTCAAAATTCCAATTACCACCTTGAAAATATTTAAAAAATTATTTAGGCATTCTTATAATATTTATAGAGCCACATCAGCCAAATCTCAATAGTATTTATCCTCTAGGATAAGACTGCACTAGGTAAAAAGGTCCATTACTTGGTTGTGTCCACTATTTTATCCTTGTCCCCTACACTCCAATGGTAAATTTTATAATTTTATACATTTAATATTAACTCTCTCATAATTTTATAAAGGTTAGTTAATTTAAATATTCAAAATATTCATATATATAAGAAAATCAAGGCCTCTCTCTCAAAGCATCATCTAACAATTACTTGCTAATTATACTACACATTAAGTAAAAGAGAACTAATATTTATAATTAAAATTTTAATTTATTATATTATTCATAGGCCAAGTATAATTTCATTTTATTTTATTTCAAGGTCACTCATTATCAAGCATTTAATTCAATTTATCTAGTTATATTCATATATAAAATATTAAGATTCACACACTCACTCTAGAAGGGAGAACTACATCAGTTTGAGGCCATTTGGGATATATAGGAAACACTCATATTAAACCTGGTTTTTTAAGGATATCTTAGATATTTATTTTTATTAAATTATATCTTTTGATTTTCTCTACATTTAGTTTATTTTGTAGGAGTTAGGGTTTACTTTTTCATGTCTTTCATGCATCAAATCTACACCTACGTGTTATCAACATATTTTCCTAGGAATCTATAGGTGCTCATGTATAAAAATAAATCATATAGTAAAATAGGAAATTAACACAATAAAAAAGGTATAAATATGGCCTTGTCCACCTAGTTCATCCCTATCTAAATACATCACAAAATCTTATTTTTAATTACAACATAATTTAGTTATTTTCATCCAATTTTACATCATAAATCTGCATGCACAATAATCATAAATTAGATGCAAGCTAGTTTTGTGAATTTAATTATGTATTAATATTTAAAATATCATTTTAAACTATTCAAATTATTATATTTCACATTTAGGTTATGTATATTTTTAAATCTAAATCAGAATTTGGCATTTAATATTTAGATCATTTCATTGGTAAATTAAAATAAACATATAAACATTATGGGAGTATCTTAAGGCATAGATTCTTTACCCATAATTATTTTTTGTTAAATTTTGAATTAATAAATAAATATTCTAAGCATTTAGTATTATTTCTAATTATAAATTTAGATTTGGAAATTCTAGTAAATCTACATGGGTCAACATCATCCAAAATATTATTTGCATATTAATCATCAAGGTTATCATTATAACTAATATAATTTTAATATTATTTTGGATTCACATAAACCATATTATAAGGTGGAACATTGATTAAATAATCCATGTTTTATTTAATGAAAATTAGGTCAAATCATAAGTAACACCTATCAATCTATCACTTCACCTACTATGTTGTCTTAGTAATTAGTATAAATATATGCATGAACAATATAAAAGAAGCTAATTACAATGAATAATTAATTTAATAAGATTTAAATGTGAAAATAAGATATTGAATGTAAAATAAACCCTCAAGGGAAACCCTAGAAGGTGTAAGCATTAAATTAATGATTATAAACACCAATTAATAAAAAGTTGATGTAAATTTTAAGAGCATAAAAAGGTGAATGGGAAGTCTAGGCTGGGGTTTTATCCATCTAAATAATTATAATTCCACCAAAAAATATGAAAATTATAATTTATGGGGATGAGGGTTTGAAATCCTAGGTTGGATGATATAATAATAATAATAATAATAATAATAATAATAATAATAATAATAATAATAATAATAATAATAATAATAATAATAATAATAATAATAATAATAATAATAATAATAATGTAGTTTTTAAGGTTCACCAAAATATTTTAACTAAAATGTACACAAATAAAAATAAATTATTATGTTATGCTAAATGTATTAAATAAATAAACTCACCTAGCGAATAAATGTTTGAATATAGAATAATTTTATTCAATTTTTAATATGTATATAAAAAATCATTGGAAATTATCCCATTCAAGCATGTGCAACAAATATTATAAACACTAAGTAATTAAGGGATAAAGAGATCATATCTTATTTTGTATTCTACTATAGACTACGACAGTGATTTAAATATGTTTGTATCCTATGTTGAAATTATTTTTTATATTTTTCTATGTTTTGACTATCCTTTCCACCTATAATCTACTATTGGATATTTACACTACCTTTGATGCTAGTGCCCAATTATGATGCAAGTGTCTAGACCTAAATATGTGTTAGAACTAGTTAAAACTTTTCATGAAGATGAAATGCCATATGAAACTCTATTTTGTCCTTATAAAAAGATATAATTATTCACTCAATATAGTTTATGATAAAAACCTTATCTATTTTTATTTTTGACCTCTTATGACTTGGTAAAAATGGATTAGCACATGAGTCAAGCTAGCCCTAGCAACCTGGGTATTTTTAAGTGTTGCCTAAATAGCCATATACTCCAAAGAGGGCCTCAGACTATCATATATTTCTCCCTCCTAATTATGTGTGTGTAATGATTATTTTGAAAATATATGCTCTTTATCCTATTGCAAGACTTGTTACAATCAATGCAAATGCAAATTGGTTTTTTTAATACTTTAGATTTTATAGCTCTAGAAATTTGGAATATGATAAAATTCAATATCTTTTGAATAATACAAAGTATGTGTTATTTGATAATATTGATTTATGTCATGAACTATACCACTACATTGTATATATAAGTACCTCTTGAATTTTAATTAGAACCTTGTGGCATATAAAATTTTATAATAGAATAAACATAAGGGGATAAACAAAATGGTCATGAACTGAAAAGTATGAAAAATGATCAAAATATAGTCCTTAATATTACCATTGATGCTAGTTTCCTCAGCCATCGGTAGTGTCAAGGGGCTAAAAATACATAAATGACCAAAAAAATAGTAGGGATCCCTGAAGCCAATTAGATATAGGCATATTAGGTAATACAAAGGATAGGAAATATTAGGTAAAATAAATAAAAAAGACATGAATTGAAAGGGTCCACATAAGATCATGCAACTAGATGCCTAACTCTCTATCAAAAAGGTCTATATGTGCAAAATTATAAAAAACTATAATATAAAACTATGGTTTTACCAAATATGGGTATTTATATCCCCCTACCCTAATCTATTAATGCATAAAAATGTAATTAATAATTTAAAGGAAATAAAATGTGTACCTCAGTATGTATAACACATCTTATCTTTTCTTGAGCTCTATTTGAACATATTATTTGAATACTACTTGTAACAAAAATCATGTCATAATGTAATCAACATATATAATCTAAAATTGAACAATATTATAAAATATATAAATAAATAAATAGCATGGATAGATTACACATATGTATGTGTTGAATGGTGATGAGTCTTGGATATTGGATTCATTACAAAAGCTAGTGAATTAGAAAGGATCTTGAGACCTCATCAATTTTTTGTCCAAAAAAATTAATAAGTACAAAGTGGTCATTTGGGTTACACCCTAGAGGTGCCATATTTGGAAAAAGGAGAGTTGAGAGGTGATCATTTCCCAAACCTAGTATGAGGAGAGTGGTGATATGACCATAAAGAGAATCACATCCAAACCAACATAACTCAAGTGTAATCATATATAATATGGTGTAGGATGAGTGATTTAATCAAAATCTTCCTATAAATTTGGTATGCTTGGTTGATTTGATCAAAAAACCTATAATCTGGTGAGATAGGATGATTTAATAAATCCAACCTATAAATATATCCAACCATAGCATATGGATAAGACTTGATAACAATACATCCTAGTGTAATTAGTGCATCCTAGTGAAATATAATTTTTTATATTTATACTAATGAATCTAGGAGATAAATAAATGCATTTCCTAAGTAGTATAAGGAATTAACATTGTTCATGCCCCCTGCCATGTTTAGTGTAAGTAGTTTGTTTTTTTTTATCTTGGCCTAAGTGTGGAGGTTATGACTTTATGACATGCTCCCACTAAAATTTGGAGATAGTGAGAACTGATGAAGTATGAAAATCATCACTTTATGATATACCCCAACTAAAATATAAAAACTATGTAAATGTGGAGGACATGAATTAATAACATACCCCACTAAAATGCCCCACTTTAGGTGAGGAGAAAAGAATTTAGTCATCACCTCATATAAATAGGATGAAGTAGGTATACTTTAAATAGATCAAACATGTATTTGATTTACATATTAGTAATTTTTTTAATATGGTATGTGGAACTATAAATTGGTATAATTTGAATGGTTTCTTGAAAAATAATTGATTTTATATTTGTGAAGAGTAGTTATGAAATTTTTATAGTACAGAAGGTCTCATTGAATGGATCCAAACATAAATCACAATTTAGAATTTGGATAAGTGATGCTTAAGATATTTCCATTTAAAATTTGAATAGTTGAAAATTCAATAACTATATAAATGGATTTTGAAAATAATTATTCATTTCATTTTCATTTTAATATTTCTAAAATTTTTGCTTTGGATTTGTTTTGAAAATGCATCATAGATGATCTATGTGACTGATGTGATTAGATTAATTTGGCCTACCTTAGGAGGATAAAACCTTGAGGAGATGGTAAGTAGGGATTTGTTTTTAATTTTGGTAAAATTTGATTTTTAAATTTTGAAATTTTGAACTTTTGTGGTATTATTTTTATTTTTTAGGGGTCAACAAACACTACCATCACTAAACTAGATAGTATCATCAATTATTTGATGGTAGCATTTGATTTTTGATAATAGTATCATATGCTACCAACCTAAACTGATGGTAACATCCAACACTACCATCTAACTATGGTTTTGAAATTTTAGTCTCAAAGGGTGCTTGAAATTATTAGAATCTATCCATTATTTTTGTGTGCATAAGGATGTACATATTCATGAGTTTTGGCATGATGGGAATTTTTATAACCTTTCTAATCTTAGTTTAGATGATATTTATTGGGTCATCATTGATTAGGTAGGATTGGGATATGTATCCCATCTATGGTAGGTGACATATGATGTACATATTATGACAACATTAGCTAAGAGATGGAATGTTGATACTTGCACATTCTAGATCCTTATAAGGGAGATGATTATTACCTTAGAGGATTTTCACCAAATTTTGAGGTTGACTATCATATATGATAGGGCACAGGCATCTAGATATTTTATTATTATCTATATTCATTGATCTCATTTATATTTTACTAGGCATGGGGGGGGAGGGGGAATCTAGACACTCAAATTCAATCATTAATTGCTTGACAATGTTTAATCTTGACATCTTACCTTAGTTGGTGTATTTTCCATTTTGTTAACTTATTATCCCTATGAGAGTATTCACCATTCTAATTAACACCTTAAAATATGAAAAACATTATTCAAGCATCCTTATAGTATTTACAAAGCCACATCAGCCAAATCTTAATAGTATTTATTCTTCTAGGATAAGACCATACTAGGCATAAAGGTCCATTACTTGGTTGTGTTCACTAATGTAGCCTTGTACCTTATGCTCTAATGCTAAATTCTAAAATTTTATACATTTCATATTAACTATCCCATACTTTAATAAAGGTTAGTCAATGTAAAAATTCAAAATATTATTCTATATAAGAAAATCAAGGCCTCTCAAAGCATCATGTAACAATTACTTGCTAATTATTTTGCACATTAAGTAAAAGAGAACTAATATTTCCAATTCAAATTTTAATTTATTATAATATCCATATGCCAATTCTAAGTTCATTTTATCTTAGTTTAAGGACACTCATTATCAAGAATTTAATTCAATTTACTAGTTGCATTTATATATAAAATATTAAGATTCACATACTCACTCTAGGAGGGAGAACTACATCAGTCTGAGGCCATTTGAGATATGTAGGAAACACTCATATTAAACATGGTTTATTAAGGATATCTTAGATATTTCCTTCTAATAAACTCCATATTTTTATTTTATCTCCATTTAGTTTATATTACAGGATTTAGGGTTTTACTTTTTCATGTCTTTCATGCATCAAATCTACACCTATGTGTTATCAACATATTTTCTCAAACATTTGTTGGTGCTCGTACATAAAAATAAATATTATAGTCAAATAGGACATGAACACAATAAAAAAATGTCTAAATATGGTCTTGTCCACCTAGTTCATCCCTATCTAAATACATCACAAAATCTTGTTTTTAATTACAACATAATTCACAATTCTTTTCATCAAATTTTACATCACAGATTTGCCTGCACAATAATCATAAATTAGATTCAAGCTAATTTTATGCATTAAATTATGTATTAATATTTAAAATATCATTTCAAACTATTTAAATTATTATATTTCACATTTAGGTTATGTATATTTTTAAAATTTAAATCATTATTTGTCATTTAATATTTATATCATTTCATTGGTAAATTAAAATAAACATATAAACACTATGGCAGTATCCTAAGGCATAGATTACTTACCCATAATTATTTTTTGTCCAATTTTTAATTAATAAATAAATATTTTAAGTATTTAATATTATTTCTAATTATAAAATTAGATTTGTAAATTCTAGTAAATCTACATGGGTCAACAACATCCAAAATATTATTTGCATATTAATCATCAAGATTATCAATATAACTACTAAAATTTTGATCTTACTTTGTATTCACATCAACCATATTATAATGTGGAAATTTTCTTAAATAATATATGTTTTATGCAATAAAAATTGTGTCAATTCATAATTAACACCTATCAATCTATCACTTCACCTACTAATATGTATAAATCTTATCTTAGTAATTGGAAAAAAATTAATCATGAAAAATATCAAAGAACATAATTATAATAAATAATTTATTTAATAAAAATAAAATAATATTAAAATAAGATATTAAATTTTAAATAAACCTTCAATGGAAACCCTAGAAGGTGTAAGCATTAAATGAATGATTATGAACACCAATTTATAAAAAGTTGATGTATTCTAAGAGCATAAAAAGATGAATGGGAAGACTAGGCTAGGGTTTTATCCATTTAAATAATTATAATTCCACAAAAAAATATTAAAACTATACTTTATGTGGATGAGGGTTTGAAACCCTAGGTTATATTATAGAAAATATTTGGTTCACCAAAATATTTTAACTAAAATGTACACAAAGAAAATAAACTATTGGTTTATGCTAAATGTATTAAATAAATAAACTCACCTAGCAAATAAATGTTTAAATATATAATAATGTTATTCAATTTTTAATAATTATATAAAAATTTATTTGAAATTATCCCATTCAATCATGTGTAACAAATATAACAAGCACAAAGTAGTTAAGGGATAAAGAGATCATATCTTATTTTGTACTCTATTATAAACTATGACAGTGCTTTAAACATGTCTCTATCCTATGATGAAACTCTTTTTTATATTTTTATGTGTTTTTACTATCCTTTCCACCTAGAATCTATTTTTTTATATTTATACTATCTTCGATGTGAGTGCCCAATTGTGATCCAGGTGTCTAGCCCTAAATATGTGTTGAAACTAGTTAAAACTTTTCATAAAGGTAAAATGTCACCTGAAACTCTATTTTGTCCTTATAAAAAGATATAATTAATCATGTAGTATATTTTATGAAAAAAACATTGCCTCTTGTTATCTTTCACCTCTTGTGA
Organism: Torreya grandis; assembly: GCA_037957365.1. NCBI lineage: Eukaryota > Viridiplantae > Streptophyta > Pinopsida > Cupressales > Taxaceae > Torreya > Torreya grandis. The sequence goes on from JARHVA010000541.1 coordinate 4,652,049, forward strand.
CTTGGTAAAAATGGGTTAGCACATGAGTCAAACTAACCCTAACAACTTGGGTCTTTCTAAGTGTTGCCTACATAGCCATAGACTCCAAAGAGGGCCTCATACTGACATATATTTCTCCCTCCTTATTATGTGTGTGTAATGATGATTGTGAAAATATATGCTCTTTATCCAATTGCAAGACTTGTTACAATCAATGTAAGTGCAAATTGGTCTTTTTAATACTTCAGATTTTATAGCTCTAGAAATTTGGTATATGATGTAATTAAATATCTTTTGATTAATACAAAGTATGTGCTGTTTGATAATATTGATTAATGTTATGAAATATACCTTTGAATTGTATATATAATTACCTCTTGATTTTTAATTAGAACCTAGTGGAATGCAAAATTCTATAATAGAATAAACATAAGGGGCTAAACAAAATGGTCAAAAAGTGAAAAATATGAAAAATGGTCAAAATATAAGCCTAAATGTTACCATTGATGCTAGTGTCCTCAACCATTAGTAGTTTCAAGGGGATAAAAACACATAAATTATAATAAAAATAGTAGGGATCCCTAAATCACATTAGATATAGGCACACTAGGTAATACAAAGGATAGGAAATATTAGGTAAAATAAATAAAAAAGGCATGAACTAAAATGGTCCATGTAAGATCATACAACTATATGCCTAACTCTCTATCAAAAGGTATATATGTGCAAAACTATGAAAAAATGTACTATGAAACTACATTTTTACCAAATATGGGTATCTATATCCCCCTACCCTAATCTAATAATGCATAAAAATGGAATTAATAGTTTAAAGGAAATAAAATGTGTACCTCAGTTTGTATAACACACCTTATCTTTTCTTGAGCTCTATTTGAACATATTATTTTAATACTAATTACAACCAAAATCACATCATAATGTAATCAACATTTATAATCTAAAATTGAGAAATATTAGTAAGTATCTAGATGAATAAATAGCATGGATAGAGTACACCTATGTATGTGTTGAATGGAGATGAGTCTTGGATATTGGATCCATTACAGAAGCTGGTGAATTAGAAAGGAGCTTGAGACCTCAACAAATTTTTTTTCCAAGAAAATGAATAATTATAAATTGGTCATTTGGGTTACACCCTAGAGTGCCATATTTAGAAAAAGGAGAGTTGAGAGCTGATCATGCCGCCAACCTAGTATGAGGAGAGTGGTGCTACGATCATAGAGAGAATCACATCTAAACATATATAATATGGTGTAGGATGAGTGATTTAATCAAAATCATCGTATAAATTTGGTGAGGTTGGTTGATTTGATCAAAAAAACCTATAATCTAGTTAGATAGGATGATTTAATTACTCTAACCTATAAATATAACCACCCATTACATATGGATAAGACTTGATAACAATACATCCTAGTGTAATTAGTGCATCCTAGTGAAATATAATTTTTTATATTTATACTAATGAATATAAGAGATAAATCAATGCATTTCCTAAGTAATATAAGTAATTAACATCGTTCATGCCCCCTGTCATGTCTAGTGTAAGTAACTTGTTTTTTTTAATCTTGGCACAAGTGTGGAGTTTATGACTTTATGACATGCTCCCACTAAAATTTGGAGATATTGAGAATTTATTATGGAAATCATCACTTTATATCATCTCCCCTTTAAAATATAGAAACTATGTAAATGTGGAGGACATGAATTTATGGCATACCCCACTGAAATTCCCCCCTTTAGGTGAGGGGTAAAGAATGTAGTCATTACCTCATAGAAATAGGATAAAGTAGGTATACTTTATATAGATCAAGAATGTAGGATTTGATTTATGTATCAGTAATTTTGTTAATATGGTATGTGGTAGTGTAAATTTGTATTTAAAATTTGAATGGTTTCTTGAAAAAATTAGGTGATTTTATATTTGTGAAGAGTAGTTATGAAATTTATATAGTATAAAAGGTCTCATTGCATGGATCCCAACACAAATCATTAATTTTAATTTGAATAAGTGATGCTTAAGATATTTCCATTTAAAATTTGAAGAGTTGAAAAGTCAATAACTATAGTAATGGATTTTGAAAATAATTACTCATTTCTTTTTCATTTTAAGATTTCTAAAATTTGTGATTTGGATTTGTTTTGAAAACACATCGCAGATGATCTATGTGATTGATGTGATTAGATCTACCTCAGGCTACCTTAGGAGGATAGAACCTTGAGGAGATGGTATGTAGGATTTTTTTTTAAATTTGGTAAAATTATATTTTTGAAATTTTGAATTTTTATGGTATTGTTTTTATTTTTTAGAGGTCAACAAACACTAACATTATTGAGCTAGATAGTATAATCAATTATTTGATGATAGAATTTGATTTTTGGTATTAGTGTCCTATGCTACCAACCTAAACTGATGGTAACATCCAACACTACCATCTAATTATGTTTTTGAAATTTTAGTCTCAAAGGATGCTTGAAATTATTGGAATCTAACCATTAATGTGTTGTTTTATTTATTTTTGTGTGCATAAAGATGTACATATTCATGAGTTTTGGCATGATGGGCATTTTTATAACCTTAACAAGCTTGGTTTGGATGACACTAATTGGGTCATCATTGATTAGGTAAGATTTGGATATGTATCCCATCTATGGCAAGTGCCATATGATGTCCATATTATGACAACATTAGCTAAGAGATGGAATGTTGATACTTGCACATACTTGATCCTAATAGGGGAGATGATTATTGCCTTAGAGGATGTTTACCAAATTTTGAGTTTGCCTATCATAGATGATATGGAATAGGTGTCTAGATATTTGATTATTATCTATATTCAATGATCTCATTTCTATTTTACTAGGTGGGGGGGAATCTAGACACTCAAATTTAATCATTAATTGTTTGACAATGTTTAATCTTGACATCTTACTTTAATTGATATATTTTCCATTTTGTTAACTTATTATATATATGAGAGTATTCACCATTCCAATTATCACCTTGAAAATATTTAAAACATTATTTAGGCCTCTATATAGTATTTATAAAACCACATAATCCAAATCTCAATAATATTTGTCCTTCTAGGATAATATTGCGCTAGGCAGAAAGGTCCATTGCTTGGTTGTGTCCACTAATGTAGCCTTATACCCTACACTCCAATGGTAACTTTTAAAATTTTATACATTTAATATTAACTCTCCCATACTTTTATAAAGGTTAGTTAATGTAAAAATTCAAAATATTCTTCTATATAAGAAAATCAAGGCCTCTCAAAGCATCATCTAACAATTACTTGCTCATTATACTGCACATTAAGTAAAAGATAACTAATATTTCCAATTCAAATTTTAATTTATTATAATATCCATAGGCCAAGTCTAATTTCATTTTATTTTAGTTTAAGGACACTCATTATCAATAATTTAATTGAATTTATCTAGTTGCATTTATATAAAAAATATTAAGATTCACATACTCACTCTAGGAGGGAGAACTACATCAGTCTGAGGCCATTTGGGATATGTAGGAAACACTCATATTAAACATGTTTCTTGAGGATATCTTAGCTATTTAATTTTATTAAATTCCATCTTTTGATTTTATCTCCATTTATTTTATTTTTTAGGAGTTAGGGTTTTATTTTTTCATGTCTTTCATGCATCAAATCTACACCTATCAACATATTTTCTCAAACATATGTAGGTGCTCATACATAAAAATAAATCATTTATTCAACTAAGACATGACCATAATAAAAAAATTATAAATATGGACTTGTCCACCTAGTTCATCCATACCTAAATACATCATAGAATCTTGTTTTTAATTACGACACAATTCATAGTTCTTTTCATCCAGTTTTACATCATGGATTTGCCTGCATAATAATCATAAATTACATGCAAGATATTTTTTTGCATTAAATTATGTATTACTATTTAAAACATCATTTCAAACTATTTAAATTATTATATTTCACATTTAGGTTATGTATATTTTTAAATATAAATCAATTTTTTCATTTAATATTTATATCATTTCATTGGTAAATTAAAATAAACATATAAGCACTATGGGAGTATCCTAAGGCATAGATTCCTTACCCATAATTTTTTTTTGTCCAATTTTTAATTAATAAATAAATATTATAATAATTTAATATTATTTCTAATTATAAATTTGGATTTGGAAATTCTAGTAAAATTACATGGATCAACAACATCCAAAATATTATTTGCATATTAATCATCAAGGTTATCAGTATAACTACTAACATTTTGATCTTCTTTTAGATTCACATCAACCATATTATAAGTCGGAACATTTCTTAAATAATCCATGTTTTATGCAATGAAAATTGAGTCAAATCATAAGTAACACCTATCAATCTATCACTTCACCTATTAATATGTATAAATGTTCTCTTAGTAATTGGTAAAAATCTAAGCATAAACAGTATCAAAAAAGCTAATTATAATGAATAATTAATTTAATAAGAATAAAATAAGATGTAAATGTGAAAATAATATTTAAAATGTAAAATAAATCTTTAGGTGAAACCCTAAAAGGTGTAAGCTTTAAATTAATGATTATGCACATCAAGTTATAAAAAGTTGATGTAAATTCTAAGAGCATAAAAAGGTGAATGGGAAGACTAGGCTAGGGTTTTATCCATTTGAATAATTATGATTCCACTAAAAATATGAAAATTATACTTTATGGGGATGAGGGTTTGAAACCCTAGGTTAGATGATAGAAAATATTTGGTTCACCAAAATATTTTAACTTAAATGTACACAAAGAAAAATAAACTATTGTTTTATGCTAAATGTATTAAGTAAATAAACTCACCTAGTGAATAAATGACTGAATATAGAATAATTTTATTCAATTTTTAAGAAGTATATAAAAATTTATTGGAAATTATCCCATTCAATCATGTGCAATAAATATAACAAACACTAGGTAGTTAAGGGATAAAGAGATCATATCTTGTCATGCACTCTATTATAGACTATGACAATGATTTAAACATGTCTCTATCCTGTGATGAAACTCTTTTTATATTTTTATATGTTTTTACTATCATTTCCACCTAGAATCTATTGTTATATATTTACGCTACCTTCAATGTGACTGCCCAATTGTGATGCAGGTGTCTAGCCCTAAATATGTGTTAGAACTGGTTGAAACTTTTCATGAAGTTGAAATGTCACCTATAACTCTATTTTGTTCTTATAAAATATATAAGTATGCACACAATATATTTTATGAGAAAAACCTTAGCTCTTTTTATTTTTAACCTCTTGTGACTTGGTAAAAATGGGTTAGCATATAAGTCAAGCTAACCCTATCAACCTGTGTCTTTCTAAGTGTTACCTACATAGCCATATACTCCAAAGATGGCCTCAAACTAGCATATATTTCTCCCTCCTAATTATGTGTGTGTAATTATGATTGTGAAAATATATGTTGTTTATCCTATTGTAAGCCTTGTTATAATCAATACAAGTACAAATTGGTCTTTTTAATACTTCAGATTTTATAGCTCTGGCAATTTGGTATATGATACAATTCAATATATTTTAAGTATTAAAAGGTATGTGCTATTTCAGAATATTGATTTATGTCATGAATTATACAATTGTATTGTATATAAAAGTACATCTTGATTTTTAATTTGAACCTAGTGGTGTACAAAATTCTATAATAGAATAAACATAAGGGGCTAAAAAAATGTCACGAAGTGAAAAGTATGAAAAATTATCAAAATATAGGCCTAAATATTACCATTGATGCTAGTGTCCTCAACCATAAATACTATTAATGGGATAAAAACACATAAATGACCAAAAAAATAGTAGGGATCCCTAAATCACATTAGATATAGGCATACTAGGTAATACAAAGGATAGGAAATATTAGGTAAAATCAATAAAAATACATGAACTGAAAGGGTCCACATAAGATCATGCAACTATATGCCTAACTCTCTATGAAAAATTAATATATGTGCAAAATTATGCAAAAAAGTACTATGAAACTATGTTTGTACCAAATATGGTTATCTGTAGCCCCTTGCCCTAATCTAGTAATGCATAAAAATGGAATTAATAGTTTAAACGAAATAAAATGTGTACCTCAATGTGTATAACACACATTGTCTTTTATTGAGCTCTATTTGAACCTATTATTTGAATACTACTTGAAACCAAAATCATGTCATAATGTAATCAACATATATAATCTAAAATTGAGAAATATTAGAAAGTATCTAGATAAATAAATAGAATGGATAGAGTAAACCTATGTATGTGTTGAATGGTGATGAGTCTTGGATATTGGATCCATTACAAAATTTGGTGAAATATAAAGGATCTTGAGACCTCATTAAGTTTTTTCCAAGAAAATGAATAAGTATAAAGTGGTCATTTCGGTTACACCCTAGAGGTGCCATATTTAGAACAAGGAGAGTTGAGAGGTGATCATGCCCCCAACCTAGTATGAGGAGACTGGTGTTATGACCATGAAGATAATCATATCTAAACCAACACAACTCAAGTGTAAACATATATAATATGGTGTAGGATGAGTGATTTAATCAAACTCATCCTATGAATTTGGTAAGGCTAGTTGATATGATCAAAAAACCTATAATCTGGTTAGATAAGATGATTTAATTACTCCAACCTATAAATATAACCACCCATTGCATATGGATAAGACTTGATAACAATACATCCTAGTGTAATTATTGAATCCTAGTGAAATATAATTTTTTATATTTATACTAATGAATCTAGGAGATAAATAAATGCATTTCCTAAGTAGTATAAGGAACTAACATTGTTCATGCCCCCTGCCATGTTTAGTGTAAGTAGTTTGTTTTTTTTAGCTTGGCCCAAGTGTGGAGGTTATGACTTTATGACATGATCCCACTAAAATTTGGAGATAATGAGAACTGATTAAGTATGGAAATCATCACTTTATGAGATACCCCCACTAAAATATAGAAACTGTGTAAATGTGGAGGACATGAATTAACAACATACCCCACTGAAATGCCCCACTTTAGGTGAGGGGAAAAGAATTTAGTCATCACCTCATATAAATAGGATGAAGTAGGTATACTTTATATATATATATATATATATATATATATATATATATATATATATATATATATATATATATATATATATATATATATATATATATATATATATATATCATGTAGGATTTGATTTACATATTAGTAATTTTGTTAATATGGTATGTGGCAATGTAAATTAGTATTTAAAATTTGAATGGTTTCTTGAAAAAATTAGGTTATTTTATTTTTTGAAGAGTAGTTGTGAAATTTGTATAGTACATAAGGTCTCATTGCATGGATTTGAGCACAAATCATGATTTTGAATTAGGATAAGTGATGTTTAAGATATTTACATTTAAAATTTGAAGATTTAAAAATTTAATAACTATATAAATGGATTTTGAAAATAATTATTCATTTCATTTTCATTTTAAGATTTCTAAAATTTGTGCTTTGGATTTGTTTTGAAAATGCATCATAGATGATCTATGCGACCAATGTGATTAGATCTAATTGAGGCTACCTTAGATGGACAAAACCTTGAGATGGTAAGTATGATTTTTTTTTAAAAAAAATTGGTGAAATTACATTTTTGAATTTTTTAATTTTTTTGGTATTGTTTTTATTTTTTAGGGGTCAAAAAACACTACCATCACTAAGCTAGATAGTATCATCAATTATTTGATGGTACCATTTGATTTTTGATAATAGTGTCCTATGCTACCAATTTGAACTGATGGTAACATCCAACACTACCATCCAACTATGTTTTTGAAATGTTAATCTCTAAGGATGCTTGAAATTATTGGAGTTTAGCCATTAATGTGTATTTTTGTTTATTATTGTGTGTATAAGGATGTACATATTCAAGAGTTTTGGCATGATGGACATTTTTATAACCTTGCTAAGCTTGGTTTGGATGACAATAATTGGGTCATCATTGATTAGGTAGGATTGGGAAATGTATCCCATTTATGGTAGGTGTTATATGATGTCCATATTATGATAACCTTAGATAAGAGATCAAATGTTTATACTTTCACATTATAGATCCTAATAAGGGAGATGATTATTACCTTAGAGGATGTTTCCTAGATTTTGAGGTTTCCTATCATAGATGATAGAGCACTGGTGTCTGAATATTTGATTATTTTCTATATTCATTGATCTCATTTATATTTTACTAGGTATTAATTGATAGATGCAGAGTTAAATACTACCATCTACTTGGACATGCTTATTATATTTGATTTTCCATGATTGTAGAAGTTCATATATTGCTTATTGGTGTAGTTTATATTTTTTGATGGTGTTGATGTAGATATATCAGACTTAATGTATCACATTATTTGTTACATTGAGGATCATGGAGTTAGATTTTATTGGGGGTGTACCATGGTATCCCATTTGTATATATATATATATATATATATATATATATATATATATATATATATATATATATATATATATATATATATATATATATATAGGTTCTATTTTGAGACATGAAGTGATAGATTAGGTGTTGAGGAACTATTTCATGTATGGGCCTATGCTAACATTTTAGTTGTGCAATTAGTTGGTGGACCCCTATTAGGTTGGGCCCATCCTCAAGTATTTATACTCTGGTGGGTGGTGTCTTGGGATAGAGTAAATACCACTATGGAGTATTATATTATATCAATTAACATTAGACCAAATTATATGCTGATATTATAGGATATTTATAGGGTGGAATGAGAATTCACATGATTTTCATCATGTTTATGTGAGTATGTGATTATTTGACTGATTTCCCAAGGTATATGAGAAATTTTAGTATGATCATGTTTTGTAATAGTTTTGCATTGAGCAAGGGCTGCCCTAGGATTCATATCCATGGCATCATATAGTTAGGGATGCTCATAGACCAAATGATATACCATCATATATAGAAATAGATATGGATCCTTTTCTCCTTGATGAGATATATCTAGTTATCCCATTAGTTATAGGTTATGATGTTGGGTGCATGAATGCATATATGTAGTGGTGGGCAGGAACATGTTGGTCATTATTATTTTTGGTGATTGTTCCCCCTATTGTAGTACCTATGTCACAAGGAGGTGATGGAGGAGGTAGACATTATGGAGACCCCATAGCTCCATAACCTTTGGATGAGGCTAGTATTAGATCCATATGTGTGTATGTTATGTATAATTTCTTTTTCTTAATATAATATCAGATAAGTATATATAATAAATGTGTCTAATTTTTTATTCATGATCATTCATTATAGGTAATCAAGTGTGATCGGTGATGGTGGGTCATGTTATATAGTCCTTGACTCAGAGTGTACCCATGGACATCACCAAAGATGGATTCTCAGAGATATTTTTGGACATTACAGGTTCTCATGCTCCCTTATTTGATCTTGTTATGAGAGTAGTGGTAGCATTCCATATAATAGTCATGGAGTGTGATGAGTTGTATGTAGATCTAGATACATGATGCATTAATGAGTGGAGCTTGACTAAGATCATGTAGGTTTTGATTTATCATTATGATGTTCTTCATCGAGAGCATGACCAAACATTACATCAATTAGGTTCAGTATAAGAGATACTATGAGAGGGATCTCAATCTCATAGGTCAAGATGGGATTTAGGATCCTCCACATCTAAGTATGTTAGATTTATGGATATAGATAGTAGTGATTATTAGTATACACCCATAAATATGCCCATAACTTGTGACTAATTTTGTTTATTAAATAAACTTTTCATCATTTTTTATATATGTATGTGTGTGTGTGTGCGTGTGTGTGTTTGTGATGTTCCTTTTTTATATTTTGTCTTGAAATGGATGAAAATTATTATGTATTATTACTTTAAACATGATTTATTATGCTTAATTTGTGTAATAGACATTTAGATATGATATTTTTTATTATTGGAAAATATTAGTAATTTATTTTATTTTTTGAATATTAGTGATATTGAGGTAATTACCATTCACAATGGAATCTATTTAGAAATAATAAATCTCATTTATAATGATCATGTGTTAATTAGTTTCTTGTTCTTGGTTATAACATTGTAATTGGTGTATCTATAGGGGTATAAAGTGTATCTCTCTAATATATATCTTTACATGTTATTTTTGGTACCCAAATCTACTATGTAGATATGTGAGTATGCTCTATCAAGTTTGTCTCAATGCCTTCTCCATGTGTCCATATAGTGATATCTTGATCAACCAATGGTTCCTTGGTAGGATAAATGTGGGAAAGATTGATCTTAGTAAAGGGTACACTCAAAGAAGACTTATTCTAGGGTTTTATTTTTGTGAAGGTTGATAGACCACCCATTCCTAAAAAAGAGTGAAATGGGATGTCTCAATCCTCTTAGAATGATCATTAGAAGAAGTAGGGAAAACAAACCTTTGTGTATCTTTATGAAATGTGATGGTCCCTTGATTTGCATGTTGTGAATTTTTTTTTGTATTAATTAAAAATGATAGTTATCATTTCCATTAATACCATGGTAAGTGAAAAAACATTGTCCTTTCACCTTTTAAAATCTATGTGTTGGGTGGTAATGGTTTTAAGGAAGGGTAATCAACAATTTATCCAATAGTGTATGAAATATATCATGTGATTTATATTTGTATTGATCAAACTAGAGTGGTTGCCTCTTAATAGAGGTATAGGTTTTTAATATAAGAAGTATTTTGGATGTAGGTTCCTTTATTTTATTTAAAACCTTTACTATATGTTCTATGGTATGCACTATTAATTTGGAAGAAGGTATTTGAGGTAACTCATGAACTTTTTTTTTTATCATTTTTCTTTGTAGGATTTTTTTTAACATGCTTGCATTTAGGTTAATAAATAGGTGTTTTGGTGTTTATATTTGTTAGAGCACATGCATATTTATGCACATCCCGATATAAAATATCAAAAGAAGCAAAGGGTTTATGTAGGGGTATTTATCTAAGAGGAGAAATTATATGCCTAATAAATATGAATTTTACCTCTAAATATGATGGGGTATAGTTTAAGGAATATAAAATATCGTTGAATCTAATAATATAGTCTTAAATAGATTTATCCTCATTTTTTATTAAGGTTTCAAATGATCTAATGGTATATTTGGTAACTTATGTTTATATAAATTATATAAGAACACATCTTAAATTTTTTATAAGGTTGTAAAAGATCCATTTGGAAGGTTATAGAACCAATCTATAGTTTATTGAGTTAAGCTTCTATACAAGTCTTTTAATAACAAGCATCCATTTGCATCGCAATGGTCAAAGGAGTTTATATAAAGTTTCAAGTGATTACAAGGTCTCATTTACCATTAAATTAAATTAATATAGGCATAAAAAAATTCATAGGATTACGAGATTCAAAAACCTCCTGTGTAATGGGTTGATCTCCTAAAACATTATCATCAAGAGTAGCTTCATATGAGATTACTTGTAGTTTAAGTGTTTTCATTTATCTTTGAATATATCCTATGGTATTCATCATCGATACTATGTCACTAGGATCAATTTTTTGAGAATTTTAATATATACACATAGGATGTAACTTACCATCCACATGAAACATAGGAATGATAGCATCTTCATCATTTTGATTACTCTTTATTTTAGAGTTAAAGTATGTTTGAAAAGTATTTGGTAAAGGATCATCCATTTTACATGGTGATTAAAGAGAAGACCTTATATCATTTTTTATATCATTAAGGTTAATTCACTCATCATTCAAAAGAGATTGAGTACTTGGATTACATGCAATAGGGATAAAAATTTTACTTTCATTATTTTCATTTATAATTAGGACATGATTTTGAGTAGAAAGTATGGAGGGAGAAATTATAACCTTTTGTAACATAATTTTATGAAGTAAAAATGTAATTTTCACTTTCATTTTTTAATTTCAATACAGAAGGTATAGAATATGTAATGCTACTTTCTATTTATAGTACATCATCATCATCATCATCATATGAGAACTAAACATTTGTATAACTAGGTTGTGTTTTTTAAGATTAAACATTACAATTTTTTCATGTAATGGTATTTTGATTTTATTTTTAGGGTGTTAAATTTTGAAGAGAAATGTATAAAATGTTTTTGACAAGCTAATAATATCATCAAACAATGCATTTCCAATGAGAGTTTATTTAGAAGTTTTATTTTTATTTTATTCTTTTCAACTGATAGAGAGAGGAAGAGAAGTAATACATGAATTTGTATCATTTATATATATATATGGAGGTATTTTCACCTTTTTCATTTAAATGATATAAATAATAAATAAGACTGTAAACATTATCAATATTTTATAAAGAAGGCAAACAATCATCCTTTTCTACATATACATCTTTGGAAAGAGAAGAAAAACATTAAATTTTTGGTTCATCTATAGAATTTTTGCATGAAATATTGTTTTTTTGAACATCATGAATTCTAATGAGTTTCATATCCATTGTGTCATCTTTATGTGATGCACTAAAAAATTTATCATTTTTATCTTTTTAATCCTTTCATTATAAGATGTGGAATAAATAGGAGAACTAGGATTCTCATATTCATATTGAAGAGGTGGATAATCAAATTTATATCCATATCAATGCATGTTAAAAAATTTACCATATTCATTTAGAATTTCACTTTCATTATTTGTATTTTCATAATTACAAGGAGATTATATATAATAATATTGTACATTGTAATTTTTTTAATCCATAATATCATCATACGTAATGTATTGATCATCAAGTAGATTAAACAACAAAATAAAATGATTGACATTCATAATTTTTCACCAAGAGACTCCATAATAAGGGTTATAATTTTGGAAAAAACCAAAATGCCTAATTAAATAATATAAATAAAAATTCTTTAAATTATTCCCATACAACAAATTAGATATGAAAAATAAATACAAAAATTTGAAAGTAATTTTTTGTTATTTTTGTTAGAAAGGAAACCCTAAACACAATATAGGGTTTGGTTCAAAGTATACAGGATGGGTTCACCATAATGTTTTATGCTAAATTTACTTAATACATAAATTTACCAAGTAAATAAAATTTTTGAATACATAATAATGATATTTAGGTTTTGAGCCATGTTCTCTAAATTTAGTTAAAAATAACACATTTAAGAATGCATAATAAATACAATAAATACTAAATAGTAAAGGGATAAAGTGAAAATATCTTATTTTTTACTCTATTATGAGAGTGGTAAAAATATATCTCAAGTGTGTAATTAATCTCTATGTTTTATTCTTTTTGTGTTTTGACATTGCTTGCTACCTAGAAACTATTGTTAGATCAAGAAACTACCATTGATGCTAGTGTCCAACTATGATGTAGGTGTCATACCCTAAATATGTGTTAGAACTAATAAAAATATTTTATGAAGGTGTGATGTTGCATGTGACCCTACTTTGTCTTTTTGAATAGATATATTTATGTTTGTAATAAATTTAATGATCAAAACCTTAGCTTCATCTATCTTTGACCTTTTGTGACTTGTTGAAAATGGGTTAGCACATGTTTAAGCCAACCCTAACAACCTAACTATTTTTAAGTGTTTCCTACATAGCCATATATTTTTAATAGGGCCTCAGACTTATATGTCGTTATCCCTCCTAGGTATATGTGGGGAATGGTGATTATGCAACTTTATGATCTTTCTTTTATTTTAACCTTTGGTACAAGTAATGCATGTACAAATTGGTATTTTGAATACTTCAGAATATACGGTTCTAGAAATTTTTTATATGATGAAATTCAATAGATTTTGAATAATAAAAGGTGTGTGCTAATTGATAATCCTGATTAGTGACATAAAATATACCATAGATTTGTATATATAGGGAACCTCTTGATTTTTAATTAAAACCTAGTGGCACACAAAATATGAAAATAGAATAAACATATAGGGAACTTCTTGATTTTTATTTGGATAGTGGATGGATAAGAATCAAAATATAATAACAATTACATATAAGGTTATATTTATCAAACAAGGTGGGATAAATTTTAATAATGGTTGAGACTATCTAGATGATATTGATAATTCTAAGAAGCTAAAAGAATAAAATTATGAAAACAACCTAATAAAATAGTGGGGTAAGCTTCATGTCAATTTCACCAAAATTTATGTAAGAAAATAATTTTTAAAAATATAAGGATTCTCTAAATTAAGAAAAGGTAAAAGACCAAACTAGATTAAAAAACACAAATAATACTATAGTCCACAAAATAGTATGTGGATATAAACAAGAGTTTTTAGAAAGGAGGTTTTAAGGGATATAAAATGGTAATCTACACAAAAAATCAAGATTATGTCTAACTAGTCCAAAAAATATGGGGCTATAGATAAGATTTTTTATAAAGGAGGTTTCATTAAATGGTAACTAGTAGGTGTAAATAAACAAAAATAAAATTCCATTATGTGATAACCATGAGGCATATAAACTATGGTTGTAAAAGTGTCTTTAGAATGTAAACATGAAGTACTAATATTAATGGTTGTAAAAATGTTAAATAAAATTAACGAGTACTTAAAAACATGTACTAATCTTAGCATGGATAATTAAACAAATATAATGTAGTTACCAAATTATAAAATAAATATTATAGGGATATGATATTATTAATCTCCCCTTGTCTCAAATGGAATTTCATGAGAGATGATTTTAGATGAATTCAAGGTGGAAATAAAAAGATCTAACTAGACAAAGTTGGGGACTCCAAATACTAGGTGTACCTTTTTGCTCAGCTTCTATCCTTGATATATTCAAGTCCTTATTCTAAATTATCATTCTCAAGTGTAAGATATCCCTATTTCATGTTTTTATTACTAAGGTGTATTTCCATGCATGAGTATATATTAATGGATATACATATTTTTTAGATATGAAAAATAAAAACACTATAAGTACTAATCCAAACACTATAATTTAAAACTAGAACTCATCCAATTTCATCAGTATAACTAATGATGTAAAATAATGTCTAGTGGACATAATACACCATCATCTTTGTCTATTGTATATAATTATTTAGTGGCTATATAAGACATCATCTACCAATATGATGATGTTGGTTAAACATGTGAAAAAGGGAAAAAATGAGGTAGAAAAGGGGGTGGTAGTCTCAGAGGAAAAACAACCTAATGTCATGGTAGGAATAAAAGTGGTAGTAATAATAAATAAGAATGAAAAAATATTTAATAAAGTACCAAAATTTGACCTACTATGATATTAGTGTAATCCTTAGGGTGTACTCTTATGGATATCAATGTTTTAATGATACTTATAAGAAAAATGTGTTGGTAAGTTAAAATTAAGTATATGCATATGGTAAATCTATTTTTTATTCCTAGTATCAACATAACATGCCAATTCATTATACCATTAATAGGGGAATGAATACACAAACACCAATGAATACTCATTCCAAGGAGGATATAGAGTTATTGGTAAAAAGGGGGAAATATTGTGAAGAGCCTCTCAAATGGGAAATGAATTATATAAAATTTAAATTAATGATGAGAAAGGATAAGGAAAACATAATAATGCTTTTTACAAAATAATATATAAATTGGATCAAACTAATATGTATACTAAACATATAAAGTGAGAACAAATCTCTTAATTTTTCAAAAGTTTGGTGGCATTTGAAAATTCAATTCTCCAATCCAAGACTCGAGATACAACTAAATCTACTACTCTCAATGGATAGATGAACACCACACATTACTGACCCTAAAAGTTATTTTATGTAGAAGGCACCCAACTCTAATGTGGGATTACACCATTTTTTTTTTGAAGATGGACATGCTCAAATTTTATGGTAAATATCTATTTAATTGGATTATCAAAATGGATATTTTTTAACTTGCATCAAATTTCATAAAGAAAAAATGTTAAAAATGAATTATTATATTTGGAACTTAAGAATTTCATTTTATATTGATGGCTTTGTTATCAAAATAAAAATAAGACTACCATTGTCACATGATCAATATTTTAATTTGAGATGAAAACAAATTATAGTAGAAATATGGCAGAGAATTTATTCAACTAATTGTCCAAATTGTGACTAAAATTTTTAATCAAGGATTATATTTCATAATTTCATACCTCATCCTTGATAATTGAGAAAGTTACTAAGGATAAATTAAATGACCTATTTTTATGAACACTCAAGGAGAACATTAAACATAGGTATACATATTTAATCCATGTATTAAGTGGATTACCATGGCATTAGGCATAGATGATTTTTTTCCACTCAAAGATAATAATTAACTAGAATCAGATATCACACCTTAACAACATGATTACCTTAACTAGGTAGATTAATGCTTTAAATATTTGAAGATAAAATGTTAAAATTGTTATGTTTCAACTATGATATACACTATAGTAAAGGAGATATGTTTTTAAAAAACAAATGATTATACAATTAAGAAAGAAATTAAGAAGAATATGAATTTGAGTTTTCAAAATAATCAAAGGAAGAATTAAAATATACACATATAATTATGTCTTTATAAGTGTTATTAGGTATTAGTACCCTACAAAACCTTAAGGTAGTGGGATATATTAAAAATCAAGGAAAATGCCAAGTAATCATAATTTCATAAATAATAAGTTGAATGCACATTTGAACTATTTCATTTATTGAATTCTATATTTTCATGTCATTGTTATATATGGGGGTGTAATTTTAGGAAAAATAAATAGTACTACCTTTGTAAGATCCATATTTTTTCATTCTAATGGGGGGATAATATATTATGGTAGGATTATGAGCACTCAATACCTTAGGAGTGACTGAGATGAAATTATAGGAATTATTCATGAGTTTTCATTTTGAGGGAAATATAATTAATTTTAAATGGTTTCAAGAAAATATGACACATATTTTAATATTTTAAAAAATTAAAAAAATAATAAAACATGATTCAATAGTTTATGGGACAAATATTTTGATTAGAATTAAAAAGAGTCAACTTTATAACACTTCTAGATATTTAAGAAAATGTGGACAAGCATTAAATAGTTTTTAGGAATATGATGAAAGGTGCGTATTGTAAAATAGCTCATGATCATCCCATTCAAATTTTACTAGGGAAAACATCGACCATTATTAAACCTTATAGGTACCCATATGTGCAAAACAATGAGGTTGAGAAGATGGTATAGGATATGTTGGAAGTTTGTATTATTCATCATAGTTATAGTGTATATTCTTATATAGGGGTAATGGTGAGAAATAAGGATGAAAACTATAACATATGTTTAGGCTATATATAACTCAATCAATTCAAAATTAAAGATAATTTTTTTTATTCATGTAAATGATGACTAACTTTATGAATTAAATGTTGTTTATTTTATAAAACTAGAACTTAGATCAAGGTATAATCAAATTACAATAAAAAGGGGGGATATTTTTAAGACAAATTATAGGGTTAAATATTAAATATTATTGAATAATTATCAAATTCATGATCAAGTATGATATTTTTAATATGGGATCAAAGGTGATGTACAAAAATATTTGGTATAATGTTTAGTTTGTTAGCAAAAAATGGTGATCCAATTAATAATTCAAGTCTTTTAAAACACTTATTTTGAGACAATTCTTGAACAAAATTCACATAATAATATTATTTATAAAGGTTCACGAGGATTTCCTAGAGTCATAGGAAGTTTCTTAATGATCTAGACACTTTGGGAGTACCCTCTATTTTGATGTAGACTTGGTGTGTCACCTTTTCAGAAGAACATGTAATGACATCAAATATTTTTATGAAAACTTGTATTAGGGATATGACTTATCAAAAAATAATTTTACTTAAGTTTAAACAAGTAATGGTTTAAAGTGGATTATTTTTATACATTTTATTTAGTTTAGTCAACATCTTGTGTGATCTATGTGCACTATCTTATTGAAATTTATCAAAATAGAAACCATTAAGATATGCATAGGAATTCAATGGGAGTTGGGTTAAGTAGTAAATTTTCAATTATTTAATGCACAATTCAATGTTATATTATTTTCCTAGTTAGTGTTGTTTCTTAGGTGTTGTGAATAGTTTGAGAGAAAAACATTGTGTAGGAATTTGGGAAATTATGAACTAAAAAGTTTTTCATGAAAGCCACTTCTTGGAGGTAAAATTTATGTAATAAATACATAGTGTAAATATGAGGGATAATCACCTCACTTTTTTTTAATTTACTCGACTAAATTACCATATTATTTTTTTATGTGTTTTTTCTACTTGTATTGTACTTTTCAATCCATTTCTTTACAACACCTTGTATCTCTATTTTTTTCAAGTAAGGCATTATATTAAGAAAAAAAGCATTTATGTTTTAGGATTTTAATAAGATTCATGTGTATTAATTGTGAGTGGACTATCTAAAAATTTACAGATCATTAAAATACATGTTACATTAAGAAATGGGTTTTTTGATACTGAAACCATATAATTTTTTTCCTTGAAGAAATAAGATATGGATAACTAACCATCATAAAATTATTATGGTCCTTATCTTATCCTTAAAAAAAATGGTAGCATGAAATCCAAATTTGAGTTACTTACATCAATAAAATTACATCTCAACTATCATTTTTTATTCTTGAAAATGGTTTTTAGTTACAATATTACAACCCATAGAGAGTTTCCAAATCTTAGTTAAGATTGAAGAGTCATCCTTAAACATGAATATATTATAAAATAAGATCTAAAACAATACAATATAGGATGATAACAAATAATTTTATCAAGTGGAAGAACTTGAATAGATAAGATGTGACATAGGAAGATGAAGATTTAATACAAAATCATCCTCAAGTGGTTTGTATTGAGGAAAACACATGTTTGAAGGGGGAGCTTACTATTCCATTATCTTTTTGCATGTATTAAGATATGTTTTATGAAACAAGGTTTTCACAATGTTTAACTTATTCATTTGATAATCTCTATGTTATATTTTTGTAGGAGTAGTCAAACTAATTATAGTATGGTAATCTTGTTTCCTAATTATGGTATATATAGAAGGTTGTGTTGAGAAATTAATCATCATAAATTATTAATTATATACTTATTATAAACATTTTGGAGGTTATCCCATATATTTTTATCAATCTCCTATTTTAATATTATGATTTGTATTTTAGCCATAATGCATGGATATACTCTCTTATGTCATTGATAATGATTAATTGTTGTTATTTATATTATGCAATTTGGTATATAGCTATCTATTATTTTCAATATTATTTGTGATAGAGTAATTTAATTATAAATATTATTTTTTTGACATCATACCCTATTTTTGGCTCCCTCATTATAATAAGTGTGTAATATTCAAATTTATTGAAAAGTGTCTTTTTGCATTAGTCAACATATTTTATGACACACTTTATATGCATTCCTTCCACATCATACAATTCATAACCAAAGGGCACCCATCTATGTTATTTGAAAAAAAATGCCATTGATGTATGTGTTTTAATTTATTTTATTTAATAATGGAATGTTGTATGATAATAGGTGTAAAATTTGAAATATATAAAAATGGTAAAGATATACAATAATAAAAAAAATAGAAATTGATAAATATGTAAAAGTTATATTTTTAGAAAATAATAAGATAATGTAATTAGCTAAAAATGTGATTTATGTAGACTATTTCATATATATAAGTGGAAATCAATAGCAGATGTGATTTTTCATGATCAAAATTAGGAACAAAATTTGAAACTATATCTAGACATGCCTATGATAGCTAGACAATAAGTCATGACATTCAAATCTATTGACTACATACTTTTCCCAATTGAGTGTCATAAATGACTAAAAATAAAATAAAATTATAACTCTGATAGTGAGAGATAAAAATTAGAATCTAAAATTACTCTTAGATAGGACCACTCTAAGTGGATAGCATCACATGCCACTTGATTTTATTGGATGCATACTTGTCTATGTTTTTGATAAGGTAAGGTAAAAAACTAGGGGCCAAACCCTTCACAGAGAAAAAAAGAGAAGAAGGCAATCAAACAAAATATGCCTTTAAAGAGATGACGGCACTAGCTGAGAAACAATAGACATAGAAACAAAACACAAGAAATGGAAAGACCAGAGTTAGAGAGGACTCTCCTTACATAACCATTAATTTGAGAAGATCATTAAGTTTCTTAGTATTCTCCACATTGTCATCATGCCCAATATTACCCACCTCTTTCAGCATAGACATGTTCATGAGAATTGTATTCTAGAGTCCCTTGGTGAAATTCTACTCCAGCCTCTAAATATGATCCTTCAGGGCCCCAATTTTAGATTTTCAATCAGTCTCATTCTCTATTTCCTCACTAGCTTCCTTGACATACATTTTCCCCTTATTTTCAGTAGTTTCCATAGTGTCAGCACCATGCTCCTCAGTAACCTCAAAATCCCTAGTCTCTTGGTTCCCTCCAGTGTCCTCAAAAAATTCTTGGATTTCCAGCTCCTTAGACTCTTCCTCTTAGGTTGCTTCTTCTGAAGCACTTTCTAAGTAATCAATCAGTTTGGCCTTCAAGGTGGGTTTACCAAAAATCCACCTTGACCTTTGAACTCTAGAGGAGAAGCCTTCCTTATTAATTTTGGAAGACTTATAAGATTTACCACCTTGGCCCCCACGTGGCCCTACCCAGATTTTTGTGGGTCCCCTCTGTGGTCTCTCTAATATTCTCTTCCTCCTCATCAACCTTTCTCTTCTTACCCTTCTTGCTCACAAAGGAGTTGGGGGTGTTAACAGGGGTCTCTTCTGGGGTGGAGAAAGAAACATCTTTTATTTTGGTAGGAGTAGGGGAAGAACAAGACTCATCAATAGCATCGCCAGCCACCAGATTGGAAGGAATGTCTCCACTATCAATTCTGATAGTCTTGGATGGCTTAAGGGCTCAGTGAAAGTTGTATAAGCAAAAAAATAGGCCTTGGTGCAAGGGCATAGGGTTTAAATCTATCTTATTATCCATTTTAGCTCTCACCCTAAGGACAAAGTGTTCTAAAGAGGAAAGCAGGTAAAAAGGGAAACTAATAATAACATTACACCTAAAGTGATTTAATAGAGGGAGGTCGTAATTGTAGAACTTGGTAAATTGACCTTCAAGCGTGAAGTAATTCATGATAATTAATCACACTCCATCCCATGTCTTTGTAAGTTTAGCATGCTCAAATTCTCTATGATACAAGATGAGTTCTTCTCCCTCTCCCAGAAATAGTTTTTGGCTTGTAAGATCCATAATTTTTGTGTTCCTTTGAAGTTTTATACCCTACATGGCCATTCCTATGGCCATAACAATCACCTTTTCAGAGATTTCAAAACTGATTCCACCCACCATGACCTACCTTTTTAACCAAGATCTCGCAAATTGCTCAGACAAGTTTTCATCAAACCCATTAAGCCTTTCTAGATATGGGTTGATTCCCCTTTATTTACAATAATGTCAAACCAGTGGATTATCTTTGAATTCATAGCAAGAGATTGGTTCTATTCGAATACAGTCTCCTCCCATTTTGTATTTACAAACCCAAACTATGGAGTTCTTAAATTTAGCCTTCAGCTTTGAAATGGTTACTAACCCTTGTTTCTATTTATGCATAATGAAGATGTGATGGCTTATTATTTGAAATACCCTGCAGAGATGATGTTGTCTATGCTTGGAAATTATTTCCCATTGATTGTGATAAAAATATGACTATTATGCTATCTACACTTATATTTTTTAATTGCATTAAAATATTTAGATTTATATTATACCACTTGTATTTCATTTTTTCCTTATTTTTTTCTTTTTAAACTCTAAGGGTAGCTTGAATACTTAAAACCTAAAAAAATGAGAGGGGTAGTGTAATGGGTGGAGATTACCCCAGTCATCCACTTTATGATTTCTCATTACCTATGTATCCAAAACTCTAACGATGGACATCAAACCCACATACTTATCCCACCTAGAGTTATTATTCAATTGTGTTCCTTGACTATGTGTATGCAACTATAAATATGGCTTTGATACTTGAAAATGATAGATCTTGTTTTGATTTGAGTTAATTTAGACATAGATTATCATTTTTCCTTGTGAATTATTTTGAATTTGGATAGAATGTGGAATATTTTCTCTCAATGTGAAATAGTGTGTAAGTTCTCAATAGATAGTTCCAATCTAGGAATAATGAATGACATTTGATATGTAGTTTTAGGAAAACCTTTTGATAATTTCCTTTAGATGACCTTATGAAATGCATTGGAAAACCCAAAATAAAAATTTTAAAAATTGAAAATATACATTATTTGGCATGAAAGATGCCCATTATAGGTGTATATCCCATAAAAATATCCCTACCCACCTAGGACAGACCTATCCCATAAAATTAGGGATAATTATCCTTAGTTAGAGATAGTATTAAGTAGTTTGATAATTTGAATTTTAAAATGTTGTATGGTAATGGTGACATACAAAAGGTTAAGACCACTTATATATAAATGTATTATAGGAATCATGAATAATAGTTTTATATTTAGGAGTAAGTAATATAGTTTAGGATGTATCAAGAATTAATATTATCTAGTACATGTGACCAAATTATGTGTCTACATTCCCCCTCCCTTTATTCTAGTAATGAAATTTATAAATTAAATGATAAATAATGAACCCTAAGTGTATACAATACACTTTGTATTTAAGATAATATTCCAATTATGTAGGTCACTCAAATTTATAAAATCCTTGCAACACCACATGAATTAGTCATTTGTCCATTTTTGAAATTGGAAAAAGCTGAACATTGAAAATGAAAAATTGAGAAGATAACAAGGAAGGATTACACCTATATGGAGATGAAATAAAATTTCCTTGTAACATATAACTAATGATGGATAATTTTCCCCCTTATTGAATTAGTTGGATAATTTGAACTAATGGAAAATTGAGAGTGAGTTAGTTTGAATTTTGAATAACTAATCAAGCCCTTGAGTTAGAAAGATACATGCTTCCAACTCTCATCAGTAGAAAATATTACCTAATATTATAATTTGAAAAAGGTGGAACCAAAATGAGTTTGATATAAGTTATGCCAAGAATGTTTATTATCACTAGACTTAAACGTAAACCTCCCATATTAAAATATAGAACCACTTAATGTGTTCATTAGAAGTAATTCCAAGCATATTGAGTGTCACTAAACTCAAACATACATTATTAACCCATAACATATTGAATCACACCATTGTATATGGATATATATTCTAATTTCATGATCCAAATAGATTAAAAAATATTCATTTCCCCATCATGACCACATTACCAAATAGATTTAAATTGAAATAAACATATTGAAAATTATAGCTTTCAAATTTAAAATGTGTATGAACAAGTATCATGCCTTTGAAATTATAAATTTTTGAACTTTGAAAATATACATGAACAAGTATCATTCTTTTTAAATATTTATATATTTATATATATACCTTTTGATATAGAATGCAATGCACCTATATGCTTGATTTTAACTATATTTTCAACCTATAACTTTGGTCTTGTAACTTTTTTACATATGATCATGCATATCCTTTCAAGTTTGTATGATTATTTACTTTGATTATTTGAAAATTAAGTGCATATTCATTTCATGTGTCCCCATGATATGTATCAATGTGATAATATCTATCATGTGTTTGATTTATAAAGTACTTCATATCTTTGAAAACTTATACTCTATTAAATAATTTTCTTTGAATTACTTCAAAACTTTGAACCATGTACTTTATATCTCAAAAACCTTTACTCTTTCCAAAATATTATTTTCATATTCATGAAGGTTTAGATATCTAATAAAATCCCACTGTGATTCCCCTAATTTGAGATGAAGAATGTAGTGTACAAGTCACTCATCTCAAAAGAGTGTTAATTTTAGCATGGGGTAAATATAGAATCATGTAGCATTATGTCATCATGTGAAGATTATGTTATCTTATAATGTAATTTCCATTGAATCATGTATGTAATGTATTAAATGTGGGGTATATAAGTGTCATGTATAGATATATATAATAATAAGACATGTAGAAGAGTAACCATATCTGAAGTAGACTCTATATTAATAGTCCATTCTATGTATCATAAAACCATTAATCAAGCTCAACAAGCACAAAATAGTGTCACATAATGTCACACAATAAGTCCAAGTGTCACATACAAGGGTCGTGTTAAAATGATATGCATATAATAAAACATCACACATATAGGGCCATTAACCACAAATAATTATACATGTCCAAATGTTTAAAAATAAATATTTCACACATAAGTTGAGGGCCACAAGAAATTGGACATGTTCAAATGTTATACAATAAAATGTTTTACACATAGGGCCAAGTGCCAAAAATAATTGGACATGTTCAAATGTATCACTAGTAAATATTACACACATAGGGATAATGACCATAATCAATTTGACATGTTTAAATGTTGAAAAAATAAATATGGCACACATAGAGCCAAGAACCATAATAAATTATACACGTTCAAATTTATCACATGCCACTTAAAATAAGTAAATAATGTCTAGCCTAATATTAAATAAAGTAAACAATATTGAAGGAGCATATTACAAGTGAAAACTAATCTACACTATCCATATGTATCAATGTCATATGATATTAAAGTAACATATTCATGTATCATAATGTAGGATATGAGAAATTAGAAAGACATTTTTAAAATATATTGATTTACACGTCATTTGAGTCCATATATATATATATATATATATATATATATATATATATATATATATATATATATATATATATATATATATCTTATTATAAAATAACTTGTAAAATAACATTCCCCCAACTTAGGCATGGTCACTAGGTATAATGGAATCTATCATCTAAGAATACATGTAGATATGTATGTCCTACATCACATGCATATACCTCATGAAATACATGTGTTTTACAAATAATATACTATATACCAAAATATGTTCTAAATAACATATGAAAATAAGTAAATTAAAATCACATGCCATGCTCAAGTCCTAAGTTTTTATCATTAGATAATATTTTAATTTTTTTTGTATTTTTAATATATTTTAATTTTATATTAGTTTATTATATATATTCAAGGAAAAAAGCTTATGATATTATCAATGGGAGTACCATAGTGTGTGATTGTATCATATATTTGGAGGGTTACTTTTCATGGATGAAAAGTGATACATGTTGATGAATAGTCTTTTGAAAAGGTATAAAATGTTTTAGTATAAAGGTCATGAATAATTCTCATATAATGTTTTAAAATTTATTTAACTCAAGAAGGTGAAAGACTTGGTGGTGTTTTTTATATAGTAGGAAAAACTTTCATTATATATGTTCACTTTGGAACATATTGAGCTATATGAGGTACTAATTTAGGATGCACTTTAGAATATTTATATTTCTTTGCATTTTGATTAACTCTTTGATACTAAGCTTATTTTTATGAGGTTATACTAATTTTATTTTAGTTAACTCTCCGAAAATCTTTTGTATAGGTAAAAAAATGAATTCTACATTATGATATTGAATAGGTGTCATAATTGTATTTTTGGTATGTTATTTAATAGGTTCCATAATTATATATTTTATATGATTTTAAATATATGCCATAATTTACTATGGTGATGGTATTGGAGGAAAATTAATTACCATTAACTGTAGAGGTTACTCATATCAAATGCCTTAAACTTTGACCACTTAATCACAGTGTTGTACTTCAGAACAATGTTATCTTGTATATGGTATTACATGGATTATCTATATCTAAGTTAATCCTAATAACATATTAAATACCCTATACTTGGAAAGCCTAGAAATGAATTATCCATTATTTCTAAACTAGATTGAAGATGTAGTACTATATACCCAAGATTATTCAATGTATGCCCATCTAATGCTTTAAATATTCTGGATGTAGATTTTAAATAGTATTATATATATACAAGACTAAAAATAAGTGTCATTGTACATGAATTTTCACTTGAACCATTGGTTATCATGACATTTTTAATGGGTTTACTATTGATATAAGCTTCAATAAAGAGTGCATGTTTGTCTAAATCATCATCATTGATTTTAGTGTCATCAAATGTGATCACATGACATAATGTTTATGTGCCTATAAATATACCAATAATGTCATCTATTGGATGCCCATATGTCAAAGGAGGATGATGCACATTGTATTAATTATGTACCCCTAAATTTTATGTAACATATATAGTACCATGGTTGGGAAAAGGAATATTGAATATTTTTAGCTTCATATTATCATTTTTATATGGTCTAGTTTCCTCTTTGTGTTTCTTACCTCAATAGTATTATCATATATAATATAAATGTATATTATACCTTATATTGAAACACTTATTTTTATAATTCCTAATATATATGTGTTAAATTCAAAATCCTTGTGTTGAGGCTTGGTCATATAAACCTCTAATGGTGGAGGGAAAGATATGAGATTGCAATAAAGTAATTTATGTAATAATACATGACTAGGTGATGGTAACCTTGTAAATTTAATCCATGGAGGATTTTCTAATTTATTATTATTTGTTATTTGTGATAAAATTTTAACTATTAATTTTGCTTTATTCATGATTTCATTAGTTTGGTTTTTCAGATTGGTTTCCTTTGAAACTTGATATTTGAAGTATTTGAACCATTTTGTGTATATTTTAGCTTGTTCAAAGATATGAAATTGAATTATATTTATTTGAATATATGGCATAACTCATAAAAATATTTGAATTTTTAAGACATTATAGACTCATGGAGTGGCATTATAAAAATTTGTGTGAAGATATCGTGTAACTCATTGTCTACCATAGAGTTTGTCAGATTAGCTAGCATAGTTTTGTATTGAATAACATATTCAAAAATTATATCATTTGAAACTTGCTTGATTTTTTCAATTTATTCATAAGATAATATTTTAAAATATTGATAAATAAATGTGCTAGGAATTGATCTACTAAAGGGTTGAATGTTTTAACTAACTGAAGTGGAATATCATAGAACCATTTCAAAGAATACTCTTTGAGGCTTCTTGAAAATATATTGGTCAATAATTTGTCATTTTAAGGATGTTATATAAAATTATAAAATATTTTATTCAATTTCACCCTTACATTATTAGAGGGGTAGCTTGAAAGATATAAAGCCTAGTGGTAATTGGTAAGGTGTTATCTTAGGTCTCAAATAATTATGAAGCAAGTTATAGAATTCCATTGAATGAATATGTATAGAGAAGTTTTTATCTAATCACAACACTTTAGCATGTAAGGCTAAAATAATTTTATCAAGAGATTATGGATTAGGCAATGTTAGTGGTGGACCATGTGTAGTAATCAATGGAGGTATGTATGATGCCTATGTAGAAAAAGGCAAATGAATATGTTGGAAACCATGTGATGTCTCCATACCTATAGATGATGCCACATGTAATTAGAGGTGTTGATATAGGAATAGATCTAATATTTGAAACTGAAACACTTGAATTGGGAACATGAACAACTCTAAAAGGGACCTCTTGTTGTTTTTCCTAAGATGATTCAATATTTGTTTAATGTGCAATCTTATATGCTATGAGTAATTGAAAAACCTTATTCACATGTTTAAGACATTAGAGTACTCCTTGAATAAAGTTGGAAAATTCTTTTAGTTTTTTAGTATATACCCCATTGAACTCATTAAGATCGATTTTATTGAATCTTTATACATTATCTTGATTATAATGTTCATCATTAACATCATCTTTTATTTATACATAGCTTTTAAAAATTATATTTTCATATTCAAAAAAAGTGTCTATGTTATCAATTTTAGAAGAGACCAAATGAATATGAATATGATCTATAGGTATTCCACTTAATCTCTATCTACATCTAATAGGAATAGAAGAAGTAACCTTTTAGAGTGGCATGAAAATGTGCAAAAGGAAAAAAATGGGTGTAATTAGATAGGGTGTGTTTACTTTTAAGGCTATTAAATACACTAATCCTAGTCATTAAATTATGAACATGACCTAAATAAAACTAACTTAAAATGATTCCACCATCCCATAGATACATTATCCCATCTCTAGGGTACATTGATAGTAACTTCCCATAGTTGACCACTTATTGATGCACTAAAATAAAAAATGACCGAAGGCTTCTTATGCATAAATAACAAAACCTATGCATTTATGATATATCATGAGGTAAATGGAAAATAAAATCCATACATAGTGTTTTCTAATGGATTGAGTATTGGGTTAGTACCTCTCCCACCACAACTCAAGTAAAATTAAAGACCATTTTTTCTATAATGACAAATCCTATGAGTTTTAGAACTAATAGAATTTAATTTCTAAAAAAGCAAGAAAAAAAAATAAAAATAAATTTCAATTTAAATTTAAATTTAATAAAATTAGACAACAATATTTTTGTGTATATAAATCAAAAATTAATCCAAAACTCTATGATACAAATCATAATAAGTAATGAGAAAAAATATGGGTTCACTAATATGTTTTAACTTATTTTTTATTTAATAATAGAATGTTATATGCTTATAAGTGTAAAAATTGAAATATATCACAATGTTAAAGTTTTAAAATAATAAAAAAATATGATTTTTGAAATTTATAAATATGGAAAATTGGTATTTTTAGAAAACACTAAAAATAAATGTAGTTAGATTTTTAAAAATGAGATTTTTATTGGCTATTTTAGATATCTAAAATTAAAAATTAGCACAATATATGACTATGCATGCTAAGTATCAAAAACATGATCTAAAACTATATATGGATAGGTATGTGGTAGATAGACAAAAATGTAGGCTATTTGAGTCCATTGAGTGCAGACTTATCCCCTTTGACTATGTCATATGACTGATAGGAAAAGATATAAAAATCATAACTTTAGACATATCAGAAGCAAAATTTGAAATGACTCATAGACATGACTTCTCTAGGTGGATAGTAGCATAGGTTGCTCAAGTCCATTGAATGTAGACTTGTCTACATGTTATGATATAGCTTACATGCCCTATTTCATAGATTGATATATGTTTTTCAACATACTTTTATATTGTCTAGCTATACTTTTAGATCTAATATTTTGATAGTGATGCATAAATGATGTTATAATCTGATTCAAATCATGTTTATTTTGTTTTGATTAACATTTGACTAAGTATTAAAGCTATGACTTATATTTAAAACAAGGTAAATTTACTATCATGATTACAACATTAATTTTGATTTAGTTCTTGTACTTTGTACTATTTAGTTTAGTCATATTATTATGTTATTCATGTGTTTTTAATGACATTTGTGGATAAAGGTATAGGTATATGAGATAGGTTGGTGGTGGAATCTGCAGTAAAAGCAATCAAGGATAGGGGATATTGAGTATTTAGGTGACACCAGCATAGGTAAAAATGGATATCATACATAAGTCATTAAAAAAGAACAATTTTTTAGTTATGTGTTCCAACACTTTTATCATATTTTATTATTTTTATCATCTTTAGTCTTGATCATATTATTTAAACCAGTATTATTGATGTTTATATTGTGTCTACCTTACTCATTTTATTATCATCTTAGGTTTGTCCATTTTTTCACTAAGCTACTTGTTGGGTTTGTTATCTTATTTTTATTTTAAATTTGGATTGGTCCCATTAGTAGTTTTTTTTATTATTGATAAATGGTTTTGAAAGGGACCATACCCAATACAAGAAGGCTCAAAAGCTAGATATAACAGAGGAGAATTGAAAAAAGGAAATAAAAAACAACAAGGAACAACATCAGGGAGAACCCTGATAGTAAGTAGCACCAAGCCTGTAAAATAATAACTACATCATAGCATCACAAAAAGGAAAAATTCACTTGCTAAACTTACTAAAAATATTCTTGAGCACCTATAAAGCATTAAAAAGATTCAAGGTGGTTATATGAGAAGGTTCTGTCATGTCAATTATGGTAAGGGCATTATATTTTGCAGTGTCACCCTTCCATAATCCTAGATGCAAGTTGTTGAGGGTGAAAACTTACCTAACATGGAACTCTAAAAACTCTAAAATGACTTGTTACATGGCTAAATGGTCATTCTACCTACTTTTAATTCAATATTTTGGAAATGTCTTCAATCTTAGTCCCTAAAAGGGAGAGATTATCCACCTACTTTTTACCCTTATCAACATTCTTTTTAAGTTGTATAAAATCCTTTTTAAGCTCCCTAGTCCTATCCTCCAGCTCCATAACTTATGCTTTGATATCAAGTTAATTTGGATGATAAGGATCAAAACCCCTAGTAACATACCCCATATCAAGGAGACTCTCAACAATGTCAAATTCCTTTTCCTTGAGTGAACTAGGAACTAAAGCCTTGCCTTTAACACTATTTCTAAGCACCCTCTATGGGGGAGGAGGAGGCAAGGCAATAGAATTGGGATTCTAGGTCTTAACCCTCCTCTAGGAAGGAATTTTAGGTGGGAGAGGGAGAGGAATAAGGAAAGCTATAATGTTATCCAAGACAATAAAATAGTGTTGATACAAAATAAGGATAACCCCTTCATGAAGAGGCAGGGCACGCTTGTGAGACTAGAAATATAAGATAGAGGTTTCCATGGAATGGAAAATACAATAAGGGATACTAGCCCTAGGACCCTTGTAAAAGTGGTTTAGAAGAACAATATGGTGAAGATGTAGAGTGATGCACCTAACCTCTAAGGTCACATATCTCACTAGCATAGCAGCCACTTCATCAAAAAGAGAAGGGAGAGAGGAATGAACAATACCATCTTTGAAAAAATTTAAAGCATCAACCATGGAGCCCTCAAGAATTATTTTCTCCTCTAAAACCTTATCAAATTTATTTTTACAAAACTTTAAACCATTCTTGTTTAGATCAGTGATAGAAGTAATGAGATCTTTAGTGATGGATAAGGTCTTACCTTTATAGATGACAACCCTATTTTTGTAGTTGTTAGCAAAAGAGATAGAGATATGATTATCATGTCCTTAAATTTTCTACATGAAACCTATGAATCCTTCCACATGTAGATCCCTCCAAATTTCATCATTTGCCTTCCAAGTTGGGTCATATAAGGGCTCAACTTGACAAGGAATGCCACCCATGGAATAATAAATAGGTTCATAACACAAAACATCATAAGAAATAACTAAATGTCTATTCTCACACTACTTTTACATAGCCCAAAACCTAAGAGAGATACCGAGCAAATGAGTCCAAAGAATAAATCCAATTGAATAGTCTCAAATAAGGAATGTAAATTTCAAGAAATTAATAGCTATCTTAAAAGAGATTAAAACTAACATACCATCTCTAATCATATCTAAATGCCCTTTCCTTTTTAATGATCTCCTTAGCATTACGTGGGATTTGGTTATTAGCATGACAAATTTAAAAATAATTATTAGTCACCCCTATATTGGTAAATGAGTTTGCCACATGATTCCCTTCTCTATAGGTATGGAAAAATTTGTAATTAGAGGTCTTATAAATGCTAACACTTTCTAGGATGAAGTCTAAAATAGTCAAGCTAGTTAGATGAATACCATTGAGGTGATTAATGATATTCAAATAATCACCTTCAATGATTATATTATCAATTTGTAAATATTTTACTAACTTAACTCCCCATATAATATCAAGATCTTATGCATAATGGTTAGATTGAGTTTCCATAGGGCTAGCATAAGAAGCAATAAGATTACCTAAATGATCCATGATGATCCCACCTCCCCCTATAGCTCTTGGGTTTTCTTTAGAGGAACCATAAAATTTAAGTTTATACCAATTCATACGAGGAGGGATCCATTGAATAATAGATATATAAATAGAATTATGTTTTATCTGAAGATCAAAAATTATGATATTCCAATTAGAAAGAAATTTCTCTTCATGTTTAGGGAAGACATTATTATCTAGAGGATTAAATTTGAGAACTTTTTTTTTTCACCAATAGAGATATATATCAATAAATTTTTATACAAATTCTTACAATCTCTAAAAATTATATAATTTCTATCCTTCCAAATCCTCCATAGGGTGTGAGGGAAAATAAGTTTCCAAAAATGTTTGAGAATTTTGTGTCTAAAAGGAGCCTACCATTACTCTTAGGCCTATAAAATATCTTCTAGGAATTTACAAGAAACCTAAAATCTATAAAATATAAGGCCCCACAACCTATTATCATAAGAGAAGTGTAGGAAAAGGTGATGAATGTCCTTAGTTATTACCCTGCATAAGCAACACATGTTAGGTATAATAAAACCTTTTTTGATAATATTATCATTGGTGAGAATTTTTTTGTTGAGCATCAACCATAAAAATTGATTAATCTTAGGAGTGAATTCCTTGAACCAAATCTTTCCCCATTTAAAATTAGGGTGAGTATCTTTAGAAAGTAGTTGATATCTATCTTTGACAGTATAATGTTGTTCGACCCCTCTTGATTCATTATTTGATTTCCTTAGTAATGTTTTTCAACCCATCTTGATTCATTATTTTATTTCCTTAGTGGAAGGACCATATTATGATTTATTTATAATGACCTAAATGATAATCACAGGCCTTTGAATCCAAAAAAAGTTGTCATGACCAAATATATTGCTTGATGGGGGAATTATCACTTGCCATTAAGTTTTGGCAAATTTAGGCAAATTGGATCTTCTCTCATAGCATTTTTTTGGGTTAGTTTGAGGATAGAGGCATAGCAAGAAAGGGGGATGAATAAAATAAAACCCTAAAATGGAAAATGGAGATAACTAGGAGTAAATGGGTCTCAAAAACCTTAAGGGAGGAATGAGAAGAGTGTAGTTTGGCTCATGGCTAAAAAAGAGGGTATGGCATGGTAAAAAATAGAGAAAGCAATATTGTTGAAAAGTAATCAAAATATTAGAATTATTTTTCACTCCTATAAGGTAACTCAAACCACAAGTGTTGCATTATTTTTAGAAAAATGAATGATTGTTTGTGATATCGATGTGTGTAGTGCAAACAATAAAAATTGTTTTTAGGTTCATGAGGAAGTCATAGAACTTCATAATGAACCTAAAAAATCTCCTAAATATATTTAATTTATGTGAATCCTTTATTTGTTATATGGGTTATTCTAGATTGCTCCCAAGTAATTTCAAAATTATGGGTTCAAACCCTATTATTGGAAATCTCTATTTTGAATTTAAATTAGGTTGTGAATTATTTCATTTGCTTCTATTTACATGGTCATCCTAATTATATCCTATTGATGGAACTCAACCTCCTTATTAAGTAGTGTTTTTTAATCTTGATGATCTCTTACCTATTGAGGGTGGTTTAGCTAAATAATATTTTGGGGTTTTAATCTAGTTGAGTTTTTGAACCATTTGGGTGTTATGGCCTTTGCTTTTTTTTGGCATTATTTTACATACATTGACTCAATGTTATGGGTTATACATTGATTGGTTTTTTTTTAAATTAAGTATTTGGTTTTTGATCAAATCCTTGTAATTTGTGTGGTGTTATTTTTATCATAATTTATTTTGGGAAGAATTGACCTAGCCATATTAGGGTCAATTTTAGTGATTTCATCACTATAACACACTTTCTATGGTGATTAAATGACTATATCTAATTAAATGATAAAAGGGTGAGATGTCTAAATCCTTGATGATTTTTTGAACTAATTTGTAATACATCATGTATTTAATTATTTCTTAATTCCTCTTGGTTGTAGGTAATGATTTTATCTCGTTATGAGTTTTGGATTATTATTTTTTAATCATTGGAATGCCTTGAATAAATGATGAAGGCTTATTAGGTTCAATTGAATATGTAATCTATGTTAATAAACTCATTCAAAGGAAGAAAATAATTACCAATACTTGTATGCCTATTATGTTTTGAGTCAAGCTTTAAGTTAATCTTTCTATTGTGAAATTATTATCCATTAAGTAACTGTTGAAAGTTTAGTGTTGGATTTTATCCCTTTTATTCATGTCCTCATCCCAAAATACTAGTAAGCCAAAACCCACCACCCAGGTGATGGTTGAGGGTGGTGAGGTCCACCAATTTTAGGGTTCATAGGATGGGTTAGGGTAAGATGGTTCATTAGGAGAGGTTCTCTTGACAATTACTTGACTGGTTACTTGTTTTTATCTAGTAAATGTCTCATTATATTTTGTAGGATTTAATTTTTGTTAGTTATTGTTACTATAGCATGTTCTATAAATGGAAAAACATTATTTGGTTGATGTAAAAAAATAGGTGGAAACAAGATTATATTTAAAATACTATTCACTCAATCATTTTAAGTAATTTTATTCCATTATGTTGTTGTGACTGATTTAGCTCAACCTATTAAGATTCGATAGAAGGCTGTAATATTGATATGATATCAAATGAGGCTAACAAGATATATATAAATTGGTTTTATATTCCATTATTTATTATGTATTAGGATATTATTCCATTATAATTCTTTTATTAGATGTTTAGATGCTTTCAACTGATGTGTTAGTATATTAGTATACTTCTTATCCTATTATTGCTTATTCTCAACAAATAAAAAAGTGAAATGATTATTATTTTTAATATTATTATTCATTTAATTAGATATGGTGCTAATAAATATTTTGGATAAATTGCAATTTATTAGTTATTTATATACATGCAAGTTGGATGCATATAGAAATTGACCTTATATCCTAATGATTCATTCTATTAAAATTGTAGCTTATAATTGTTACATAGTAATCATTCTTATGATCACATTTCAATAAAGGTAGTGCTTACAAAAATAACTATGAAATTTTTTAATTGTCTAATAAATTTTAATATATTATAAAACTTTGTAAAACATTACATAAGAGGTTAGTTAACTTTGGACACAGTTGTACATATATTGTAAGTATGTCATGATCAAGATTATTTTTGATAAGGTTAAGCTTCATGTTGAAACACGTTTTCCATTTAGTTTTGTTTGAATTTTACATTTTCCTTTTCACACTACAACCATGTGTATTAATCTTGAAATAAGTTATTGACACAATAAGTTGAGATAATTTGATTTGCATAAGTTGTATATATTTTTCTAAAAATAGACTCCATTACTAAAAATTACCCAATCTCTATTAGGGTAAAATGGATATTTAATGATAGTGGTATTCTTTTTGTTTAAGTATGTTTCATTTAAATTGGTGATTATGCTTGGGCTATAAATTTCATTCTATATACTTGAGAGAATATTCACTTAGGTTCCCAAAGTTGGGGGAGTAAATTCATCATAAATAAATAAAGTTTTGTTTATTATTAAATTGTTGTCCCTAACCTAGTTCATATTTTATTTATTTGGTTGTTCACAACTAATATAATAGTGAAAAAATTGATAGTATGGTGTTAACATGATTCTAATTTTTATTGAAAAATATTATCTTCCATTTGCACTAATATGTAAATCAAAAAAAATTATTAAGCTAAAAGATTTAATTATTTTATTAGGGAAATAGTTAGCTAAATTGTGGTCCTTGGAGCAAGTAAATTAATTTATAGATAAGTATGATAAAATAAATGATCATCATGGTAAGCATTACATTGTGGAGATAAGAGGATAATTTTTACCATGCTTTGGCTTAAAAGTGGAATAAGCCTATTAGTGTTTTAAACTAAATTTTAATTGATTGTCAGTATAAATAGATTCAATGTTATTATAGGAACAAATTGTATAAGCTAATTAATAAAACCAAGGATTTATAAATCACATGGATTAAAATTAAGTGACATACTTCTATTATTAGATTAAATTTAAGTTTATACTATAACTAATTCTTATGGTAACAACTAATTGGCAAGTAGATAAAACTTTAGAGATGTGATCTCTACGTGATCAAGGTACCATTATAGGTAAAAGTCATGATGCTTATTATGTGACAACATCAACCCTTGATAAGAAACATAACATCTTAATTAGAACACAACAACAAATTGATTTGAGTAAAATGGAGGTACATAGTATGATGATCCCTAAAATCTATAGACCATCATATAATGATCAAAATGGGGATAGTACTACAATGAGCTCTTTACTTACACATAATTTATTAAGTGTAGATACATTAATTCATATTAAATATTTATGGATTTGGTGTAATTCCAATTACAAGTCCTATTTAGGTAAACATTATTGATTGAGTTAGATATAATAATATTACTTCTACATTATGAATCTTGGTTTATAAAATATTGTTGGGACTTCTAAACATATGAAAAAGAAATGAATTCATGTTTTTTATGATCTATCCATAAAATTTTAAATGTCATTAATACCTTAAGTGCTTATCTCAAATATTCTAAGTGCTAAAAAGGGCCAAATTTTCTACCCCAACCTATAACCAACTTCTATGAATGCAAAATACCTAGGTAGGGTAAAGACACCTAGGGGGTCCTACTGGGAAGATGAATGACCCCATATAATTTGGGACCTATCTATATGGATCCACATAGAGATATGCCTTGAGTTGTATGAAAAAACTTTTAATTACAACATTCTTCCCCATAGAATATTCTAGAGGTAATTCCTTAGCTAAGGTATTCCATATACATGACTTCAATTATGGGCTAAGGGTTTAAAATAATAGTCACAAGTGGATACATATAACTGATCATGATGTAGTGGGTCTTACTCATTGCTCTATCATAACCTAGAAATGATGAACCTCATAGAAACATTATGGGGTTGTTTCAATACATTGACTATGATGAAAATATGACTATTACACTATTTGTGCGTGTACCTACTGAGTAGGATGAGATATTTTGATTCAAAATGTACCACATTGAATTTATTATTTTCCTTTTTTTGGAAACCCTAATGGCACCATGGCACCTTAAAAACTTAAAACCTATAAAAAATAGAAGGGGAGTGTAATGTGTTGAACTAATCTCAATTATCCCATTGATGATTGACCACTACCTATGTATCCAATACTCTAAGGAGTGAAATTAAACCCACGTAGTTCTCCCACCTAGAGATGAAATTATACTCCTTGAATATGTGTATATACAATAAATATGGATTTGATACTTGATAGTGATAGCTCTTGACTTTTTGTGATATGTTATTGACTTGAATTATGGTTGTTTCTTGTGAATGATCTTGAATTTGGAAAGACTAGAGCATATTTTATCAATGTGAAATAGTGTGTAAGTGTTCAATAGATGTTTCCAAGCTATAAATTGTGAATGATATTTTCATTTATATTTATAGGTAAAAAATTGATAATTTCCTTTATCCAACCTTATGAAATGCACAAGTGGACCCAAAATAATATTTAAAATTTATAAATAGACCGTTATTTGGCAAAGGATATAACTGGACTAGGTGGATAGGACAATGGTACCCCTCTTGTCCATTTATCATAAATATATATTAGAAGATTATGGACAACTGTCCTTAACTAAAGACAATATGATGATAGTATGAAGAATTTTTAGCATTTGGCTTGAGAATTTTTGTGTGGAAATGACAAAAAACAAAGGGTTCCCATTTATAATAAATGACTTAAAGGAATGATGAATAAGATTTGTGTACTTGGGTACAAATCATGTAGTTTAGTATGTGTCAATAATTAACATTTTCAAGTACTTGTGACAATATTTATGTGTCTAGAATATGTACCTGACATATTATATATCATATTTTTATCACCTAAGTGTAAAAATAAAATTTAGGTTTAGATTTTTAAGTATGTATTCAAAAATATTTGATAAATTTCCATACATGCTTTCAATTATTTCTCAAGATTTATCTAATTTTATAAGCTAAAACAAAGATAAAAGCTAGAGATTAAAAATTATCTAAGGATGTAAAAGTTTTGTTTAAATTTTATAAAGATTTCAATATTTATTTAAATGATGGCCTCACCCCCACTCATTTAAATTAAAACCCTATGTATTAAAATGAAAATGTAGCTTGAAATGGAGAAGCTATGGGTAAACAAGAAATTAAAGTTTGTATTTTATTTAAATGGAGAGCACATAAGCTAATATAAAATAAATGTTTTTTTTTTTTTTTAAATAAAAAACTTAGGTATAAAATGGGAGCCAAAATTATTTATTTAAATATTAAAAAAAACTACTCTTCATTTAATAATATAATAGCAAGCTAAAAGTCAAAGATGAGGATTTTAAGGTAAGTAAGGTAGCATAGACACCTTAGAAATTTTTAAACTAAGATATAACAAGAAAATCTATAGGAGTTGGATAGAACATGATGGAAAATAAAATATTTTGTGTGTTAGGTTATTTATTATTCAATTCATCTTCCTCTTATTCTTATATATATATAATATATTTTAATAATTTTGGTAATTTTTGGATTGGCTAAGTCCATGTATTCTCAAAATTTTATATTTAATCTTATATTATTTTTAATTAATTTTTATGTTGAGCCTTATAATGAAATAGAATGTATTTTATGTTAATTATCTCATAATTGATTAAAAAAAATTATCAATACTTTAATTGTTTACTTATATTATCTCATACAGATTACATCTGACCTCTTACATTTTATTATTTTACTTGATGCTAACTTTTATTTCTTGTTTATTTAAATAACTCTATGTTCAAAGAGATAAATAAGTAATCTAATCTTATTTTATTCAATCACCTCATTTTTATTTTATTTTTTCTTCCCCCTTTTTTATTTCAAACTTTATTTTTATGCATTAAATTAGGAACACTAGTTATCTTTAGAGGTTGCTCTAAAATATTAGTGTAATGCTAGTAGAGGTTCTCATTTTATGATTAATATAAGGGTAGTATTATAATCATACACACAAGTGCATCAATAAAAATAATAACATATAAATAAATGGAGTAAACATGAATACAACTGACCATTGTATAAATAGTTTCACAAATAAAATTTATATGATGGACACACCACAAATGAAATTACAAAACAATAACTCGTTTTACTCATACATTCACTCCAATAAAAAGTAGGTTTGAATTTGACATAGGAAAATGGTAGTGACATGACTTAACAATTTAGGGTTTAGTGCCAAGTGTGTTAATTACCATGTAGTTATGAATATAATTTGTGTACCACTTCATATGATCAATTGGAATATACTTTCAAAATATGTATGATGTGACTCAATAATTTAGGGATTTGTATTAACTAATTTTGTCATTCCAATATATTAGTCATTTTAAGTTTTAATTATTCTTAAAAATTGTTGGTCTAGACTTAATAAAATAAATATAATTTTAATCCTATGTTTATGGATTAGTTTTGAGTGTGTTAATTATATTGTATCCATAAATTTAATTCATGTAATTCTTTTTGAAATTCAGTGAACTATACTTTAAAATGGTGTATGATGTGATTCAATTATTTAGGGTTTAGTCTCAATTTTATTCATTCCAATTTATTAATCATTTTACATCTTATAATTATTCATAAAAATTTATTAGACCAAAATTTAATAGTTTGTATGATGTGACTTTTTTGTTTGAGATTTACCGTACAGTGTGTACATTCCATTATATTAATCCATTTAAGTCATATAATTCTACCTTCATTTGAGTAGATTTGACATTAAAAAATGATGTATGATGTGACTAAATTATTTAGGTCTTAGTGTCAAGTCTTTTTTTTTAAATGTATCCTTTATATTATGTCATATAAAAGTATTCAGGTAATCAATTAGAATAAAGATAAAATCAATGTAAGATCTAACTCAATAATTAATGGCTTAGTGTTAACTAGTGTGTTCATTCTAATGTATCTATTAATTTATGTACTTTTTCCTACTATTCATTTGTCTAGACTTGATAAATACATGATCTAACCCAAATTTTTAGGGCTTAGTTTCAATTATATTCTCTAATTTATTCATAAAATAAATTCATTTAATTATTCATAAAATCAAGTGACCTAAATTAAAAAATGATGTATGATGTGAATCAATTTCTTAGGGATTAGTTTCAATTGTATTCACTAAAATGAATAAATTAATTAAATTTGTGTAATTATTCACAAATATTATTGGAGTAGACATAAATTATGTAATATGTGAATCATTTTTTTTAGTTTAGTGTCAAATGTGTTTATTCTAATGTATCCATAAATTCAAGTCAACAATTATTTCTATAATTGGGTGGATTACAATTTATAATTATATATGATACAAATTATTTTATTATGGATTAGTGTCAAGTGTTTTCATTCTAATGTATTCATAAATTAAAGTTATAAAAATTTTACAATTTATTGGACTAGAATTAGTAAATATTTATTATGTTACTCAATTGTTTAGGGTTTAGTATCAAGTTTGTTTATTCTCATATATCCATCAATTTAAGTCATGTACTTTTTCCTAAATTATTTAGAATTGGATTTAAAAATCTATATGATGTTTAGATTACGGTAATCCTACCTTTAATTAGTGTGAAATATAGTCCTAGGCACATCAAGAGTCTCAAGTCTCCCTAAAAAGAAAAAAATAGACCTAGTAGCAAAGCTAAAAATATAAAGGAGGAGAATAAAAGAGGTACCAAAGAATTAGTATGGATTATACCAAGTCCCACATTCAGAGACACTAGAGAAAAAGGACCTAGCCAAAAAAAGAACCAAAGCTAACTATGGTAGAAACCACAAATGATCCGAATCCAGAATTAATTGTAAAATATTATGGTTACTAATTTTTTTCCAAGAGATCCTTAGGAGAGTGGTTTAGGATTTCACTATAGAGTTCCCAAAATTTTT
Source organism: Torreya grandis (assembly GCA_037957365.1). Taxonomy (NCBI): domain Eukaryota; kingdom Viridiplantae; phylum Streptophyta; class Pinopsida; order Cupressales; family Taxaceae; genus Torreya; species Torreya grandis. The sequence continues at coordinate 4,693,044 of JARHVA010000541.1, forward strand.
GATAGGATTGGTGGTCTTTAAATTGTTGAAACAATCTTGAACACCATTGTGCTCAGGCAAATAAGCAATAAAGTGACCAAATTTCTTGCATTGGAGACAAATTTCCTTTTCTTTATTAGACAATATACTCTGGTTCTATGAACCCAAAGAGGACCTTAGCCAAACCTAAGTAGGGAGTGACTAATTTATTGGAAATAGCATGCAGAATCTTTCTAAAGTCATTATTTTACATGATCGGTTGCCATAGTCCATGCTCACCAAAGTGCCAAGCAACTCTACTAAGCTCCTTAGTATTTTATCATCCTAAAAAGGGAGAGGGAGGATAGGTATTTTTAGTGATAGTAGAATCTGATCATGACTAAATTTAGAAGAAGACCAATTAATTTTCCATTGTTATAGCATGATTTATGCCTTTCCCATTATCTAAAGGCCTCCATTTAGTATTTTTCATTAGCTTTACCTACACATAAAAGACAATAGTAAGCAATCACTAGAAAGAGATATTTTTTAACTTCTCCCACTCCTTTATTTTTGGTTCAATTCCTTATGGCCTTCATGTTGTGTTTGGCACCAACAAATTTTCCCACTAGATAATTACAATGTTTTGCCTTAGCTTCATCTATGAACCTATCCTATACATACAAGATTAGGTTCCTACAATTTTGATCTTTTGATTGATACATGTTAAATATCTCCTAATATTTATTGGTATTTGAAAAAAATCCCACCATGATTTCCATCTCTCCAATGGACAAGAAACACTTTTCAAAACTTCTATCTCACTTCCCTATCCCACTGCTTTTCAAAATGGTCAGTGGAATTTTGAATTTTGAAATTTAAATGTAAAACCCCATAAATTTGCAACTCACCACATTTTTATGGGGGGTATTTTTTTCATTTAATTAAGCTAAGGATAGAATAAGGCTTGTAGTAAATACTAAAATGGCTGGACACTTATTCTTGAGGTAGATCGATCAAGAGGATAAAATCTCTACATCACTCCCTACAATAGTCTAAATTAACACCTCACATACTATCAAAAATCATTTAAAATGAATTAAATCACCTTTCAAAGATTAAACAATTAAAATTCCAAATGGTCATCATGGAACTTAAGGGTCCATAAAGGCCCCCAATTTTCTAGGTAGAATTCAATGGAACCTCATTAGTTTGGACTGCCTCAAGGTCCTTTGTGACCCTTGATAGCCTTCATTAAAAGGAACATAGAATTATCACTACTAATTTGAGATTTTTCCCCTCTAGTGATGGCATCAGGAGCCACTTTTTTAAAATTTTAAATTCAATCCAATTCTCATTTCCCAAAGGAAAGAGCCCTTTAGGTTCCTCAAAATAATTGAAGTCACTAGGAGGATAAATAATGTTACTATAGAGAATCTAACCAAGAGGTAGTCCCAAATAGCAAAATAATACAATAGGATCCTTGGCCTTCTTATCTAAATAAGGGATTCTAGTATAATTGAAAGGCTTCCATCTAGTTAAAGAGAGAGGCACCTTGGAAGAAGGAAAAAGAAGGGTGGATTTCAAATTTTTTGAGAGGTCCCTTTGCCAATCTTATTTGGGCCAGGACACTTTGGAATTCATTTTGGGGGTTTGTCTACCAATCCAAAACCAAAATCCAAACAACCCATTATAGAATTTCTCTCCATTGCCAACCTAGATTCCTTTTTACTCCTAGAAGAATCAGAGTTACACTTCCCTTGACTAGATGCATCCAAGCCATAAAATCCCTTAATAAGGAATGTATTAGGATTAGAGATTCAATTATGTTAGGGGGTCATAAAGGGTTCCCCAACCCCTTTAATTGGCTTTCATGTTTTTCCATATCCACCTACTTTTGGAGCATTGGGAAATAGATGATATTATGTATAGTTGAATCACACCTTTTACAAATGAGATCCTCTCTCTTATAAACAATTTTCTAAGTCTAGTTATGAAATTTTGATTTGAGTTGGATACTTCTAAGGACAAGTTTATTAGTCTGGACATACACATTGATCCTAGCTTCCACCAATATTCTTTTTTCCCTAATCACTCAATCAATTGGCATAGGTTGACCAATAGCATGACTACTCAATTATTTAGTTATTAGTTTAAACTAGTGTGTTAATTACAATATATCCATTAATTCAAGCTATGCACTTCTTCCTACAACTGATTAAACTATGATTAATAAATTTTATTTATTTTATATATATATAATTATTATTTTATCAAAAAAATTATTGTAAACAAATAATTTAATATTATTTTTACTATTTAATAATAATTTAAATGTATTTAAATTTATTAATTAATTTGTGAGACATAATATTTTGAAATTATATATAGTTTTCATGGTTGATGAAAATTCTAATGCAAGTGCTTCAAGATTTGTGTTAGGCCTTACTGTATATTTAAAAATTCCTACCCAAAATCATTTTGGAAGCATTAAAAAATAATTTTTTTAATTAATAAATAGATAAAAGATTATGTTGAAGGGCCCAAATGTTTATATTATGTTAAATTTATTGGGATTTATCTATTGTTTTTGTAATATGGGCGATAAATAAAAACTAAGGAAATAAAAATATATAAATAAAGAACCCAAATATAAAATGTTTAAAAATATATGGCAGGAAAAGGATGAAAAATTAGTATGTTATTTATTTATTCAATTTATTTATATATTTTTTAAATAATATATAATAAGTGTGTAGTTGATTATTTTTAAAATATAAAAGGGTTTTTTATTAAATAGTTTTATATTTTATTCTTCTCACTTTACCTTCAATATACATTAATTTATCTAAAAAATAAAATAAAAGTGTTTAATTGATTGTTTTTTAAATTATTATTCAAATATCAGATGAATTTTTGTTATTTATTTATGTATTTAATTCCTCACTCTTTGCCTTCAATACATATTGATTAATTTTATTGTTTTCTAGCATTAATTTTTTATTTTGTTTTATATTTCTAATTAAGAATATCTTATTTGAATTTATATATATATATATATATAAGTCAATGCTTTTATCATGCATATTTTAATAAAAAACTCTAAACTATATATATATATATATATATATATATATATATATATATATATATATATATATATATATATATATATAATGTTGGAACCATTTAAAAGAACATGTCATTTCCAAAGCATGAAAAATATGGGTGAAATCAATACTAACTATGAGCTCCATGGTTTATCCAAATTAAAAACCCAAACCTAAATACCTATTAAAGTTCCTCTTAACTAAAATATAGTATTACTAGGGATCACAAATTCTATAATTTGGATGAACAAAAAAGGTGAGGTTTGGAAACAAAAACTTGGAGGATTTTTTTTATATTATAGGAGAGAAGTGATCAAGATTGGATGACTTATTTAGATTGGTATGATTTTAATAAAGAGTAAAATAATAATGCCTCTGGTAAGATAAAAATATGTTATGGGAAAAATATTAATGATAAGAGGACACTCCAACACATGGTAAATCCTCTTAGAAAGGAAAGAGATGCAACTTACATCAAAATTAAGAATGAACTAAGAGAATAATGGAAAAATCTTTTTACTATACATTGGAGGGGTGGAAATTGTTGATTAGAAAGTATGAATAGAAAGAACAAGTATGGATAGAAAGGGATTAAGAGGAAGGGGAAAAAATTGGGTATATAAAATTAGTATAAAAGAGTGATAGTATTTTTTAAATATTACACATATACTATTATTTATAAAATTAGTACTAATTATTATTAAGTACTATTATTTTTAAAATTATTTAGTTAAAAATTCCTAACTAATTATTATTTTCTTCATATTTTACAAGTATAATATATTTAAGTGTGGGTTTAGTGAAGATTATGTTTACTACATAAAACTTAATGGCATGTAAAAATATAGCATGATGATTTATGTAACTATACGTCATATGATTTTATTTAGAGTTATATTTTTTAATTTTTTTGTTCTTTTTGTAAGTCAAATTTTTATGTCTAATGAATGACCTTTAAAGTTAAGCACTAGATCACATACAAGTGACATTAAAAAAATTTGGGTAAAATTAATAAATAAAATTAATGCATTATATGACATTCAGGTAAGTAATTTTATATTAGTCATATCATAATTTCATAATATTATCTTTGACTTTACTACTACATTTGATAACTACCACTATTTAAAATTATTTAAATAGATTTAATATTGTTTTAGTTAGTTAATTAATCCTTAATAATTATTAGGATTAATCATTAAAATTCTCATTATATAAATTATTAAAATTAAAAAAAGCTTTACAATTTTTTTTAAAGTATAACAAATTCATATTATTCTATAATATGATTTTTCATAGCTAAGATTTGTTAATTTCAAACTTAGGGTGGTAGTATTTGGAAATTATGATGGCTCTAATTAATTATACTACACATGAGTATAATTTTTCATGTGTACCTCTCTTTAATTTTATTTCTTCCTCTCTAATTATCATTTCCTCCTCTTTGATTATCATCTCTTTTTCCTCAAATGTCGGTTCCACTATTTATTTAAGAACACAATTTTGATTAGTATTTGTTAATTATTATTTAGAATACACCTCATGTTGATATGTTTTATCCCTTGATGGTTGAATATATACTTGTCTATCCATATCCAAATATAAGGATGTGTCTTCTAAGTGTGAAGATTATATATCTACATCAAATGGTTCACTTAAAATAGTTGGCATGTTTTTAATGATATCTAAACTTTTCCTTTTTATACTCTATTTTCCTAAAAACTCAAAACAATTTTTATATTTAAATTTGGATTCTCATTTCTTAGATATGGAAATTAAGATTAACAACCAAAGGGTTATTATTTCCTCATAAATTTATATAGTTCTTATTAGAGCTTCTTTTTTAACCTCATTTGTTTTTGGAAGATTTGATTTGATCCTAAGATATATTGAATTTAGATCTTAAATCAAATCAAGATCATCCTTCTATATAGAATATAGATCTATGCCTCTTTTCTCAAATCCAAAAAATGGTTTTGAAAGGTGAGATTACAATTTTTGTAGTGGATGAATATAATATGGGAATATTCATTTCCTAGGTTAATTTAATTTTTTTATAATAATAATTTTATCCCCCTTCAATTGTAAAAATCAGAGGCAATTGTTGAAGTTCTTATATGATAAGAATAACATATAGATTTAAATCTAATTCATAGATTTAATAATCCTTGAAAAACTCTTGCCAATTTTAAATACTAAAACTAAATATTTATAACATTTTAGTTTTGTACACTTGAAAAATATCAATGAGGGATCTGCCCTTCAAATCTAGACCTCTATGCTACTAAAAATCTTATATTAATTATCTAAACATGCTTAAAGGTTATCTCTTAGTCTAATCCATATCATTATAATGATATATGTCTCTTGTACTATACAAATATTAAATCTTGATAAACATCTTTCAATGTCAGTGTCATATCTATACCTATTGTCTAGCCTTCTTGACACTACCAACCACAAAGGGACATTACCATCTATGGTAGTGTCCAGATCCTTATCTAGTGTTCATTTTATAAAATTCATCCCAAATTTTAATGTTTCAAAACCTATTTTTGACCAAATTGTCTTTGTGAACCTATTTGAGATATTTTAAAAAGGTGTGACCTATAAATACAATTATAAGCCTTTTCATTATTAATCTATAAAATACCAAGCAAACACCTATTAAAAGTAAATCAATCAACTACACAACCAAGATATTATTCCTTATTCTTCCCTATTTTCATATCAAACATAGGAGTAGCCATATTATAAGTCTGAAGCATTCAAATAGTATCCATGAGTAATATTTTTCAAGGTATAATATATATCACTACATGCATCATCATGTATTATGTTTCACCCTTGTGCACACACTTTCCCACACATATGGGAGAGCTACATAACTCTGAGGCCCTCATTGAAGTATTGGTTATGTAGGTAGGGACCATTGATAGAGGGGTATTTGGGGTCAACTCAACACTATGAAACCACTAACCCATTTTTAGAAAATTCATTCCAAGTGTGAAGAACATCGAAGAGCTAGGGATTAAAAATTATTAAAAAGTGATTACCTATATCCTTGAACTAAACACATGAGTAGATTGTTTACCATGGGTGAATTGGATATGGGTGAACCTAAATCTACTTGGAGTGGATGGAAGGATGATGATGCTAACTAAGGTGGGAAATTTTCTAAAAGATACTTCAAAAATAGGGAAAAGGTAGAAAAGAAAACCTATGGACACCTAGGGATAAAGTCTTTCAAGACTAGTATTTGAATTCAAATAGGCCAAGGAATCTAAACCATTAATCATTTCAAGTTTTTGTAGCACACAAATAATCAAATACAATGAATATTCAAAGGAACCATAACACTATACTTAAACATGAAGAAATCAAAGGTTACCTAATTTCTGGATTGTTATTGCACATCTACAAGAGGGTTATGATAAGCATGCAAAATATATTTAAATCAACTATAGTTAAAAATAAATGACTATATTAAAAATAGATACCTCATACACAATCAAATCACTAAGATTACATAATGATGGAACATCTCAATTAATTCACAAAAGTGGATAAGAATCAATATTTTCACATAGAGACAAAGTCAAATAGAACTCTTTCAAATTTACTATTACTCTGAATAGCCAAAAATCTCCTCCCTTTGAGACCAAGAGGTTACATGTATTTATAATATTAGGATTGGGAAGGCCTCATCTATTCAAGCTTAACCTAAAATTTTAAGTTCAAAAATAGAACCCTTCATTAAAAATCATGCAAAGATGCATGTACAATGATAATACCCAAAATAGACTTCCTAGATAAAAATACAATATGCATGTATAATAAATATATTGGGAACTAAAGTCCCACATTGGTGATAACATGAAAATACATAATCATTATTAAATTTAATTAATGATGTGGCACAATTAAATAAAAAAGTCAATGGAAATACTACAATTATAACTAAGGTAAGGACCAAGAGCTTTGTAAAGATGGGGGTAATGACAACAAGGTGTGTGCATGAGACTAACCTAAAATCTACTTCTTTGGCTTTTAACTCTTCACCTAATGCGTAAATTAAATCAAATCATTTATCTATAATTTAAAATTTTAGTAATGAAAGCTTCAAAATTATGAATACATCAATCATTAATGTTTCTTATTCTACCTCTAAGCTCTTGAATTTGATTTTTATAACCTTTGTTCTCATTATCCTATACTTAGAAAAAATAACCAATTGTAATACTTCTTCATTGGTTTTATAAATAGTCCCTTCCACTTCTTTCTTAAATTTTTTAGTAGTCAAGTGGAGAAGTTTCTCAAAATTGGGTCTGTTAACAAGCTTTCCAACTTGGGGGATCACCTTGGTGACTCTCATATCTCCCAAAACCTATAGTAACTCACTCTCATGACTAATAAAAATTACCAGTAGCTTCTTCATTTTTTAATGTCAATTTAAGGAGGTAGCCCTCTTATAAATCACATAGTTTAAACACCAAGAAGTAGCCATATTGGTCATGAGATTTAGCTGACCAAAGGCTTTAACCTTAGAGCATTAGACTAGGAAATTAAATCCTCTTTCCTTATCCTTCATCTTATTCCATAGTGTAATAATATCTGCTCTATGGACTTGACTACCTACCCTAGACACTTTGATGTTGTACAAAATATTATAAAGCTTTTTATCTACACTTTGAACATAAGAAATTACTTCCTGAGGAGCCTATGTAATCTACATTTACTTTCACCTTTTCAAGGCCTCCTCAATACTCTAGTGTGTTGATTTCATTATTACCCCAATGGAATCCACAAAAGTGTTAAAATTGTCAATATTTTCAATAAGGCCATTAGGATTTCTCTTGGGCTTATTGGCTAAAGATAATAAGTTCTCTCTTTGTTCAAATTCCACTTCACCTTTTATTCTCACATTTACCATTTTCCTCTTCCTCACTTTTTGATTAGTCCCACTTTCTTTATCAAACTGAGTGGAGACTATGGGTAGCTTAATTAATACAAAAAAAAAATCATCTCTAACATTTTGCATCTCCCTCACCCATTAGGTAAAAATAAGTTATCCTATTTATTCTTGCTAAGTAAGAATTAAGGATGTATAAGGTGGAGTGGTCATTTAAAGGGATGTAATAAAATTATTTGGTAGGGAGCCACTTATTTGAATATGGACTTGAGAAAGTTTCTAGCCAACCACATCTCAAGGGGATGTTTCTTTCATGGGTGTTACTTATACCAAGAATCTAGTTAGACCTAGGGTTATTTCCATATTCATTTTCACTTTTGGCATGGCCAATGGTTGGGGAATGGGGTGTTCTATTTGGGTTAACTTTTTCTTGTGATCCAAAGGCTTATTGAAAATAAAAACTGTGACCAAATTCTCAAAATGGATTGCCTTAGAGTCCTTATTAGTTTTAGAGGAGAAAGAATATGTGAATCAACAATAGTATAAATAGAACTATATGATATAACCCTATGAATATCTAGGGATAAACTTATATCTATAATTTATACATTAGGAAATAAAGAAATAATGGAAGAGACTACCTCATTAATTTTTTGACTTTGATCTTGTGTGAGGATGGCTAAGGTGTCTCCCCCTTCATGCTCACCCAAATTTAAAACTTTATCTTTTTCTAGGTCAAATTCTTCATCATTTGGTTGTACCACACCCATTTCTTGGTCTTCTTCCTCAAAATGATAATCAACCAAAGATATTATTTTTTTAGGTAATTTTTCTTCTTCAAGCTCCATTATAGCCTATGAATCCTTTTCCTCCTCCTCATCAACTTCCTCTATAATAGGGAGACCAAGTGATGGACTCACTTCTAGTTTTTTATCTTGGGAGGGAGTATGAGAGTATTTGTGATTTTTTTAATAGGTGAAGATGGGTGGAGTGTAAGGTGGATTAGATGGTAGAGGGTTTGTAAAAATAACTATAGTAGGAAGTGGAGTTTAAGGTGATGAAGTGGAAGGCATGGAAGGCATGGGGATTGCTTGAGGGGACTTAGGAGATTTCAAGGAGTTTGGGGTGGTTATAATTGAATTAAAATACATTTGTATGAATTGAATAAGACTTACTTGGGTGACTATAGTAAGGTAAGTCAAAGGAGTCATCAAAAAACTACTCTTCATTTTTTAAGCTAAGGAAATTGTTGAACTATCCCTTCTAGTAGTTGTTTACCCTTCAAGTCATCCTAGTCTGAATAGAGCTTGAGCATCATTTCATAGAGGATTCTTATTATCATGTGTATTTTAGTTCCCCAAAGAGTGAGTTACATGCCAAAGCCTCTCGTAAGTAGTCAAAGGGGACTTACATTTATGAAGTTATTATAAGAGACTAGGATACACAAAATTTCAATCCCTACACTCAAAATAAATAGTTCTCCCACATCCTCTTTGAAAAACTATAGCTTTCAAGCAATCATAGTTTTTGTTCTTTAGTGCCCAACTGACTAGGTAATCTCTAGTGTGCACTCCTTACATAGAATTTCATCAAAGAACAAAGCTTTCATGGGTCAATATACCAATAAGGTGTAAGACCTATGCACAATTTGAAGAGCTAGAGAATAACTAAGCTACAAAAGACTAAGGAAGATGCATGCCCTCTTCCCTATAATAGTCTTGATGCACAACTTGCATAGAACCCAGTCAAGTTTAGGAATGTAATGCTTAGTGCACAAAAATACCTAAAATGTGTAAGGCATTGATTCTCATTAGGTGCATAGTAATTACATGGTAGGTCTAAATGAGGCCCACACAATGATTGATAGATGGAAAAAAAGTGCAAATTGGTAGTTAAATAGTGTTTGAGGCCTTGCCAAGAGAAATAAATGTATAAGTAGCTGTCAGACATCAAAATATGATCACACACCACCCCTTTGACTACCCTCCAAATATATATCATTCATATACATGCACATGGATCTAGAATAATCTTTCCACTAACTCTTAGATCTAGACCGTCAGGAAAAAATTAAGAAACATGGACATGGAATCGTAATAGAATTAAAAGACTGTATGTTCCAACCTAAGTGGTGCATTAATTTTAAAATGACTAATCCTTTATATAAGCCTTTTTTTCATTGTAATATGGTTTACATTTTTAGGCAAACTCATGCTACAAAATTTTTCCCTCCAAGAAAACTTTTGTTGGTTGAACCTTGTATCTTAATGAGAATTGAGTTCACCTCACTTAATTTTTATTGCATCTTGTGTGTAATTTATGTTTTTTGATATTTTCCTATAGGTAATGTTCACCCCTCCCATTGTCATCCATTCCCATCACATCTATGCAAAATTGAAACTTGATTGTAGGTCATATTCTATGTGCACTCAAGTCTATGTAGGCTTTGTTTAAAAATAAATTTCATCCCTCTCAACTCTATGTTGTGTTCCCACACCTTTATGCAAAATACTTATACATTTGGAGTGTATATGGTGGATTTTGTGTGATCTTTTATTGTTCTTAGAGATTCATAGTGTGTTATTCAAGGGAGTGGAAGAATTAAATCTATTCTTGGTGTATCACCTTCACTTCCTAAGTATACTCTTACCTTCTCCTTCATTTTTCCCTTTGTCAAGATTTAGGTTTAGCACTAGTTGTATTTTTTCTTTTTGCACTTTGTAGGTCTATGTGCTAATATTAAACTAATATACTTAAAATAGATGGAATTCAACCTACTCTAAAGGTTCATCTTAAGGAGAGAAAGGGTCCCACACCTTGGGGACATTCCCATCATTTCAATAAGATAACTGATGTTCCATACATATAGATGATGTGATAATGCTTCCTCACCCAACTCTAAACACTTTAGTTCCCTATGCCAATCACTCATGCTTTTTGAATGACAAAAACCTCCTACACTATGAACCATCCATAGGTCTACATTTCAAATGAGAATAGTTTATAGCATGCTCATTGGGACCAATTTAAATAAAATATGAGGAATTAGTGTTGTCCTTATCTAATAGTGTTGTAGACACTCAATCAGATCACTTGGTGAATCTAAGCATTTATAATTCATAAATATTAGTGCTTCATCTATATTCCAAGAAAGATGATATCATCTTCAAAAGGTATTGATTTCCATTTTTTTGAGCTTTTTATTCCCTATGTAATAAAAAGAGTAGGAGTATCTTCATCCCCTATCAGGAAAGGAAGCAATTCAAGATAATCATCCCCTAGAGAATAGTTTAACCCCCATTTGGAATATTCCTTGCACCTAGAGGAAGGTTATTCCCTATTATATTCATGTCTATGTAGATAAATTAGTTATTTATGCCTTTTAATGGAGATAGTCCATTAATTCTTGCCCAATATGATGACATTCCAGTCTTGGTGCTAAAAAATTATCCTATTTCATGGGTGATAACATAACCTCCCCTATGGATCATATTAAAGATATTGTAAATATATGCTTGGTGCACCATGTCATTAAGGATAATTTTGTAGTCATACTACTTACCTCTTATTTTAAATTCAAATCACTTTAGTGGTGTTGAGTCTTGAGACCAAACTCCATTCACAACTGGGATGAGCTTAGAGAGGAAATATACAAGTAATTTCAAGACCAAAGTTGCCACTTGTCCCTGATAGAGTAGCTTAAAACTATAAATAAATCCCCACACAAGATGATGGTTGATTTTAACTTCAAGTTCCAAAGTTTGAGATAGGATACCACCCTTATGTAATAAATCTCCCAATACTACATTTTTATACTATTTGAAAGCTCTTAACAGTGATATAGATATGATGATTCAATCCATGGGAGGATACATGCTTATGAATGCCTATGATGTTGTGATCAAATCCAAGAAATATATAATTTAAGTGGGAAAGATTTCACCTAGGCCACTTATGCCTTTAATTTTAAAACCTCCTCCTAGCCAACCAATTACATAGCCTATGTTAGTGCTTACCCCTATCATGGTTAGTCCACCAACTACTTTAGCTACACCCCATAATAAATTGCATGGGGTTAAAGTGATATTTAAAATCTTTAAAAATGAGCTTATGTCCCTCAAAAGGTAGAAAGTATAGTATTCTAGACCCCATCAACCCTTTGCTTAGCAATGCTAGTCAAGTAGACTCCTTAACAAGGTGGTGCACAAGCACAAAATTAGCTCACATAGAATAAACCATCTTATGTATAGAACCTTAGTGATGTTAGTACCTCTAAGGCCCTTTTACCCATGAAAAACAATCTTGTGTAGGATTATGAATGGTGTTTTCTATGTAGTCAACCACATAATTAAACTATATGCACAAATAGAATCTTAAACCAAGTGTTCATGGTGCAAATTCTATTACAACATCAAGAATAGGCAAATATCATATCTCTAAAAGGAGAAGCTCAAGCACTAGTGTAGTAACAAGATGGGTCTACTCTTATTAATTGATAAGAGGGTAACTTTAACTATGTAAATTAGAGTGGTGTGCTAGATGAAAGAAAGACTCTAGTCACTTTTAATAAAAAATTTAAAAGGAGATCAATGGATGAGGTTTTACTACATTTAGTGCCCCAGGATGCACATGTAGAAGTCCAAGCTAGGAGACCGATATAACATTTAATATATGTAGCACAAGCCATGTAGATAGATCAGCCTTAAACCAATGCACAAATGTGAGAGGAGGCTACCACTCAAAAAAATAACCAAAAGGATCCCAAATTACCTTCAATATAGTTAAATAGATGAAGAAGATGAGACTCAATGTAACCATGTGGGATAGTCTTGATATTCCTTCTCAAATAAATCTATTGTAGGATTCTTTGAAGAACTTTTAGCCATGCAAGACATCACAACCCATGCCTTCAATCTCTAATATTTTATGTCAACCAAAGGAGGAAGTGCATAACAGTGTTAAGCCACCCCCATTTTACATCTTGTTAGTTATTTGAAAGAAAATAGTACATAATTATATGATCAACTCAGGCATGAGTAGCTTAGTGATGCCAAAGAAGATCATAGATGTACTTGGAATTACGTATTCTCTTATTTTAAAGGGAGTGGTCCAGTTGGATGGAATAATAATCAATACCATAGGAATCATCAAGGATTTAAATCTTACATTTAATTCATAACCAATCCTTTTTATTATGTAAGACATCATAGTCATTAATTTGTCTCCCTATTTTTCCATATACATCTCCCAAAACTTTATAGCAAATATGGGTGGATACTTATCCTCAGATTGGTCACATATGTTGCTCAGAACTAGATATAGGACTAAAGTGACCATCAAATATTAACCCATCTTCAAGAGTCATGTTCATCCATACTCTCCCAACCTATAATTAAACTACATAATGTTTGATCAAGAGGAGAATTCAATTCTTCATGAATCTATAACACCACTTGAAGAGGTCCTGGATGATTTACTTAATGATTGGGCATGTAAACATTATGAATGTGACCCATATGAAAATGTAGAAGAGATATGGCTAAGAATATATTGCATCTTTAAAGAGTAATCTATGTTACCTAATCTCATAAAGGCATAAGAGGATATTAAAGGCACATGGAAACTATACTTTAATGGTTCCCAAAGCAAAAATTGTGATGGTGGTAGTGTGATACTAGTCTCCCCTCAAAGTGAGAGATGTTTCCATGCCATTAGGTTGAAGTTTAGTTTCATGAATAATGCTATAGAATATGAGGTATTGATCTAAGGCCTTTATCTTACATGGAAGAACCTAGATCATGACCAAAAATTGCTCATTGAAAGATTACAAGCATAGGGTGTGGGATATGATTGAAGTATTTCATGCATTCAATATTAATTCCATACCAAGATTATATAATTCCCACATGGATAGACTTATAATCATAGGTGTGAAGTATGACATCCCATGTAATGTAAAAAAGGATCTAAACAATTTATCAATCTCATAATTAGGCTAGCAATCCCCAACACTATAAATAATTGGAAATTATTTGAGAGAGATGAGAAGATTATCAGCTTCATGTAGGATGAAGCTAAGTTCAGCACTAGGAAACAATTACATATATAGGTTCAATACACAGATTAGATCATCCAATTTAAAGGGAACAATATTCCCAAAGGGTTAGTTACCTTATAAAGCATCTTCAATTTTGATGACCAACTCAAGGGAGAAAGGTGAAACATTATAGTCAAGGAGGATATCTCTATACAAGTGACCATTTCTAAAGGTAGGATCTTGAAATAAATCAAGGTATGTTCCCCACTATTAATTAAGAACTTTATTGAACTCATCAAGAGATATGATGATATCTTCAAATTGAGTTATAAGGACCTTAGAGGTTTTAATCTAGGCTTAGCCCTACACACTATTGAGCTCAACCCTGAAACATGACCAATTTGCCAAAACCAAAGGCCTATAAATAGAAAGAATAAGCCTTTAAAGAGAAAATATCTCTTAAATCTCATTGAAGCTAGCATAGTACTTTCAATCAAACACTCTGTGTGGGTTTCTAACCCAGTCCTAGTGTAAAAAAAGAATAGGGAGATTCATCTATATGTGTACTTAAGGGACTTTAACAAGGCATATCTTAAGGATAATTATCCCCTCCTACCAATGGAGCATATCCTAAATACCCTTGTAGGATTAGAGAGATTCTCTTTTCTATATGGATACTCTATCTACAACCAAATTCTTATGAAAGAGTATGATCGCTACAAAATAGCATTCACCACTACGTGGGGAACCTTCACATACTATAGGATGCCCTTTGGTTTAAAAGACATAAGATAAACCTTCTAGAGAGCCATTTATATGGAATTTAATTAAATAATAAACAATATCATCTTGGTCTACCTTGGTGACATAACTATTTTCTATAAGTGTACAAAATATCACTTAAGCCATCTTGAGTAAGTCTTCAAAAGGTGTCAATAATTCATAATGTCTCTAAGCCATAGCAAGTGTGTCTTCATGGATAATGAAGTCACTTTACTAGTGTACATTATTTTCAAAGAGGGGATCACAATAAATATAGAATGAGTTAATATATTGCATTCCTCTATCTCCCAAGTCACAAGAAGAGTCTCCAAAGCTTCTTGGGAAGGATAAACTTCATCAAGAGATTTATGCCTAATTTTTCAACTCTAGCCAAAACCCTCACTAAAATTCTCAATAAATGTGATACATTTAGATAGACTCTCAAAGAAAATAATATTTTTGAATCCATAAAACATGTTATTGCATAGGATCCCACCCTGATCAATCTAGATTACTCTAAGGATTTTATCCTTTATGCATTTGGAAGAGCTAAATGCATCTCAACCATTATTATGTAGCAAAATAATGATCAATTAGAGAAACCAATTGCTTTTTATATCCAAGTACTAAAATATTATGAGCTACACTACATCCTTGTATAGAAGCATGCCCTATCAACCATAAGAGTGCTCAATAATTTATAGCACAAGATTTCCAATAACAATATTTAGTTTATGGTCCCACATGCAAGCATCAAAGATTTCCTATTCAACAAGGACATCAATGATAAAAGAGTTGGTTGGATCACAAAGGTGATGGAATATGATATGGACATCCAAGTCACCAAACTGGTGTGAGGTAAATGGTTATACGAATAGTCATAAGATAATATAAGGGATGGAGATAATGCAGTCCTTACCTTGTCTGAAGATTGATCATTTCACTATAGCATCTTAGTAAATTAGATCAAAAATGTGAAGGCTTTCCTTTAAGATGGTGCATATCCCCTTGACCTAGGTAAGGCTCATTATAGGAACTTTAGGTTATAATCCATTCCTTATATATTGGTTGGTGGCATGAGTTTTTAAAATACTTCATTGTATTCCTCTTGAGATGCATAAAATTAGACTAGGTGAGCATAATTATACAAAAATTCTATGATGGCTCATTAGGAGGCCACTATTCACCCAAGACTACCACCATAAAAATCATGCAAGCTAGCTATTATTTGTCAAAATTATTTAATTATGTGTATGCATATGCATGAAGTTGTAATAAATGTTCCTTATTTATAAGTAAATAAAAGCTATAATCCCTACCATTACACACAATATAAGTTGATCATCCCTTTACACAATGGGGCATAGACTTCATAGGCATGATCAACCTACCATTGAGTAATGGTCATAAGTGGATCCTCACAACCATAGATTATTTCATGAGATGGAAAGAGGCATTGGAACTTAAATAATCTAATGAGGCATCAATTATAAACTTATACAAGGTCATCATAATGATATTTGGTGCTCCATCCACCATTATTTCTGACAATGCATTGGCCTTCCTTGGAACTAAGATTAGTGAATGGGCAATCAATCATAAGATCCACTTGAGCATCTCTTTGATCTATTACCCTCAAGGTATTGGTGTAGCTAAGTCATGAATAAAAATTTGATTTTCATTATAAATAGGACTATGAAGGATAATAAATGATCTTGGCACACTAATCTCAAGACCACCCTTTGGGCTGATCAAATCAAGCCTAACAGAGTGTTGAAAATTCACCCTTCATGATAGTTTATGGAAGGGAAGCCAAATTTCCCACATCCCTCAGGTTTTATTCATTAAAACTCATCCATTAGTTGGATCTAATTTAATAAAATCCCCTCACATTAAGGTTATCATAGCTAATAGATCTTGAAGAGACTAGAGTGCAAGTTATGCATAACATAAAACTTCAATAGGCCCATACAAAGAGGACCTTTGATAAAAAGACCACTAATAAAAGTTTCTAGGAGGGATATTTAATGCTTAAATGGGATGAAAATAGATCAAAATTTGGAAGGCATACCAAGTTTTATGTAATATGGAGTAGTCTATATGCCATAATCAACTGAAAACAAGCCAATGCTTTCCAACTCTCTAAGTTGAATGGAGAATAAATTCCCATCCTAGTCAATGGGATCCATCATAAACACTATCTCCATTGGTTCTTGTATAATTTATAAATAATTAAATTAGATGTTTTAATTTACCTAAGTGCCTTGCCTACATTATTTTAAGATAGGTTTTATTTCTCCAAGCACTTATGCACTATGTTCTAATTAGCTTAAATCTTCTTCCTTTAAGTGCTTTTGTAACATTTCTATTCTTTTTATAAGGGGGTCTCAATTTATTCCAAATCCATAGAAATTCATGATAAATGCACTCTAAAGATAAAGGATGAAGATCTCTGAATGAATCCATGCCAAATGGATTACCCAAGGCTACTATATTTTATGCTTAGTAGTAAATTGGCCTATAGAGGTCACCAAAGATGTTGACCCTTCAGGTCACCATAGTCTACACAGAGCTTGAGAACCATTGTGTAGAGGATTGCCATTACTGCATGGATGTTATCACCCCGAAGAGTGAGTTATGTGTCAAATAATCCAACAAACAATGAAAGGGGGAGTAGATTCAAGAAGTCATTAGAAAAGACTTGGATGCATAGAAGGTTGAACCCTACACTCAAAATAAAGATTTCTCCCATGTCTTATTTGCAAAAATACATATTTAAACAATCATAATTTTTTTCTTTAATTCCCAACTAATTGTGTACTCCTTACATATAATGGATCAAAGACTAAATCCTACACTAGTCAAGATACTAATAAGGTGCATGATCCATGTGCAAGGTTAAGAGCTAAGGAATAACTAAGCTACAAAATACTAAGGAAGATGCACACCTTCTTCCCTATGCCAACTCTTGATGTGTAACCCACATGTAACCTATTAATTTTAAATAATGCACTACTTAGTGAAAAAATATCCAAAAATTTGTAGGTCACTAATTCCCATTAGGTACACAGTAATGACATGGAATATCTAAAGGAGGCCCATGTAGTGACTGACAGATGGCAGCAATGTGAAAAGTGATAGTTGAGAAGTATTTGAATGGTGTTAGAGGAATTTATAAGAGATTTAAATGTATTAGTAGTTTTTAGACATCATAATATGATCACACACCACCCATCTTATTTCCCCCTAAAGATATTCCATTCACATACATGCACATGGATCTAGAAGTATCCTTCCACCAACTCTCAGATATGGACCATGAGGCATAATTTAAGAAGCATGAATGTGGTACTAAAATATAATTAAAATATTATATATACCACTAAGAAATACTATATTTTTAGGACACCTCATGCTACCCAAATTTTCCATCTAAAAATGCTTTTGTTGGTTGAATCTTGCATCTTAATGATAATTGATTTCACCTCCCTTCATTCTTATCGCATATTATGTGTGATTTATGATTGTTGATTTTTTTTGGGTAATGTTTGTCCCTCCCATTATCATCCATTCCCATCACATCTATTCAAAAATGAAACTCACTTGTAGGTCATATTTTATGTGCACTTAGGTTTTCATTGGTTTTATCTATGGATAAATTTCATCCCTTTCAATGTTGTGTTGTGTTCCTACACCTTTATGTGAAATGCTTATGCATTTGGAATTCCCATGGTGAATTATATTTCATATTATCTTGTTCTTAAATATCTATAGTGTGTTCTTTAAGGTAGTGGAAGCATTCATTTTTTTTTGGTGCATCACCTTCACTTCCTAAGTAGTCTCTTACCTTCTCCCTCCCTTTACCAATATTTAGGTTTAACACTAGTTGTATATTCTTTTCTACTCTTTGTATCTTTGTTCACTAGTCTTAAATTGATGCACTTATAATAAAAGGAATCCAATCTAATCTAGAGGTTTGTCCTAAGGAGTGAAATTATCCCACACTTTTGGAACTTTCTCACCATTATGATGAGATAATTTATGTTATTCGCATATAGATTATGTGATAATACTTCCTCACCCAATGTTGAAAAATTTAGTTCCATGTACCTAGAGCTCTCACTTTGAGTCCTACAAGTCATCTGACATGATGAACCATCTACAATTGCACATTTTGAATGAAAATAAGAGTTATGCCCAATACCTACACATGTGAAGCTGTTAAAGTATAAGGGACTTGAGGACCAAGAAGTCCTCTCAAAATATCCCTCTTAATCTGAGTATTTAATTCCCTTTGACTACCATATTCATCTATTTGTTCCTCTATATGCTCTATTAAAGGGGAAGGAGGTTGATTATATGGCTAAGAGTCTTGTGGTTGAGATGGAGGCCATTGTTGACTCCATACATTATGTGCCTCTTCTTCTATTAACTCAGGGTTATATTTTAAGGCTTGGATAATTATCATAAACATTGATTTATCTTTCATCTTTATCTGTACTTCTAAATCATCTGAGGTATTTAGGAAGATATGATAATGATAACATGCCTTGTGATCATATGAGACATGCACTTTCTTATTTTCCAAGATAATTTTGAGATACCCCCTTATTTTATTTTTAAGGTCCCATTATATGAAAGGTGTAAGCAATAATTTATATTTTTTTTGATATTTACCAGCTTGAATGAAATGTGACCTAGTCACATATTGATGATATCCAATTTGAAAGGAGTTTTAAAGTAGTAGGTCAAATGCCTTTGACTTAATTCCTTATCAATGTGATTAAAGACTTGATATGTTATTTATTGTTCCACTATATGGTTAATAACATGATGTGGTAGTAGTATGGGATTATTCATGGTGATTTTTACTTGGATGATAGTTACATTTGGGTATAACTAGTAATCTCCCATTTTGCTTAGGCTCTTTGTCATGCTTTGTGATAGTCTAGGCATTGGGATGACATGAATTGCTTGATATATATGAGGATAGACCTCATTACATATCCTTATTATTTCCTTCCTATACCTATGAATGAACATGAAATAAAAATCATCTCTATCCATATTTTCCAAATATTCATCTGATGGCTACCACTCTTAAACATAGGGCTTATAAACCCTACCCATCATTGCGTTTAGTAGGTAAGACATAAAAATTGTCACTTTTAGGTCTTAAATAAAGGTATATTATTTATTATTTTAATAATGAACTTATAATCTCCCCAAGTTCCATAAAATGGTTATCATTAGGAGTATATCTAATAATGGAACTTGTTGACCAAATCTGACCCTACAGGATAAATTAAGGACCCTATAGGTAAAAACTTGATTTTTTAGATGTTTTAGGGGTATAATATTTTTTCATGGGGTATTTTATATTCCATTTTATGTAATTTGATACCTTTTAGCCTTATTCATGGTCTAATTAGTTTATATGTCATTTTGAGTCAATTAGTAGCCATTTAGGGGTCATAAATGTAAGTGGCATGGTTTTTAATGTGTATAAATGTATTATTTTCCTTTAAAATGTCCAATAAGTCATATTATCTATTACTAATGTTAGTCCCATCTAAATATTGTAGGTTATCTAACTAAAAATCAAGAAACCAATTGAAAAGGGAGGAGTTTGGCACTTGTACAGCCCATGAGGGAAGGTGACACATAAGAGAAGGTAATAAAATGTATCTTCATATTCATAAAACTCAATTAAGTTATTTACATGATTTTAATGTGATAAAAAATGTCCAAAACTATTATGCTCCTTCCTCACCCTTCTAGACACATAAAAATGGTTAGCATGTTCATGCTTGGTATGGCTAGTAGAAGAAGTTTTAGACAAAACACATTTGTGGGGTGATATTAAAATTAGAGAGATTAATTTTCATAAAAATTATTCAAATATTGGTCAACTACACTTTATCAATTATCTCTAACAAGTTTATTATGTTTTTATGGTCACTATTTCATGTACCCTTTAGATTGTTCTCTAATTTAGATAGGTCCATACAATCTAATAGGTGATGTTGAATCTAGATGATGTTGGATTCCTCCTAAAATTATTTTAAATATTGTGTCATGTTTCATTTTTCATGATGTTTTGATAGGCAAATCATCTCATGTTACAAGAAGGTACCACCATGTGAGGTCTCAATCAAGGTTTCCTTGTTTGAAAAATGTTTGGTTCTCTACCAAGGTCTCATGTGAATGGAATATGATGTTTCCCATGTATTTATGTAATAATTATTTCCCCCTTCCATGTTTTATTTCATCACACCCTACTTTTATCAAATATTCAATCTTTCCATTCTCATGGTCAACCCTTCACTCACTCTCACTTGCAGTCACATGTATAAAGCTTATCTATTGTGCCCATGGAGTTGTAATGAAGATTTATCAACTTATTCAAGTCATAAATATCTAAAGAGAGTATATTTTAATTTTTTAATAAGATGCAAGATTGGTTTCAATTTCATGCACCACACAACCAACCACTAGCTACCACTGCTTACTCTATAACAGGTGTTTACAAGAGGTTTTAATGTTGTAACAAACGTTTTGAAGCTTATCTCAAGATATTGATAGTGAAAAACATACATTTTATGAATT
The DNA here is from genome assembly GCA_037957365.1 of Torreya grandis. Taxonomy (NCBI): domain Eukaryota; kingdom Viridiplantae; phylum Streptophyta; class Pinopsida; order Cupressales; family Taxaceae; genus Torreya; species Torreya grandis. The sequence goes on from JARHVA010000541.1 coordinate 4,714,432, forward strand.
TTTAATGAGATAATTATTTTCATGAGAGCATTCATTAATACACATTTCTCTAATTTTATCCACTACCTACATACAACTCAGATGCACCTACAGGAGTCTTTCCTTAGTGATGTCATGATGAGATGGGAGATTTAATAGATGTTTAAATATTTTAGAGTGATAGGATTAAATTTTAAATCTTGGTGAGGGCATGGAATTTATCATGAACACATATATCTTACATACTGCCCAAATTTGTAACCATTACTTGCATGTGAAAATACCCACCTACAAGTGGCATCATGGAGCTATGAAGGTCCTTGTATGGGGAATTTGGAACATGTAAAAACCTTATTTAGAGTTATATTATATTTTTTTATCATAAAATACATTATTGAAGTTTCAAATGGGAAAATAGAGGTATAAAGCATCTTTAAAGAGGAGATGACTGAGTTCAAGGACTTTTTCCCTAAAAGGTGAAAATAGAGGTTTGGGACATTTTTCCAAAGCCATATGACAAGGTTAAAAAGAATATTAGTTCATAAAAATTACCATACCTTATATAATCCATGAAATATAATATCTATGAAAAATATGGAGTCAAAAATATTAATGGAGGGTGGTTGTTGGGAGGCTCAAAGTTGCCTATTTCAACACTAAAATCTTGCATAGACATCTACATGAATTGGACTTTTAAGTGACCTTGATATACTAAAGTGAAAAAATAAATATTCCCATTTTTTTTATGTCTTATTGAGTTAATTTAATACCAATTGGAATATATACCATCAATAGGAGTTGATTGGTGATGTTTCAAGGCTTAATCTACACCTACAGGTATCCATCATGCAAAAAATATTCACCTAAAGCTGACTGTAGGAGCACACAGTCTAAGATAGAAGCTTGTATATAGAAATATCACGATGGAATGATGAGAGAGGTTTAAAAATGGTTCATGAGACCCAAAATTTATGTTTAAAAAATTAAATAAGGAATCTTCACCTATAGGGTTTTACCCTTCCCAACATAGTTGACTGTGTTTGACCATGACAGGCAGGGAGCAAGCTTGAGGTTGTGAGTGTTAAAAATGAATAAAAATGATTAAAATGGATTAAAAAAATTATATTATGATATTAAGGGACTATAATTATGTTTTATACATTTTACTCAATATAAATTATGTAGGGATCACCTACAGGGATGATGCCTTGAAGCCAACACAGTCAGGAATTTGTTCCCAACCTTGACCAAGAAATATGAGGAGTAGATGGAAAGATGGATTGATGTGTGAATATTATAAAACCTAAATCATGATCAAATTATTCTCATTTCATTCTCATGTTTTATATATAATAAATAATGGGATCCAATGATGCATCATATTGTCTACATCCCAAACCCTACACACAGTCTGTCTCAACAGGGGTCTATTTTGGTTTTTTCAAAATTTGGAAGGTCAAATGACCTGACCATAAGTTTAATTTTTGTGTAAAATGTCCTCAAATATTTCATAATCCCCTAAAATATTTATTTTTTTGAAAAAAATATGGGAAGTACCCTCTATTTTGTCTCAAACAGAGGGCACTCCCTTTGTACATGAAACCTACATTTTTGTAGAAAAGGAGTTAAAAGGATCATAAAAGAGATAAATAAACCTTTTAATAATGTGTTTAAATATTAATCACACCTATTAAAACATTAATAAATAATAAAATAAGTAATAATCTCAATAAAGTGGTCTAGGACCATAAAATTGTAGTCAGACATATTAGGTAGGGTTTTAACCTAAAGCCCAAATGAGAAGCCACTTTCATTTAAAACTATAGGAGAGCATTATAAAATATTAGATAATATTTTTATGGTAATTAAATATGTGTTAAAACTTTCACATTTCATACAAATCATAAGGAATCTATATTTGGGCTTAGATATAACTTAGGGGCATGTAGAATGAAGGTCCAAGCTTGATAGGCTAGATTGAAATGTTCACATCTACTTTGACACTTTTAATGGATATATAAGAAGTTTAGGGAGGTTGATAGGGGTCTTAAAATTTTCTCTATTAAAAAAATTTGGTATTTCAAATGTCCCATCTTTGTGAATGAAGCTTAAGAACAAAAAGGACCTAAAACCCTACTAAACCCTAGATAAGGACCCAACTAAGAAAACAAATATGGAGAGATATAAAAATTGGATTAAATGACCATGAAATTTATTGTATTATGTAGGTTAATCTTCCAATACCATTCCCATCCAACTAAGATGTACCCTACCTATACAGACATGGTACAAAATGGCTTTTTCACTATTTTTTGCATTATGAAAGTTTTAGGAACTTTCAAGAGGATAAATAAAATTTGGGAGTGAGATTATGAATTATTATCACTCAATATGAATATTTAATACTAAATAAAATATCATAATTATTCTTATCAGTAGCTCCATCTCAGCCAATCAAACTAGAATAATGAGCAAGATAGGGAGAAGTGTGAAAAATTCAAGTGGAAGCCTATTTAAGGTGTACCTAAGAAATATAAGTCTATGGAAGGTATTGAAAAGATTAATCCACTAAATTTCATTTGTTTTCATCGAAAATTGAAGCCATTTTTGAGGCCAAGTGTAAGGGGTGACTAAAAAAGGAGTTTTTTTGACTGCAAGTAATGATGGCTCAGTTTTAGAATATTCTAGATGATTAGGAATGTAGAAAATGTATGGAAAATCATGTACATAACCATTCACTCTTATTCCAATCATTATATATATATATATATGTATATATATATATATATGTATATATATATATATATATGTATATATATATATATGTATATGTATATATATATATGTATATGTGTATATATATATGTATATATGTATATATATGTATATATGTATATATATATATGTATATATGTATATATATATGTATATATGTATATATATATATACATATATACATATATATATACATATATATATATATATATGTATATATATATATATATATATATATATATCCCTAGTTAGATACATATATATATATATATATATACATATATATATATACATATATATATACATATATATATATATACATATATATATATACATATATATATATATATATATATATATATATACCCCTAGTTAGATTTGGGATGTTCCAAAAGGGGTGATTGATGAAGGTAGTTTTCTTGTGTAGAATGAGAAATCATATGCCACTTTTCAAGAGTTTCATGCTTTAGATTGGCACTTTTACTTTCTAACCTTGCATGATCAGTTTCAAATTATATTTTCATGAACATTTAACCCCTTCTCTCAACATTAAAAGTGTCCAAGTGACCTTTTGACTTCTCTTTTCTCATTTCTCTCTCAAATTCTACAAGTAGTGACGTTTTGGGTTCTTTTGGGTAGCCTATGTTAGTTAATGGTGAAACCCTAGCCATATTTGTATTTTAATGTCTATTGAATCAATAATAAAGTGAATTTTTCTAATTACATGCTTCAAAATTGATTATTATTATAATCTTGTTGATCTTGTCTAGTAGAAGATAGTCTTTTCTAGCATGTTATCCTTGATTATTCACCAAGTGTGTAGAAGAATAATTGTTACAAGTCTTTTTTAGTGTTCTCTTTTAGTGTATGAGATTTATATAAGTGGTTTATGATTTTATTCTAAAAATTATCATTCATTATCCCTCCTAAGCATCAATATACCTCTTGAAATTAACATATGAAACATTGATGTAACAATATGTCTTGAGTTGTGAGTTATGTGTGAAAGAAGCTTTGATTTGCTCTAAGTAGTATAAGTTCAATCAATAGGAGGAAACTTATTATTGGTGTATTACCTTTTATATTTTTATTTTGTCTTCTTAACCCTTTTCATGAAAATTTGATAAGTAAGAAAGTGTTTCAAAGAGTGCATCAAGGGAGCTAACCCTTTTATAAATTCATCTCACCAATTGATTACGCACATAAAGTGAGATGCTTCTATTGTGACACTTAGATGAGGAGAGATAATACATTTCCTCAAAGGGTGAAAATCCAAGTGATAATAGTTTTTGGCACGTCTGGTGGGACTCTAAGTCCTAGAATATTATCCAATATTGGTGTTGATCTTGGTATATTTACAGTTGCAAGAACATATATATTCAATACCTAGTGACTCCACTAAGTTTTAAACTCTTTGACTGCTAATCAGTCCTTATTTTCCATGCTAAAGGTGACCACTAGGTCTATTGCTAAAGGTATACCTTTTGAGTTTGTGCAATTTCCTTATTATTCTATCAAAAGGTTTAGATTTGTGAATACCCATCCTTATCCAAGGGAGTTGGTTTTTAAAAAGTCCAAATTTATACTTGGATCAACCTCTAATACTCACAATCTACTTTCTAATATGGCTAGAAACCTTCATTTTGTAGCCTTGACTAGATCATCTCCTTTGAATCTTGCCCAATATGACCAAATTACTAGAGTATCCCTTAAAAGTGTTCCATGTTTTAATGAATAAGGTCTTATTACTCCTATTAAACATATTAGAAACATGGTAAACTTATACAACATCTATAATATCACTCAAGATAATTTAGAAATTAGGCTATTGGCTTTGTCTTTCAAGGGGAAAGCTTTAGATTGGTATGGAACTCTACCTCATGCTTTTATTGCTTCATGGGATGAACTAGGAAATTTATTGTCTATGAGGTTTGAAGAGAAGAGTGATTATTTGTCACTAGTTGAGAAATTGACTAATATCAAGAGGGTTTCTTATGAGTTCATTTAGGAATTTAATTTTAGATTTTAAAATACATGGGATAAGATCCTAGCCCTTATGAGACCCACTCCAAATTATGCCTTCTTGTATTACCTAAATGCATTAAATAGTGATGTAGCCATGATGATCCAATCTATGGGTGGGAATACACTACCTGGTTCTTATGAAATATCTATTAATGCTAAGAATTGTCTTTTTTAAGCAAGGAAGATTACTCTTAGACCACTAATGCCATTGTTTCTTGATTTTCAGCCTCATAGTCAAATTGCATTACCTACCTTGGCTCCTTTGTGGAATATCCAAGATAAGTCTACCCTTGCCCCTAACAACGAGATTCATGAATTCAATAGTTTTCTTCAAAGTTTTATTAATGAATTGGTTTCTCTTAAAAGACAACAAGTCCAAAAATACAAGCCTTATCAGCCTTATATTTAGTTTGGACAAGCAAGTAGACCTCCTTTTCAAGGTAATTCTTAAGGACAAGGTCAAATAACTCAAGCTAGACCTTACCAAAGTTTCAATCCTAATTCCCTATCATATTCTAGATCTCTTTTTCCTACTCAAAACAATTTTTTTCAAGAATAACCATGGTACCCTTCCTATGACCAAAATCAAGGCCAAGTTGTATATGTCAATGAAATTCCTAGTCAATACATGACAATGTAAGGTAGTCAAGTACTTCAATCTCCCAATTTTGAGGTGCAAATGTAAAATGGAATGGAACATAGATAAACACAATCTGATTCTACTCTTATGAATCATTTAGAGTGAGAATTTTGTGCCATGAATCATTTGGGAAGTTTAATTAATGTGAATACTAGTGTATCCTCTAACACTAGATATAAGAAGAGGGTTGTATAAGAGACACAAGGGACAAATCAAGGACATATTTTGACTCCTCCATCACCCCCAATTATATGTGGGTCTAATTTATCTCCTAAGGTGCAGGAAAATCAAAAATCTCAAAATTCAAGACCAGTTCCTACACATCCATATTTACATGTTACATCACAAGGTACTAGTGCTTCCAAAGAGCCATTCAAGATGAACAATCCTTCTATCAATGCTTTGGATCAAAAGAAGAAGTTACACATGAATATTTCATCATGGTACTCATTAATATTACTGGGATAAAAAGATATTATCCAAAAGATATTGCTTGGATTAGGTAAACCAATTGGATCAACAAGGACTAAAAATATTGTTTTGGTGAATCAAACTCAACATATTGATAGACAAGTAAATAAAATTGATAATAATAATCATTTTAATCTATCATTTATAATTTTTTATTTTTTACTTAATAATTATATCATAGATAGTGGGGCTAGTACTTCAGTAATGCCTAAGTCAGTAGCGGATAAACTAGGCCTTAAGTATGAACCAATGGCTAAATGAGTTATACAATTAGATGGGTCACCAGCAAAGACCTTGGGAGTATTCAAGGATCTAAATTTGATTTTTCATGGTTGTCCTACTTTATTTATCCCTTATGATGCATTTCTTGTATATTTACCCCCATACTTTGCTCTTTGTTTGTTAAGAGATTTTATAGCCAAGATAGGTGGATACTTGGTATTAAATTGGTCATATATGGTCTTTATAAAAAATTATTATACCAAGGTAAATATTGAATCAAAACATATTCATCACAATAATTTAGATCCCTACATTCCTAAGGTTAAAAATGTCAATTATGTTATTCTTGATGAGGAAGAACTTCACATGGATCAATCTCCAACTTCTTCTCTTGAATAAGTTTCTAAAATATATCTAGATGAATAGGGAGCTAAACAATATAAACATGATCCTTATAAATTCATAGAATAATATGGTCTTGGAGTATATTTTCTTCATGAAGAAGACTCTTTCATGCCAAATTTGATGAATCTAAATGAAACTATGGATGGCCTATGGAAACTCTATTTTGATGGATCAAGAAGGAAGGTTGGATCAGGTGGTGGAGCAATGTTAGTTTCTCCATCCAAGGTTGTAGTTTAGTAGAATATGAGGCCCTTATTCATGGCCTTGAGTGGGCTAGGAAAAGAGGTGTGAAAGAGTTACAAATTTATGGTGATAGTGAGTTGATTGTGAATCAAGTGAGAGGTCAAAATATGAATAAGAACTCTTTACTTAATTTATATAAGCATATAGTGTGGAATATTTAAGAATATTTCCAATATTTCAACATTCAATCTAAACCAAAAGAATATGACAAACATGTTGATAGTTTGGAAGCCATTGGAGCTCAATTTGATGTTTCAAAGGGGATAAGAGATGACAAGAACTAGCCTCATCTCAAAGTGATTGTAAATATGTCTATACCTGATAATGTAACTAATTGACAAGTATTTGATAGTGAACATAAAATAGCTCTCTTTCTACAAGAGGAGACTAAGTTTTCCTCAAAAAACTTGTCCAAACTACAACATCAATGTGGAGGGTAGATTGTAAAATTAAAGACAAACAAGCTCCCTAAGGGCTTAGTCACACTTGAGAGTATTTTCAATGATGATTATCAGTTAAATAAGGAAGAGGTAAGCATGTCTAATAAACAAGAAAATTATGAGAGAGTACAAATCTTCAAAGATAAGTTGTTTGCTCTTGGGAAGGTGTGTACTAGAGAAGAAAGGTATACTTTCATTCAAATATGCAAAGAATTTTTTGATATCTTTACATGGGAATACAGTGATTTAAAAGGCTTTGACCCAATTTTATCTCAACATACCATAGATTTAGATGAAAATGTTAATCTTATCAAATAAATTAAAATTCCAATCAATCCTAAGATTGAGCCTCATATGAGGAAGGAGCTTACAAAGTTAATTGAGTCTAAGATCCCTTTTCCTATTAAGAATTCATCTTGGTTAGAAATCTTAGTACTAGTAAGGAAGAAGAATGGGGAAATCAACTTATGTGTTAACTTTAGATATTTTAATAGAGTTTCCTTGAAATACCATTATCCCCTTCCTTTCATAAAGAAAATTTTGCAAGTTGTGGTAGGTAGTGAAAGGTTCTCACTTCTTGATGTATATTCAAGATATAATCATATTTTGGTAAAGGAAGGATATCAATACAAGCTAGTCTTTACCACTAAATGGGTCACATGTGCTTATATTAAAATTCCTTTTAGTTGTTATAATATTGAGGCAACATTTTAACATGCAATGGATATGGATTTTCAAGGCTTAATAAATGATATAGTGTTTATGTATCTTGATGATATCATGGTCTTTTCCAAGGATGAAAAGGATCATTTGAATCATCTTAGGAATATTTTTGATAAATATAAAGATTTTGGAATCTCTCTTAATCCAAATAAGTGTGTATTTATTATCCATGAAGGCAAATTTTGGGACACGTTATTTCAAAAAAGGGTCTATCTATAGATCTTAAAAGGGTGAGTGCAATCTTGACATTGACTTTACCCAAACACAAGAAAGGTTTGAAAATATTCTTTGGAAAAATAAATTTCATAAGGAGGTTTATTCTTGATTTTTCTAACTTAGTTAAGCCTCTAACCTCTATGCTAAGGAAAGACGAAGTGTTTACTTGGATAAAGAGAAAGAAAAAGAGTTTTGAAGAAATCAAGCAAGCTATTGCTCAAGATCTAATTCTTGAAAGTCCTAATTTCTCAAAGGATTTCAACTTGTATAATTTTGGAAATGAATAATTAATATTTTCCATGCTCACTCAATCAAATGAAGAAAACTTAGAGTAGCCTACTGCCTTCTTTAGCTAGGGATTGGAAGGCTATGAGGTAAGGTACACTTATGTGGAGAATCAAGTACATTCAATTGATATAAGTCTAAATAAGTTTAGGTACATGTTATCTAAAAATAATATTCATCTATTAGTACCTCATCCTAATGTAAAAGAATTCCTTTTGAGTAGATATTTGAATGAAAAAAGAGATGGTTAGATTACAAAAGTAATGGAGTATGATGTAGAAATCAAGATAACCAAGCTAGTGAAAGGGGAGGGATTATGTGAACATTTTGATTCAAATTTGAAGGAACAAAAGGAAGTTTTTTAAGCCCTTCAATATGATCCTATGATAGTTGTATCATCACTAGTGAGGAGTTGGACACAATAAATGATCAATTTTCTTCAAACCAATGAGTGTCCACAAGGCCTAGATAGAGCTAAAAGAAGATACTTTAGATTATAATTTATTCCTTATTTAATTATTGATGGAGTATTTTTTAAGAAATATTTATTAGGTGTACTATTGAGATGTGTTAAATCAGATCAGGTTGAGAAGATATTTTTTGAGTTTCATAATGGACCAGAAGGTGGTCACTTTGCTCCAAGGACCACAACTGCCAAAATTATGAGAAATGACTATTTTTGGCCTAGTTTGAAGATACTCATTTTTGGGTAAGGAAATGTCAAAAATGTGATCTCTTTTATAAAATTAAAACTACCTCTTTATCCAATACAAGTATACCAACCTTTCATATAATGGGGTCTTGATTTCATAGGCTTAATCAACCCACCTTCTAGTGTTGATAACAAGTTGGTGTTAACTGCTACAAATTACTTTAAAAGATGGGTGGAGGCTATATCTCTCAAGGAAGTAGATGAAAGTTTACTTTTAGAATTTTATAAAGTAATAATGACAAGATTTAGGGATCCTTCAACAATCATTTTAGATAATGCATTGGCATTCCTTGGAATGATGATAAGTGAGTAGGATTTGAAACATGGTATTTATCTTAGTACTTCCTCAAACTATTATCCATAATGGAATGAACTATATGATTCCACTGATAAGAATCTAATTAAGATTATCAAGATAAGAATGGAGGAAAATCAAAGAACTTGGTATTCCAAATTGAAGATAGAATCAACCCCAAGAGAGCCATTGGAAACTCACCATATAAAATTTGTTATGGAAGAGAGGCTAGATTACATATTTCACATGAATTACAAACTTTAGATCTCACTTACCAACTAGATTTGATGGAAAATGAAAGCATGGAAGTTAGATTATATGAGTTGATGGAGCTTAAATAAATAAGGGAGCAAGCTATGCAAACTATGAGAGCTCATCAAGATCAAACAAAGAGATTTTTTGATAATAAATCCATGCCAAGAACCTTCCAAGAAGGAGAAATTATTTTAAAGTGGGATGAAGATATGGATAATCCTAGAAAACACACAAATTTTGATGCTTTGTGGAGTGGCCCTTATGTCATCACTCAATGCAAGCAATACAATGTTTTCCAACTCTGAAAGTTGGATGGAGAGGAGATTCATATCCCAGTCAATGAGATCTATCTTAAACATTAATACTAAGGTTCTCATCTCTCTTTTTCTATAGTTTTTGTTATTCCTATTTTCCCTAAGTGCTTATGCACATGTGTGAGTCTTTTTGGTATCTTGCTTTCTTTTGTGTTGTTTAGTGTTATTGTTGTATGTGTGTTTTATGCAATTCCTTACTAGTTGTATTCAAGAATTCATTGACTCCCTTATCCCATGGATAGGATAATGCTACTAATATTTAGTATAGTAAGCATACTACCCCTATGAGTTACCAATCTATTGACCAAATTTGACCCTATAGATCAAATTTGGACCCTTATAGGTAAAAACTTGATTTTTTAGATAATTAAGAGGTCTAATATTTTTTCATGGGGTATTTTATAATCCATTTGATGTAATTTGATTCCTATTTAGCCTTATTCATGGTCTAATTAGTTTATATGTCATTTTGAGTCACTTATTATCCATTTAGGGTTCATAAATGCAAGTGGCATGGTTTTCAAGGTTTTCAAGTGTCTTAGTTTCCTTTCCAATGTCCAATAAGTCATATTCCCTATCAAGAATGTTAGTACCATCTGAATCTTGTAGGTTATCTAACAATAAACAAGAAAACAATTAAAAAGGGAGGATTTTTGCACTTGTACATCCCATGAGGGAAGGTGACACATAAGATAAGGTCATATAATGTCTCTTCATCTTCCTCAAACTCATCTCAATGCTTGACATTCTTTAGAAGTGCTAAAAAGTTCCAAAACCATTATACTCCTCCTTCACCCTTCTAGACACACAAAAATGGTTAGTAGGTTCATGCTTGATATGGCTAGTAGAAGAGGTTTTAGACCAAATGCCTTTTAGGGGGGTGATAGTACACTTAGAGAAATTCATTTTCATAACAAGTTTTTCTATATAGTTTTCACTTTTTTTTAAGTGTGAAAAGAAGAAAATAGTTAAGAAGGGTGTGTAAAAGAGTAAATATTGAATGCATCCATGTTGAATCTATACTATGTGAGAACTCCTATTTGGCTATGGAAGAATGATTTGCAATAATAAAGCATTACCATAAAACTTGTTGTTTAGACAAGTAATTGGGTAGATTTCTTAGTGCGAGCTAGAGCCTAGAAGTGAAAGCTTTCTATGAGGTTGTCAATCCACCTACTTTTAACACTTAAATTGAAATGATAAAATAAATATATTTTCCTTAAATGACTCTAAAACTAAAATAAAATATAGTAAATGATAGCAAATTAATTGAGAAAATTATATGCTTTACTAAGTAAACCAAAATGAAGCAACTAGTTTGATTATACTAATGTTGAAAATTGGTTAAGTCAAGGTTATGGTTTTGGGTTTGGTAATTTGATAAGGGTAAAAATAATGGTTTGGTTAGGGTTGATTGAGATAATAAAATGAGACGGATGGATGGTTGAAAAAGCTAAAATAGTAAGTAACTAGGGTACCAAAAGGATGAGGGAGCAAAGAGGGTGGAGGTGGCAAAGGTGCAAAGAGGGAAAAGGAGGTAAATGGAATTACAATGGTAAAGTTGGTAAAGGAGATAAATGGATGAAGATGGAAAGTGGATTAAGGGGTAAACGTCAAGGTAATAAAATGAATAACTTAAGTAAATAATCAAAAAACAAATAAGGTTACCTTGAGGCTTGTTGATGTGGTTGATATTATTGATGATGTGATGAAGGAATCCAATGGAAATTTCCATAAAGCTTCATTACTTTGAATTATTTTCCTCTAAGATGTAGACTACCTCCAAAATGATGACCTCCTCCAAATACTCATAATAAGATGTTAATAACTAGAGACTAACTTTTAACTTAACCATGGGTGAAGAAGAGAGGGGGTATTTATAGAATTTATTGTCAAGAACCATGCCAAAAGAGGGAATAGTATAACTATGGTTCCATTTCCCATGTGTTACTTTAATGAGTCAAAGATGAGGTTGGTGGGGATTCCCATTTGGGTTGGTTAGTCTCCCACCTTGCACATGAGTCTAATTTTGAATAAGAATCATGCACATGGATCTAAATGAGGCTAAAGACTTTTCGCCACCCTTTCTTATCTTCATCCAATCACTTAAAGAGATGGCACACAAAATGTGGCACCATTTTCCATGTGGTACATGAATGAATCAAAGGTGAGGTTGGTGGGGATTCCCATTTGGGTTAAAAATTCAAAATGGGTGCCCTTTGTCTTTAGAGAGGTAGGTATCTCATTTTTAAGGCCACTTTCATGTGTGAAGGCAAAATACATGTTGAATGATGGCCCCTTAAGGGGAAATTTACCATATTTCAAGGGTGGACCCTTGTGATGCTTAAATGAGATTATTAATCACCTTTTGAAAGGGTCCTAGGTGGGGTATGATGTCCCACATCTAGCCACATCACTTTTAATCCATGTCACTTGTCCTGTCACATGCCATGTCACATGCCATGTCACCATGAATAGTGATAGTGGGTCTGATAGTGAATAGTACTTTCAAATAGTACTTTTTAATAGTACTATGTGATTAGGAGAATAGTTATTTGGTTAGGTTAATAAGGGTTGGTTAATATTTAAGAAGGTTTAGGGAGTCTTTAGGGGGTCTTAAGGCATTTAGTCATTGAAAACTATAAGTGTGTAGTTTTCTAGTGTCTATATTTTGCCCTTTTTTGTTATGTGGCTTTGAATTAACAAGCTAAAAAATAAAAATGAATTACTTGGTCAAAGGTTAGGGTGCCTTGAGTATGGTAGGAGGTGTTCCCCCTCAAACTAAGAGTCAATGAAGAAAGGCTAAATCAGGTGCATGTTTGATAAGTAGTTGGTGGGGAGGCACTAGGTGCTGCCACAAGGTAGATGGGAATGTGAAACACCAATGGGTGAAAGTTGACTAAGCATGATAGTTAATATTTCATAAAGAATGAAGCTACCAATGTTGGTAAAAATAAGTTCAATCCTAGAAGGACACATGATAGGGATAACCAATCCACAATATCGGTCATAGCTAATTGGGTTAGGATTATCAAACTATCTAGGTAGGGTCAGTGTTGGACATAAGTATCTAGGTTAGGAAGTGATCTTATGAAATAATATGATTGGTTAGGTCATGAATGAGGTGGTGTATAATTTTTAAAATTTCAACATGGCAAGGTTGGTCAATGTGGTCAAAAGTCATCACAAAACATGTTAATGGTCTAGGTCAAAAGTAACCAATGTCAAGGTGGACATGGTGAAAACATGGGTGGATTGGGTATGGGTTGGAAGGGGATGGCTGAGCTGACTCCAGATGTACTTAGCAAGTGGAAACTACTTACATAGTTACATGGATAGGAATCCAAAAATAATGTCAAGATAAATGTAGTTCTTTTGAGGTAAGGAGTGTGTTGGGTGAATATTTTTTCACTAGCTAACTGATGAGCAAAATAGGTTTATTCAACCATAGCATAGGGAGATTGGTCAGCCAAATGTGTAGGTTTACCACATCAGAGGTGGACAAATCTCTCCTCTCATCAAGGGGAGGTTCCATATAAATATGAGGAGCTATATACTATATATATATTTAAGCAAAAAATAACACTTAGGGGTAGGACTACACCATCCATCTCTCTTCTTTTAGATATGATGTTCACAGACAAAGGAGAAATCTTGGTGATACTACTAAAGGAACTTATCTTCTTTTAGAAGTGGTCTTGCAGCAGGGCGTAGGAGTTCTTTCTGGTGGGTAACCAATAGGTAACAAGGGCACAATAACTAGCAAAATGAGGTATAACACAAAGTCTCCACCTCAACTGCCTAGAGAGTGAAATACGAAAGATAATGGGGGCACAAAGTCATCCCAAGATCCTTTACATAGAAAGAAACTAAATACACACTAAAGACACTTATGAGAGCATAAAGTCTTATCATAATTGGCTTCAGGACACCTTCCTGATTACTTCCACTAGTTTTGCTTGTTAAATTAAATAAACAAGAATGCTCTTAGGAAATGGACATAAGAATAATTTCCTAAAATAAAACAAGCTATAACATAATAAAGTCTAAAATTAACTTGCTTTCTCATTTAGATAAAGTAATATGATCAACAATCTGAGCTCAAAGTCTCAATAATCACCTTTCAATTTGGGCAGAGTTTTGCTTCTATAATCGAGAGATCTCCTTTCTATCTAACAAGAGATTACAATATATGGTAGCCAAGAAAGGATTGGCACTTTGTTCCATGGAATGGCCCATGCTGAATTCAATTCCTTGAATGCATTTTCAATTCTATCAAGGGGCCATGCTTGGAACAATGTATCAGCCTTAACTGTGGCATGCCAATTCATCTCATATGTCTCCTCCAAAGTATAGGTCACTTGGTCCTTTCCTTCTTATTTATGTAGCTGTCCACTTTGCCTTTACTTCATGGAAGAAAAATAGGTTGCATCCTTGATTTGGTGTGCTTAGATGACTACTTGGTGAACTGTTTCACCTACTAAAAATAACTCTCTCATAGATATTTTGATATCTCCTATAGCCTTCTCTTCTTTCTTGTTGCAATTGGAGCTCTTAGGCTATCTTTTTTAGCTGGTCACTTGGTTCATCCTTCAAGTTCCACACTATATTTAAAAATTAATGGATATTCCATTACCTTAAATTTGACATCCATGGGGACGTCAATGGTTACTGGTCATTTGAACCATATTGAACCATGAACCTTTGAACCTTTAAAAGTTCATTGGTTCAATAGTTCAATGACTCAGGTGGTCTTTATCAATTCCTTGGTTTAATCACTTCCTTGGTTCAATCATTTCCTTGCTCTTTGGTTGAACCATCCCTTTGAACTAGTCTTTAGAATCTTCCACTTCCTTCTTTTACTTGGAGCTTTCTTTGAACCTTTGAACCATTTTGTTTCAAGGTTCAAAAATTCAATCTCTTTCTGAGAATCCTTTGTTTTGGCTAAGTCTTTTGAATCCTTGAAATTACTTCGGCTTTATGTCTTTGGAACACCCCGAAGGGAAGATGTCCCTTCAGGTCTTTGAGAAAGGTCCATTTTCTAGGTGCCAAGAGCCCCCCGCAAGGGTACCTACCCTTCAAGATTCTTCGAGCGGCCTTTTCCTTCGAATCCTTTAGACAAAATGTCCAAAGGAATTCCTTCAGACATTTTGTCCAAAGGAAATCTTTCCTTACCTTGGCCACTTTTCCACTGGGCTTTTTATCATTCCTTCGGACAAAATGTCCAAAGGAATTCCTTTGGACAATTTGTTTGAAGGATTTGCCTTTGCCTTTGTGAAATTCTTCATCTTTTCAAAGGAATTCTTTCAATTCCTTTACTTGGAAATTTCTTCAGATAAAAAGTCTGAAGGAAACTTACCCTTTCATCCTTTTCTTTGATCTTTGAAGAAATGTCCCCTACCCTCCACAAGGGCACCTATCTTTTGTTCACTGACCTCCACAAGGGTTCTTTCCCTTTTGGCTTTGGGGGACCCCTTTAAACCAACCAATTAAACTGACTAATTGAACCAACTTTGGTTCAATGGTTTAACAGTTCAATCTTTTGTTCCACTCATTCAATTGACCACTTGAACCAATCTCTTTGAACTAACCATGTTAAACCTTTGAACCTTTTTTGGTTCAAGGTTCAATAGTTCAATCTTCCTTTTCACTAAGTCTTTTGAAGCTATTGAACTTGCCAAAGAGGTTGAACTTGAACTTTTTCCAAAGCGCTTAACTCTTTAAGCTTGCCAACATTGTTGAACCTATGAACCCATTAAACCTCTGAACCTTTTGGAAGTGGGGTTAAATGGTTCAATGGTTCAATCCTTTGTTTTAAGCTTGTCGATGAACATTTTTGGTTGAACCGAGGCATTGAACCAATCTTGAAATTGCCTAAGTGTTGGGAACTTGTTCCTTTGAAATAAATTGCCTATTGAAGCCATTAAACTTGTTAAACCTACTAGTCCCTTAACTGAAAAAGCTTGAATAATGAAGAATTTGAAAGCTTAGAATAATTTTTTGAGAATGGAAGAGATAATTTTGGCATGTGGGACCAAAATATTTCATATGTTGCTCCCAAAATGAGTGACAAATTTTGGGAACAATAGCTAGCTCCAGTTGGGGAACTTCCTTCAGTTAAAGACTTGGAACAACTGAGGGGAGTAGAAACCAAAATCTCCAGTGCCTTCAAGTATGCCATTGGGATATGGAGTCATGCTACCCAAAAAATAAAGGTGCCAAAAATGAAAATGAATAACACAAAATAAAGCCAAAGACTATACAAATATACATATGTATAAAAGATCTTATTTGATACTTTAAGAATTGAAGTGCTTCAGATGTTACCCATTGTGAGGCAGAGAAAAGGGTGTGCCATCTTGATACTTCAACAAGAAACTATTTTCACTATTAATTTGATGGATAGTAAATGGGCCTCTCTAAAGGGAATCAAATTTTCCATGCATTCCCTTTGGTTTTATTCTCTTGTCCAACAACAGGACCTGATCTTCAATTTGAAAATCATGGTTTTTTGCTTTCTAGTCGAAGAGCTTCTTCACCAAAATTTGATGCACCATAATTTGGTCCACCACCATAGTTCCCTACTTATCCAGCTCAATCAATCACATAATCCTCTTATCGATGGAGCTTTCATATGTCTGATCTTTGAATAACTTAGCTAATTTCAATGCTGGCAATTCCAAGGTGATTGGTATCTCAGCATTAAGACCATAAAGAAGTTGGAAAGGTGACATACCAATTACCCTCTTGGGTTTAATTATGTCTGCCCATAAAGCATCAACCAATGCTTTATGCCATGTTCATTGGTTGTCATCTACCAACTTCTTGATGATAGTCACCAAGTTCTTGTTGCTTGATTTATCTTGGCCATTCCCTTGTGGAAAATGATCAAAAGAGTGGGAGAGGGTAATCCCATAGTAAAAAAATAGAACTGAGTAATCTCCTAGGAAGAGAAACAAGTTGCATTATCTGTGACAATCTTGGTTGGAACCCTAAACCTAGAAATGATGTTCTCCTTGAGGAAATTGCACACTACTTCTAAAGTAGCATGCTTGGTTAGAATAGCTTCCACACACTTGGTGAAGTAATCTATGGCTATGAGGACATAATCATGTTTAGCACTTGAAGATGGGTTTACAGCACCAATGAAATTGATTCCCTATTGTTGAAATGGCTCTTCTATCACCACTAGCTTAAGAGGTAGAGCAGCTAATTTGGGTCTTCCAATAAACTATTGGCATAGTTCGCATCTTCATACCCATTTGTATGCATCTTGAAATAGAGTAGGCCAGTAATACCTAGCTTGAATAATCTTATGGGTAGTTATAGGAGCAAAAAAATGTCCTCCATTGGCCAGATTATGGAAGGACTTCAAAAGTTGGTTCTGCTACTCTTTATCCATGTAGTGAAGGAACATTCCATCAAGATTTCTCTTATACAAGCTGTTGTCCCATAGGATAAAATTGACAGATTTTAACTTGAAAGTCCTCCTTTCTTTATGAGACAGGTGAGTAAGACACTCACCATAAGTAAGGAAATGAGTAATACTTGAATACCACTCATTCATGGTGGATACAAAGAGGATTTTTGGCATGTCTTCAATTTCTTCTTCTCCATGCTCTATTTCTTCTGGTCTATTGTTAGCAATCAATTAGCATAGGCCCCTTCCCTACTCTAGCTTCATTGGTTTGATGGCCAGATCAAACTCCTAGATTTTAGCAATATAATTGCCTCTTTTCATTCCAAACTCCTACTGAGTTAATATGGATTTGACTGTGGTGTCAATAACCAGGGTAGTAGTGTGTGAATTCAAGATGTAAAAGTGGAAATGCTTCACTGCCTTTACCACTGCATAAACATGCTTCTCCATGTTTGAGTACTTTAACTCATGAGCTTTGAGAGGATAGCTCATGAAATAAATGGGAGATTCCATACCTTTTTTGTTTTGTTGAACTAGAATTGTTGAAAGTGTGTGTTCAGAAGCATAACTATACACTATGAAATCCTTGATATAATCTAGACAAACCAAAATTGGGGCATGGGCAATAATTGTCTTGATGTCTTCAAATGCTAGCTTGCCTTCTACAATCCACTAGAAAGTAGATTTTCCCTTCATCATGTCCAAAATGTGGTGAGTCTTCTCAACAAAATCAGGGATGAACCTTTGTAAAAAAAATCATCTTTCCAAAGAAAGAGTGAACTGCAGTCTTACTTGTGGGCAGAGTAAGTTCCTAGATGGACTTGACTCTGTCTAAGTCAATCTTTATGCCTTCTCAAAAAACAATGTGACTTCTTGGGATTTAGATATATGCCATTCTAGTGGTAGCATTATAGCACTTGTTACAAATGGTGCACATGATCTGGATGATGCTTGGAAAAGACTATTAAATCATCCAAGTACACTACAATGAACTTACCCATTTCATCTTTGAAATCAAGGTCCATTTCTCTCTAAAAAGTGGTGCTAGCATTTATCAGGCCAAATGGCATTCTTTGATAGGCAAAGGTGCCCCAAGGTGTGGTGAAGGTAGTCTTGTGCTAGTCTACTTCACCAACTTCAATTTGATTATATCTTGAGAAGTCGTTTAGCATTGATAACATATCTAAATCGGTCACTGTCTGAATAACTTGATCCATGATGGGTAGAGGATAGTTATCCTTTAAGGATGACTGATTTAAATTTCTAAAGTCCACACAGAGGTGAATTTCTGCATTCTTTTTCCTCATAGATACTATGTTGGCAATCCATGTAGAATGATGGATTGGGAAAATTATTCTAGCATTCAACATTTTATGTATATTAGATAGAATAGTACCTAATATCTTTAGATTGTACTACCTAAATTTTTGCTTATAAGGTACTGAATCACTCTTGAGAGGAATCTCATGGCAAATTTCTTTAGGCCTGAGAGAATTCAAATCATCATAGGAGTATGCTAGGATATCCATGTACTGGTGAAGTATAGAAGTGAATTTGAAATTCTCTTCTTGAGTGTAGCACTTCCCAATGTTCACCATCTTGGGATTTTCTTTGGTACCCTGACTTATTTGATCAAACTCTTGGGAAGAGCTTGAATCCATTTGCTACTGTTTGATGAACCTGTCATGTTTGTCAAATATCTTCTCAAGGAAAACTAGGCCTTTAAATATTTTATTTCCTTTAAGTTGTAGGAATTCTTCACTTACATCTGCACTTGATTCAGGGGCTAGTTCAAACTTTTGAGGCTCACTGCCTCCAAAATAAAGCTATTCAAAGCTTTCCTTTTGCTTTAAGAAGGCAATGATTTGGTTGTCACCATTAAACACTTGCCAATGATTGGCATTATTAGGTACACTTGGTCAAAAGACCAGTTCAATAGTGTACCTATCACCCTTAAAATCAAGGTGAGGAACTAAGAGAGTTGCTAAAATAGCTAGTGCATCAACTCGGTCATTAAATTCTTTAGGTATGGTAGAGATGCTAAAAGCATCAAAGATTTCAATTTGATCCCAGACTAGATTGTGGTAGTGTCACAATATCTCATTTGTGGTTTGATACAAGTTCCTTACCTGATAAACCACCAGTTTAGCATCTCCTTTGGCATGAAGGATTTTGATGCCTTTGTCTCACACAGCCTTCAATCTAAGCAATAGAGATTCGTACTCAGCTATGTTGATGGTGTTGCTAAAATACAACTTGTATGAAGACATAAAAATATCTCCTTAAGGAGATATCAACACAATTTTAGCTCTTAAACTCATAGAGAAGCATCTACCATCGAATTCTAGAATCCATACCTCATCAGACACTAATTTTTCCTTAGATTCTTCTTCATTTGGAGGGGGAGATTCTTCTCCACTTAAACTGCACTCCACCAATCCTTCTATTGTTCCATCTGAACCAATTTTTAGGTTGACACATTTGAGAATTTCATCAAACACCTCATGGACTTCTTTCATGGATAAAAAGTAATTACCCATGCCTAAAGACTCAAACAAAATTTGAGCTTCAGGCATTGATGTTTGAGTGACCACGTATTTTGCTTCCTTCTCAGGGAGCAACCTCTGCATAACACCTTTGACTAGGATCCTCACCTCAGATAGGTCCATGCTTAATTCACCACCAACATCCTTGTAGAAATTTTACCCAAAAAGGATGACATATGATGCTAAGATGTCAGCCACTAAGATAGTCATCTTGATTCTCTTGTCTAGAAATGTTGTAAATGAAAATTGGGCATCCTTGATTTGTCCCAGTAGTGGCACTTGTCTGTTCTCCATGGAGAAACATTTCCCAATTTTCTTGGTTAGTGTGAGACTAAGGGATTATGCCACTTTGGTAGACATGACATTGTTAGATGCACTAGAATCTATGATGCAATTGTTTAGTTGGTGTCCATTTATCAGCAAGGAGACATAAAATGGTTTAGTCTCTTGGGAGCAGTAGGAGGATCAATGACAAGGTTATTTCTAGTGGATGTGTTCTTAGGGGGATCACGAGTTACCTTTGGAATTGTTTGTCTTATAGGGATGGCTTGGTTCTTTACACATTGAACCAACTTATCTAACTACTCAGGGTTGGATTGCAAGAATTCAAATTTAGACATTTGAATTTTGGTTTTCTTTATATGGTCAATTATGTCAAATGTCTAAAATGAACTAGGAATAGAGGATGGGAGTTCATCATTTTGGTTTTTGGGAAGGGGAGGAATGGCCTATGAATTTGAATTTGAAGGTGTAGGGATGTATAATGTACTTACCTTTCTTTAAATCACTAGGTCCTTTGGTTGGAAAGGTAGAGTGGTTCCCCACTTAGCAATTGAAATTGCTAGTTGAGGTCGCTCCTCTATTTTTTCTTTATCAGCTTGTTGGGCTGACTAGTTCTGGGATCGGGTGAATACAGCGTATGTTCCATCAATTATTTTACCTTCACTTTTGGGTTCATCCTATTAATTTAGGAAACTAATGTTGGAGTCACCAGTTAATTCTTCTTCTCCCTCTGTGAAGAGATTAGCGTCATCTTATAGGTTCAACTCAGGCTGGAAGGAGAAATCTTATTCTACTTCAAGATATTTGACTACTAAATTGGTTGGAGGTGCTTCAATAGCCAATTTCCCCTGAGGGGGAGGAAGATGGTTTGGCTGCCCTTGATTCTTGGCATATTGGGGAATGTCCTTCTTAGTATATCTCTATATGAAGGAGCAGATGACATCCATTACACCATTTTCTTTCTAAGAGCTAGTAATTCATTTGCCAGCTTCTACACCATTGGATCAATGGTGGCTATAGGTGAGTATTTAAAAGATGAAGAGGATTTACCTATGTTAGGATCCCTCCTTATCTTTCCTACCAAGATAAGTTCATCTTCTACCTCAGTAGCCAAATCTTGAGTAGTAACAAGGTCTATGTGGCCAGCTCGTCTCAGTAGAAAACTCACTTCAGGTAGTTGTGAGTTAATGAAGAAGCATTTAAGGTTTTCAGGTGTTGGCTGCACCATTTTAGGAATCTAATTCTTTAGCTTGTCAAATTTGGCAATGAAGTCCCACATAGGTTCATGAGGCTCCTTCTTCATTTGTGTGAGTTGGGCCAACAAGGCATGCACATCTTCTACATGCTTGAACTTGGCTTCAAATTTAGCTTCAAGAGTGTCTCAGTCAGTTACTGACCAAGCCTATAGATGGTAGAACTAGTCTATAGTAGTGCCTTGTAGTGTTTCCACAAATAGCCTAACTACTACATCTTCGTATTCCACACCTATCACACCACAGGCTATGCTAAAAGCTACAATATGTTCATCAAGATGAACTCTCCCATCACCAAAGAATTTGGGGAAATTTTTCCTTGAATTGCATGGTAGCTCATGTAGAGGTGGAGTAAGATTGAGTGGGCCAAAAGAGTTACCCCAGGGGCCTTGAGCCACCATGATTTGATTATGGATTGTGGGGATGACAAATCTAGGTGGAGTATGTATAGGCAAATCCCTACTTACAATAGAAAAAGAAGCTCTACCTTGTGTTGGTGACTTGGTATGGGTAGGAAGAACACTCTTGGATCATTAAACTTGAAGTTGGGTAGGGAACAAATCAAAATTTTCCTATTGCACCAACTCAAAAATTGGGTCAACAACACTTTGGGCTCTCTATTTTCTAGTATAGCATGGAGTTGCCAGATTGTAGAATAAAAATGGAAAAGAATTGGCCCTACTTCATCTTGAAGCTTGAGGCTTCAAATTATGCACTCTTCCCTAGCAGAGTCACCAAAAATTGTTGGCATGGAGCTGGCAGTGTTCTTTCCTACTTCACATCCTTC
Organism: Torreya grandis; assembly: GCA_037957365.1. Lineage (NCBI taxonomy): Eukaryota > Viridiplantae > Streptophyta > Pinopsida > Cupressales > Taxaceae > Torreya > Torreya grandis. Next base: position 4,736,720 of record JARHVA010000541.1, read on the forward strand.
CCCAACAATCTGAAATGCTTCAATTTGAATAGACTAAAAATGCACATTGATCCCTAATGGAGTCACCAAAAACTATTGGGTGAATATTTTGTCACCAGCTAATTGATGAGCAAAATAGGTCTCTTTAACCATAGCATAGGGAGATTGGTCAGCCAAATGTGCAGGTTTACCACATCATAGGTGGAAAAGTCTCTCCTCTCATCAAGGGGAGGTTCCCTATAAATATGAGGAGCTATATACTATATATATAAGAAAAAAATAAGACTTAGGGGTAGGACTACACCATCCATCTCTCTTTTTTTAGAGATGATATTCACAGACAAAGGATAATATTGAAGGCACTTCTCTTCTTTCAGAAGTGGTCTTGCAGCAGGGCATACGAGTTCTTTTTGGTGGGTAACCAATAAGTAACAATAGCGTAGTAACCAGTAGAATGATGTATAACACAAAGTCTCCACCTCAACTACCCAGAGAGTGAAATACAAAGGATAATGGGGGCACAAAGTCATCCCAAGATCCTTTACATAGAAAGAAACTAAAAACACACTGAAGACACTTGTGACAGCACAAATTATTTCCATAATTGGCTTCAGGACACCTTCCTGATAACTTCCACTAGTTATTCTTGTTAAATTAAATAAAAAAGAATGCTCCTAAGAAATGGACATAAGAACAATTTCTTAAAATAACACAAGCTATAATAGCACAAAGTATGAAAGTAACTTACTTTCTCATTCAGATAAAGTAATATGATCAACAATCTGAGCTCAAAGTCTCAGTAATCACCTTTCAATTTGGGTAGAGTTTTGCTTCTATAATTGAGAGATCTCCTTTCTATCTAACAAGAGATTAAAATATATGGTAGCCAAGAAAGGCTTGGCACTTTGTTCCATGGAACGGCCCATGCTACATTCAATGCCTTAAATGCATTTTTAGTTCTATCAAGGGGCCATGCTTGGAATAGTGCATCAGCCTTAACTGTGGCATGCCAATTCATCTCATATGTCTCCTCTAAAGTATAGGTCACTTGGTCCTTTCCTTCTTATTTATGCATCTATCCACTTTACCTTGATTTGGTGTGCTTATATGACTACTTGGTGAACTGTTTCACCTACTAAAAATAACTATCTCATAGATATTTCAATATATCTTGTAGCCTTTTCTTCTTTCCTGCTGCAATTGGAGCTCTTTGGCTATCTTTTTTAGCTAGTCACTTGGTTCATCCTTTAAGTTCTACGCTATATTTGAAAATTAATAGATATTCCATTACCTTAAATTTGACATTCACGGGGATGTCAATGGTTTTTGGTCATTTGAACTATAATGAACCTTTGAACCTTTGAAAGCTCATTGGTTCAATAGTTCAATAGTTCAGGCATTCTTTATCAGTTCCTTAGTTTAATCACTTTCTTGGTTTAATAATTTCCTTGCTCTTTGGTTCAATAGTTCAATAGTTCAAGCATTATTTATCAGTTCCTTGGTTCAATCACTTCCTTGGTTCAATCATTTCCTTGCTCTTTGGTTGAACCATACCTTTGAACTGGTCTCTGGAATATTTCACTTCCTTCCTTTGCTTGGAGCTTTCTTTGAACCTTTGAACCTTTGAACCATTTTGGTTCAAGGTTTAATAGTTCAATCTCTTTATGAGAATCCTTAGTTTTGGCTAAGTCTTTTGAAGCCTTGAAATTCCTTTGGCTTTATGTCTTTGAAATACCCCAAAGGGATGGTGTCCCTTTGAGTTTTTGAGAAAGGTCCATTTTCTAGGTGCCGAGAGCCCCCCGCAAGGGTACCTGTCCTTAAGGATTCTTTGGGTGACCTTTTCCTTTGAATCCTTTGGACAAAATGTCTGAAGGAATTCCTTCAGACATTTTGTCCAAAGGAAATCTTTCCTTGCCTTGGCCACTTTTTTGCCAGGCTTTTGATCATTCCTTCAGATAATTTGTCTGAAGGATCTGCCTTTGCCTTTGTGAAATTCTTCATCTTTCTGAAGGAATTCTTTTGGTTCCTTTACTTGGAAATTTCTTTAGATAAAAAATTTGAAGGAAACCTTACCCTTTCAGCCTTCTCTTTGATCTTTGAACAAATGTCCCCTGCCCTCTACAAGGGCACTTGCCCTTTTAGCTTTGGGGGACCCCTTTGAACTGACCGATTGAACCAAATTTGGTTCAACGGTTCAATATTTTGTTCCGCTCATTCAATTGACCACTTGAACCAACCGTGTTGAACCTTTGAACCTTTTTTGGTTCAAGGTTCAACGATTCAATGGTTCAATCTTCCTTCTTTTCGCTAAGTCTTTTGAAGCCGTTAAACTTGTTGAAGCGGTTGAACTTGAACTTTTTCCAAAGTGCTTAACTCTTTAAGCTTGCCAACATCATTAAACTTGTGAACCCATTGAACATTTAAACCTTTTGGAAGTGGGGTTTAATGGTTCAATGGTTTAAAGGTTTAATCCTTTGTTTGAAGCTTTCTGATGAACATTTTTGGTTGAACTGAGGCATTGAACCAATCTTGAAATTGCCTAAGTGTTGGGAACTTATTCCTTTGAAAGAACTTGCCTGTTGAAGCCATTGAACTTGTTAAACCTGCTAGTCCCTTAACTGAAAAAGCTTGAATAATGAAGAATTTGAAAGCTTGGAGCAATTTTTTGAGAAGGGAAGAGATAATTTTGGCCTACAGGACCAAAATAGTTCATATGTTGCTCCCAAAATGAGTGATATATTTTGGGAACAATAGAGTGTTGGCTAACTTGGTTGCCCCAATTTGATATGATGCAATTAGGTCCAATTAAAGGACATTAGAGAAAGGGAAGCTCCAAAGGGTGGAAAATATGGGTATCAAATAGTTTTCTGGCTGGTTTGGTAGAAATGGTGGATGAGATTACCTAGCATGCAATTATATGATTGCTTCAACTATGTAAAAGGAATTTTGAACCATGGATAAGCAAGTTCAACCATGAAATTTCTACCACCATTTTAAAAATGGATAAATATGCTTTACCAAGATTTAGAAAATATGGCACTACTCGAATTGACATGGTAACTTGATGGGTTCTTTCATCACCATCCAAATAAGCCAACATTGTGCACACTCCACAATAATGTCATTAACAGAATATGGAAGGGTATTATTCAATGATTTATGGAAGCAAAGTAGTAAAGTGGATAAATGAGAAGTGGTGAAGATTAAAACCCTTTACCCTTGAGCTAGTGGGAGCCCAAAATAAGTAAGCATTAAGTTTTGAGGGAATTCAGAGAAAGAATCAGAGGAGTTTTGGAATATGGAACAAGGGTAATAATAATAATATTAATTAAAAAAGGGATCAGGTTGAAATAGAAAGGAAAATAAATATTATAAATGAAAAACAAAGAGGGAAAATAGAATAAGAATGTAAGAAGATAGATAGATTATGGAGTTGAAAAGGAAGGTGGGAAAAATAGGTTCAAGGAAAAAATAGTTTGGTAAAAGAGGTGACTTATAGAAAAGGTTACTAGGTGGAATGTAATTAGAGAGTAGGGATATTATAGTGCATAGGAGGATGTAGGCTAGGTAGGGAGAATCAAGGGAAATTATTAGTTAGGAGGTACGTCATGTGAGAGTGTATAGCTAGTAACCACATACGAGTACCTTGAATCTTCCAATTGAAGATGGTTTTAGTTTTGCTTTTAACATCTCTGAAGGTCAAATTAAAAGTGGTTTGAAATAGGCAAGACTAGAGGGGGCGGGGAAGTAATCTTCATCATGATGGTTTAGCAATGTTTAGGCTTGCTTATTAGTCATATGAACCTACAGGATTGGCCAATTATATTATAGAGTCATAAGATTGGTATATATCCCACCATCAAATGGAATACCTATGAGGCTGTAACATGCTATGTGTTGTGATCATTTAAGTGAAAAATCGGTAGAGGGTTTTAAAGGGAAGGTGATAGGTAGGGTGAAGGGAGTAGCTGGAGATGGACAAAAAAGAGGATATAGGCTAAACATGCAAAGGCATTAAATGAAGAAAGGGATGCCCCTAAATTAATGACCCTAACCAAATTTCATACATTAAGGCAAAGGCATGAAGGACATGAAGAAGAAGATAAGGAGATGTACATAAAAGTGGCACAACTAGATACTACACTTTGTGGAGTTGGAGGTTGAATGGGAGAAAATAAGAGAGATCCAACAAGGGATGAGGTGAAGGTGAACCAAGAGATGTATGAAGAGATAGGTAGAGAAAACAATGAGGTCATAGATAATTATGAAGGTGGAGAAGGATGGAAGGAGCCAGTCATGGATATATAGGTTAAGAAGAACAAGAAATGTCATCAAAGGAGACAAAAAAAAGAAATAAAATGGAAAAAAAGAGAAGAAAAATAAAAGGTAGAATATGGGGGTGAGAGATGCACTAAAGAATGATAGATTGGAGAATTGAAAAGGCTGGGGAGAGAAGTGTAACAATCATAAAGGGTAAGGGGAGGATGAGAAATATGGGAGGCCATGAAAGGTTTGAAAAAAAAAGACCAAGGAGAAAATTGTTTGGACATGAAAATGAAAAATAGGGAGATACATGGAATAAAAGGAAATAAGAGAAGGAGTGAAATGAGGACACAAATAGGATGATAAGAGAGTGAAAAAATAAGTAGTATCTAGACTAAGTAAGTAGATGGTGGTTTTGGAGATGAGAACATGATGGAAAATGGGAAAGGGGTTAAGAAAAACAAGGGGAAGTGAAGGATGGGTGGATAAGAAGTTGAAGAGATAAGGTATGCTTTAATCAGCCTATTAGAAGAGGTCAACAAGCCAAAAAGGGGTGAGGTGGTGAAGAAATAGGGAAACACAATGAAAGGGCATGAGATAAAAATAAGGTATCAAAATAAGGGATGATAAGAAGAAAAAGGAAGAATTGAAGCAAGAATATAAAGCATGGATACTCACACAAATGCAAAAGACAAGTGAGTATTAAGAGGAACACAAAAGGTAAAACACAAGAATTGATAAGAAGAAAAGGGTCAATTATGGAAGGCTTCTCAAAGGATAAATACCTAGGTAGAAACTAGTTGTGGAGGAAAAAAGAAGACAAAAGGGATGAAAGGATGAAAATAAATCAAACAAGAAGAATGGAAATGGGAAAGGTGGTACATGTAAAGAAAAATTACAACAGAAGAAATAGAAAGCTTGCAAGATGCATAGTATGATGTGGAATTGGTGAGGAAAATAGATTGATAAAGAGAGTATAAAAAATATCCAATGGTGAGGGGAGATGATGAGGACGGTGAAAGAAGATAAAGGGGATAAAGGGCGAGGTTGGTAATAAGTGGAGAGAGGGACAAAAAACATGAAATGTGGGTGAGCGAGTGAGATACGAAGCATGTATAAGGAAATCTGATGGGGAGATTAGTGAAGAAGAGTAGGTGGTGGATTTATGGGAGATAAGAGGGGATAATAAAGAAGGCTATCGATCTTTGTGTTAAAAGTGATTGACAAGCTTGAAAAGTGGTTAAAAGAGATTGACAAGCTAAAGTGAGGGAGGTGGTGAGGAGATAGGTAGAGAAGTGGAGGAAGAGATTTTAGGTGAGAAGGGAAATTAAAATAAAGGATGTGTCTGAGCTGACCTTAGTAATTGAATGTTGCCTACATAGTCCAAAAAGACCTCAGACTAATGTCATTTTCCTATCAATTAGGGAAAAAAAAAGAGGAAGTATTAGGTGATGTTAAAATATAAGGATGCTAGAAAATATCCAAATCTTCCCTAATATAGGATGCCCTAGGAAAGAGTGCATTTTTAGTAATGGAATTTAATGAGAAGGAAAAGGGGAGGGTAATTAGTTTTTAGTGGTCAAATTGCCATTAGAAGTTAAGCAGTTCCTACATAGTTAATGGACATCAGGCCAATGTAGTTCAACAAGGTTTGGGTGAGTGGTGTTCAAATTAGCTACCCCAATTTGATGGACCACATGGGATGGTTTGGGTTGATGGAAAAGGTTTTGTTAAATAGTGGTTTTGGGTTTTGGTGAAGGTGATGATGAAAGTTCATGGTGTGTATTGGTGAATAGTTACCATAATGATCCCACATTTAGTAGGATGAGAGACACAAATGGGTAAGGTAGGATAAATAAGATGGGAACACAATGTTAAGCACCACAATCAACCTTTAATGGATCTAATCCAAATAAGAGGTGTCATTTTAAGGAGGTTGTAACTTCTAAAATTATGCAAAGGTATAAGCATAGTGTTGGTAGCTGTCGTTATGAGCCAAGTTTTAAGAGGTGGGTGTCTATCAGGATTTGCATAGTCATATTGGTGAAATGTCATCATCACTATGAGATAAGTTTTAAGGGAAGTAGTGAAGTGATGACCTACAAATAATTTATTTGACAGTCAAGTAGATTTTATAAGGTATAAAATTGGCAAGGTGGTGAGTGATAGAGGATGGATTGTGCCTGACCCAAGAGCTACATCGGTAGGCTAGATGAAAGGTGTCCATGTTTGCATCCCCTATCCCAATTCCTTAGAACTAATCACTTGGGGTTTTTCTAGGTCATGACTAACCAACAAGAAATTGTAATGGCCTAGGAGATTGGTTGTATAATTGGATAAGGTTATCATTCCCCATCTATGGATGAACTTTCAGTTAGCACAAAAGAAAAGACTACCATGTTCAAGTAGGTACTGTCAATGATTGGGGTCTGAAATTCAAAACCTATGGCAATGGGATGGTAGTAATAGGAGGGTAGAGGGGACAAAAATGTGAATGTATTATTTTTAATTAATGGTATCCTACCTTTGATGAAAGAGTTTCTATAGTGGTAAGGATTTATAAGCTACCATTACTAGAAATAGTGGTAGTTTTAGAGGCATGACCATTATGGCGGCACATGGCTATAATCTAGTTTACATCAACTGGGGTAAAGGTGACAATGATCAAGCCCACAAGGATTTTAAGATTTAAAACAATCAAAAATATTAGATGTAGATTGGATGATAAGGGTGATAAAGGGAAATTATGACAATGCATGATAACTTTATTGAAATGGTTAGGTTGATCGAGGGGTACATGTCTACACAAAATGCAAGTAGACATGACCATTTCAAAGGGAAAGACTATTTAAGGGGAAAAATGACATCATATGACCTTCCCTATTGGTGGAATGAAGAATCATGTCAGTGAGAAAGAATGGGCAAGTATTCTATTTAAAGAAATGTGATAAGTATGAATGTCTATCATTGAGTTATTTAGTTTCATAGGTTATATAGAGTGCAAATAACTACATAAGGTTGAAGATGAAGAATAATGGGAACAATGGTGTAGATAATCAACAACCCCTATGACCCAAAATAATTAATATGGTGAATGTGTGGATCTACTAGATACTGCAACATGTAATGGTGATAATGGAAGTACTGCTAAATCAACAACAAGAGGAAAGGCAACCATGACCTGACCTTGAGCCTAAACTCTTACCTCTACAAAAATGAAGAAGGAAAGAATTTCACTATGCAAGATGTAGGGCTAGAGAACATGATCATTGTCTTATCTATGGAAGGAACCCTCATTATCTAAGGGGATGTGTGCTAAGACAATAACCGATGGTACCTATGCGAGTAGAACAACCAGAGTAGAGGGATGCAATGGCTATGATATGAGAGAAGGGTGAAATATCTAGAGTGGAATATTATTCTTGCCCTATGGGGTTGAATGCAGAAGAGGAGAACATAGTACACCATTTAGCAACCACTGAGATAGGGAATGTTATATATGATAGTTTAGGGAGAAATCAAGTAGAAGGATGGCTAAACACATACAGAATCACTAGATGATCAACCTAGTACTTAGGTAGGAAAATAAAGTATGTAGGGGCCTTATGTGAAGAGTGGATAGTCTGATAACTTTATATGTGATGTGTGACTCCTCACACCCTAAAAAAAATATTGCACAACTTGTTACGTACAAAATGTGTTAGATGTCACTGGTCAAATGTTATCATTCTTAAGGTTTTGTGGATACTTATGAATATTATGGTTATGATTGGTATGGTTACGTTTGTTTTAATCTCACTTAATGTAAAAATAATGATTATTGTTGTTGCACCATTGGATGGTAAAATTCATGATGAAAACATTAACCAAACACATTAAGAATAGGGAACGATGCTTTGTTTTTTACAAGGACTAAAAATAGACTCAATGTGGGATCGACTTAATTAATATAAGCCCTTAAAAATCTACATACAAGTGGTCATTAGTCTATTAAAAAATCTCCTTGATCACAAGGTGTCAAGTAAGCTCTAAATCCCTTGATTTACAAATATTCTAAAGGGAATATGGGTGATAGGTGGTGTGAAGGGTAATGGGTGATATGTATGATAACCTCATGTGAATTAGTTTTCCCCTTCTATAGCTGACCTAAGAATGGTAATAGATAAGCCCAAGTCGTATGCTAGATGTAAACTATTCAATGTGGGAATTCTACATGTGAAAGTCGATTGCAGCTTCTAACTTATTATGCTTTTTGAGAGTTGATTGTGGCTTTCAAGATTATTTAGAATTTTCTTTGATTGTGATAGTGGGTATTTTTATTTATTATTGTATACAGGATGCTGATTGATGTGGGAAGCTTCTAAAGAATTTATTTTATTTTTAAAAAGTTAACTTAGCCATCCTTCAAGGTATTAGTCTAATTTTAGTGGATTTGTTTAATGTTCTCGATTGTTATCCTTCAAGGGAGCAATGTACCTTATATTTAGAAATTTTTATTTTGTTTTTGGGTAGTTGCCTTTCAAGGGAGCAATCTACAATGCTTAAGATATTGACCCAAGTAATATTTTGGTATTCAAATTATTTTTGGATGTGATTTTTTTAGACATGGACAAGTCTAATTAGGTTTAAAGGTTTACCTTTTAGAGGGAAAAATTTTAACACAAGAAGGTTAATGATATGAAAAGGAATGTTTTTTTTAGAGAGAAAAAGACCATGGGATTCCATCTTGTTAGAGAACAAAATTATTTATGAGAACCATGCTATGGGTAGAGCCATGATACCCACATGTATAATTAGGCTATGACTCTGATGATTAATCACATGGTTCTATATTGTAATCAATTATCCTCAAAAGGAGAGGAGAAAGATGGGTGAAGGTTAAAATCTCATAATCAAGGGATGAGCTTAAGTTAGACAAAAGGAGTGAGCTTGATCCTTCTTTAAAAAAATAGACATAGATGTGAAGATTTGAGGGCCTCAGGTTCTAGTTTTCCCTCAAGAGAGGATAAATGATAAGCTCCCAATCCATACTTATGGGTAATGATGTAGGGTCCAATCCAATTGAAAGCAAACTTGCCTCGTTCACTCTTCTCCATGTTAGTCATGTGTTGGTTTTCCTTTAGGATGAGGTCTCTGATATTGAATTCTTATTGCTTGAGGTGCTTATTATAATCATGTTTGATAAGCTCTTGATAGATATAGAGGAGGGTGAGGGCTTATAAATAGTTTTCATCAAGTAGCTCAAGTTGAGCTAAATAGTGTTGAAAAAAATCTTCCTTAGATATGAGTTCTTGAAAATATATGAAAAGAGAGGGGATTTGGACTTCAAGAGGCAAGACTACCTCTACTTTAAAGACTAGAGAGAAATGGGTAGCACCCATAGAGGTTTGAATTCTAGTGTAATAGGCCCATAAAGAGAATGGGATGCACAAGTGTCAATCTTGACCTAAAGCACTAACAACTTTGGTTAGTATTTTGGTGAGGGTTTTATTAGAGGCTTCTACCTATCTATTTACTTATGGTCAATAAAGTGAGGAAAAGCTTAAATCAATGCCAAATGCATCACATAAACCTTGGACTTGCTTATTTTTGAAGTATTTGTCATTATCAATGATGACCTTATGAGGAACACCAAAGTGGTAGATGATATGATGGTTGATAAAGTTGATAATATTCTTTACTTTGGTCAAGATAAGAGGAATAGCTTCCATCCACTTGGTGAAGTATTCAGTGGCTATGATGATGGAACTATGCCACTACAAAGACTGGGGGTTAATATCCCTAATGAGATTGAGCCCCCATTGAGAAAAAGGCCAAAATTCCTTAGATACCTAGAGGTTATTAGCTGATGCATGATGTATATTAGCATGTTGTTGACATTTAACACACTTTTTTACATAATTACAATATTATTGGTTGAGGGTGGGCCAATATTAGCCAAGGTGAAGGATATATTTAGTGACCACTAGGATGCTAAAATGTCCCTCACATATCCCATCATGTGTTTCCTTGATGGAATGAGAAGCTTTATGGCTATGTAGGCAATGAAGAAGGAGACCATCAAAACCATTTTTTTAAAGGATCTCCCTAGTATGGTGTAAATAGAGGTATTATAAATAAAGGCTCTTCAAGTATTCCTATATAGGTTAGGAGGAACTATGCCTAGGTTGAGGTGGTTATGAGTTTGGTCATACCAAATATTGGGTGGGGCTTCCTCCACATTATAAATGATAGGGATATTAGATTAGATATAAGAGGGTGTGGTAAAATTATGAATGGTGATAAATATTTTGGAATTGGAAGACTGAGAAGGGATCTGAGAAGTAAGGTAGGCCATTGTATCCATGAATTTATTGGTAGATCAAGGAATGGATTAGACCAGGTAATGTTCAAATGATGTTAAGAGTTTGTCAACTAAAATTTTATATTTTTTCAAAACATCATTCTTACATTGATAGGATCCATTTACCTATTTGACCATAAGCTATGAATCACCAAATACATGGATTATCTTAATTCCCAAGGTTAGAGCAATTTGGAGACCTATCGCTAGGGCTTCATACTCAGTTATATTATTGGTGCATTCAAAGTTAAGTTTAAAGGAGAGAGGAAGGGGTTCACCATTGAGAATAATGAAAATAACTCTGGTACCCCCTCCTTATTGACACTTTGAGCCATATAATAACATGGTATTTTGGTAGGTTATGTCATCTTCTTGAAAAAGACTCATGATAGACTCATCCAAAAAGGCAAGAGGAGGTGGTTAGTTCTTTGGTAAATGAGCTTTAGCCAATTGGTCAAAAATGACATGCCCTTTAATCAACTTCTATTGGAATAATTCAAGGTTGAATTCAGCCAAGAGCATTAGCCACTTAACCATACACTAATTTTGGTATGGTTTAAACTGCATGTACTTGAGCAGGTTAGTGTTAATGATGACATAGGTTTTATGGTTAAGAAGGTAGTGGTGGATTTTGGTAGCCATGAAGGTCAATGCTAAGTAAATTTTATCAGTATGTGTATACCAAGTCTCATATTCTATAATCATATGGCTAATGTAGTATACAACTTACTCTTTGTGTTGATAATTTTGGTGAGACAACATTGCCCCTAGGGAATGGTCAGTGGCAGAGATATATAGGTAAAAGAGGTGGTCATCCTTAGGAGGGGTGAGGATAGGTGGTAACAAAATGTACTATTTGAGTGAATCAAAGGCCTTTTGATAATTTTTATTCCATTTGAAAGAGACATCCTTCTTCAAAAGGTGATGGAAAGGTTTACACCAATCTAAAAGTTGGGAAATGAAATGGTAAATGGATTAAAGTTTTCCTTATAGGCTATGTAGTTTCTTAAGGTTTATTGGAGGAGGCATGTCTAAAATTTATTTGACTTTAGTAGGGCCTACTTTGATTCCATGAAGAGAGATAATAAAGCCAAGAATCTTTCCTAAAAGGACCCCAAAAATGCATTTCTTAGGATTAAGATGAGCATGATAATGGATGAGGCATTAAAATATGATCATAAGAATATTCAAGTGATCTTTTTAGAGTTTGGATTTCTTGATAAGGTCATCCACATAGTCTTATACAATATTAAGGATGATATCATGGAAGATATACTTCATGGCACATTGGTAGGTTGCACCAATGTTCTTTAACCTAAAAGGCATGACTCTATAGCAAAAATTTCCTTAAGGGGTGGTAAGGTAAGTTCATAATGATCTTTAAGAGAAATCAAGATCTTATTATAACTCAAAAACTCATCCATGAGAGATAACATCTTATGGTTGGCTATAAGATCAATAAATTGGTCAATTTTAGGTAGAGGAAAGTCATCCTTAGGGTAGGTGAGGTTAAGGTCATGAAAGTTCACATAAATAAATAGGCCCCTAGTGACTTTGGTGATAGGTATGATATTCAAGACCCATTAAGGGTAGTTAATGGGTTGAATGGAGTTTATAGATAAGAGACATTAAAGTTATTCTTTTATGAGAAGGGATATGTGAGGATACATGCATTGGAGTCTATTTTTAAAAATCTTGGCATCATGATGAGTGACTATGTTATGGTTAGAAATAGTGGGGTCAATCTCAGACATATCACTGTAAGACCAAGTGAATGCTATGTTGTGGTCTTGGAGGAAAGAGGAAAAGTCTCATAGTTCCTTATCATTCAGTGATTAGCCTAATTTGATAATGTGTGGGATATCCAGAGTGCCAAAGTTTATATTTGTGGTGGATTAATTTGACATGGTTTAGGCCTTAGGAAGAAGGGATTTGTGGATATAAGAATCCCCTATACTAAGGTAGGTAAGAATGGACTCATTATCTTTTTGTTGGATGGTGTTGATGGTAGGTAAATCATTCTCTACCATTTCAGGGTGTATGAGTAGGACTTTGGTTTGGCCACCCTTTTGGTATATGATAGGACCCAAACTAATGGTATTGATTTTTTTTTAAAAATTAAGGGGGATGATGTCAAGATTTTTAGGTGGGGAAAGTGGTTGGGTTGGTGAGGATGGGATATCTTCCTCTATGGTGGCAATGGTTTGGGTGAATTGGCGGGTTATTCAGGTGGTTCATACCCAATGCCAAATGACTCATGAGGTTACAAAGTTTTGATATGAGGTATCTCATGAGGCCCTTATTCATAGAGACCAAGGCCAAATCCTTTCCAAGAAAATTTATTAAGATACAACTTAGAAAACTCTAGTTTGTTAAGATAAGAAAAGTTAGAGGTAAATGGTTGGATGGATGAAGTAGTGGTAGAGGATATAAGTGGTTGATCAAGTCTCCCATAAATTAAATTATTTTTATGGTTAGGGATCCCAAAGGGGATGATGGTTCCAATGTTAGGGTCTTAAGAAGGGTCATTTCTAAGATTCCCATATTCTTGGGGAGTAGAGAAGGCATCCAAGGCTAAGGTCTATATTCCCAGAGGGAAAGACATTAGAATGTGCTTATCATGGGGTTCTCTATAGGAATTTGGGAAGAAGGGATAGATAAGCTAGTAGAATCTTCATCAACATTTTGTGTGGAAGTGTCATGGTGTTTGGTTGGTGGGGTTGTGGCATTAGCAGAAGGTTGTGAGGTAGATGAAAGAGGAATAAGGATGTCATTAGGTTGATATGTCATATTACAAGATGTGAAAGGACTAGGGTCAGCCTAGGTAGTCACAACTTTCCCTTCATTCTCAAATTTGACACATCAATGTAAGGTATAAGGGACACAACTCATGGCATGAATCCAAGGGCACCCGAGTAAAACATTGTATTGGAATTCTCCTTCTACAATATAAAAAAGTTCAAGAATGGTACGGGGCCCTACATAAATATGGAGGATAATTGTGCCCAAGGTAATAGCCATAGTATCATTGAAATAATGAAGGACCATTATGCTTTCAAACATGATGTTTGTGGGTAAATGAAGTTGGTCGTAGGTATAGGAGGAGATAATATTGATGTTGGCTCCTCCATTAATTATCACCCTTTTGATATGAGTTTGATTAATGTATGTTGTAATGAAGAGGGGGATCAAGATCCTCTAGATAAATAGAAGGTATTTATGAATCTTTGAAGGTGACAAGGTTGGAAATTTGAAGGGCACCAATAAAGGTGGCTAGAGGTTGAGGGTCATTGGGTTGGACCTCGATGGATTGAAAGGCTTTTACTAGTGCTTGGTGGTGATGGGGAGAGATAGTAACTAACTCATATAAGCTCATTTTTTATAGAGTTTGGTGAATTTTCTTGAGGATATCTTTCTGGATGGATATTCCATATGGGTTAGGGTTAGATGGGGAGGTACCTAAGATAGACACCTTGAGTTTTTTTGAAGATAGAGATGGTTGGGTATTGTTTTCTTGGGAGTTTAGGGAGGGGTAAGTCTAAGGAATGGACACCTTAGCCTTCCCTTTATCTTTATGTTAGGTTTGAGATTAGGTAACCATGTGAATAGTGTGGATATGGGGGTTTTCTAGATTGGGTGGTTGCTTTGGTTCCTCCTCTTTATTTTTGGGTGAGAATAAAGGTTGGATGGGTTGAGTTGGTGGTTGGATTAGTAATGGGGATGAAGGAGGTTTGTCTAATAATATATCATCATCTTTATATAGGGTATGAAACAATTTCATAGAGAGCTTTATAGTTTTTTGTGTCATGTCCCAGTTCCCTATGGTATGCACATATCAAGTTATCATTGAAACAAGAGGGTTTATTATGTGAAGGGTTAAAAGGTTTGATGTGTGGTAACCTCAAGGAATAAGTTTTTAATAAATGTTGGAGAATGGTTAGGTAAGATTCAGATAAAGGTGGTAAAGGTTTAGTGGTCTTTATTTTAGGTGTTGAAGTAGAAGGTTGTGTGGGTGTAGGTTTAGAGTTAGGTGTCTTGGGTAAATTGGTATTCTTGGTTGATGTTTTTGGTTTAGGCAAGATGGTTAACAAGATAAAGGTAGAGGAGGGCAAGGTAGGTAACTTAGGAATTTTCAAGTTAGTGAGTAAAGGTGTCTTAAAAAGCAAGTATGAAGGTGTGACCAATAAAGGTTGTGGGGTTTTGGTAAAAATTATGGAATTTATATTCAAGGTAGAGGGATGAGGGCCCAAAATAGAGGGTAAGGTTGGTGGAGGTAAAATTTGGGTTTTGAGCCTTTTTGTGGTTTTACTTCTTTGGTTGTTTTAGTTGTTAGTTTTGGAGGGGATTTGATCACTTTAGTTATCCTGGTAGTTTTACGTATTTTAGGGTTGATTAATTTAGAGGAGGTTTTGGTTAGTTGGGTGGAGGTTTTAGTTGGTTTAGAAGGGATAGGTTGGTTTTCAAAAGAAGGGGTTAGAAGTTCTAGTTTGGTTCCCTTACCTTTGTCTTAACCTCTAACAGAAGGTTCCAAAATTAGAGGTTGGGTGGATGAAGTCACCTTCTCTTGTGAGATATCTTCCAAAGAGGGTGTGGATGGTTTTGTGATAGGGTAGGTAGGTGTGGTATCCTCCAATGGAGGTGTGGGTATGGTGGCTTCCTTTATTTGGTTGATCAATAGAATAGAAGGTAGTTTTTTTCTTCTATTAAGGGAATGGGGAAAGAGGTGGTTAAGGTAATGTTTTCTTCAATAATGAGTTTGTCAGTAACCACATTAATATTATGTGCCTCATGAAATGGGTTTGGTTTATTATCATGGTAAGGGGTAGAAGGAGCATGATTAGGAAAAGGCTTGTAGAATATGTCAAGGGCCTAGTTTAGTGGTCCATTAGTATTATCCAACATAATATCCCCCTTGTCAATGAGGGATTGGATAATATATTTAAAGGTGCTGCACCTATTGATGTCATGTCTTATGACTTAGTAAAATGTGAAATGGTCATTCTTATTATACTAACTTAGTATGGGGAAAGAAGCATCAAACTATTAGGGTGGTTTAATTGGTGGAAGTTGGATGATATTGGCTTTTAGTAACTTTTTGAAAATAGAAGGATAGGGCTCCCCAAATAGATTTAATTACTTATCATTACTCCAAGTTTGGTTCCTTTAGTTTCAATTTAAATAATTATAGGAGTTAGAGGTTTGGTTCCTTAGGTTTTATTGGTTGGTAGATGGTGATGGTGTGGCTATGAGGATAATAGCATTGGTGGTTGCATTATTTTTAATGTTAAGATTGGTTTGGTTATTTGGTTTGGAAGAAAAAGACTTAGTGGGTTTGTAAGTTGAGTTCTTACTCTTCAAATTTAACCTTCCTTCATCAATGGATCTATTATCTAGTTTGTGATCTATGGTAAAATCTTCATCAAAGTTTTGAAAGCTTTATACATGCAATGTGGATGAAAAATATTTTACACATGCTCAGGTGAAGAGCTCTATAATCTCAAGTTGAGGCAATGAAAAGGAAATTTGGTTGATTAGGCTCCTCTAATGAGCTAAAAATTTAGCAATATATTCATCTTCAAATTGTTGAATGGAGTAGAGGTTGGTAATAATAACTTTCTTGGATATATTGATTGAAAAGTGATCTAAAAATTTTTGGGCTAATTGGGTGAAAGAGAGAATGGAATGTTTGGGTATGGAACTATACCAATCTAATGTTGGTCTAGATAATGACATAGGAAAGGTATAGAGGATAAGAGTGTCATCATGGTCAATAAAGTAGAATGAATGCCTAAATTCTCTTAAATGTTATTGAGGGTATTCTTTATTTTTAAACTTGGTAAATTTTGGAATTATTCACTAGGCTGCATAAGGTCTGATGGGGACCGAAGGGTGAATAGACTCATTGCAAATTTTATCATAAGATAAGATAGTATATGCTCCAAAGATGGATGAATCAAGGGTAGTCATCTTGTCCATGATAAAATTCATGAAGTCTACTTGAGGTTGGTGGGATATGTAGTTATATGGTATGTTTTGTTGAGATTGGGCAATGTGTAAATAGCTAGTAGATGGTTGAGATGACTCCATGTATTGGTATGTGGTATTTGGAGATTTAGTGGAAGATATATATTAGTATGTGTATGTTAATGGCTGGGTAGATTTGGGTGGTTGGATAGTAGGCATATGCCCTTATGGGTTATGAAGATAGCTAAAGGTTGTGTGGTGGGTTGGAGTGGTAGTTGAGTTAGTGGATAATGGAAGGGTGGTGACTCTCATGCTAATTGGTGCTAACATGGAGGGTATGGACACCACAAGGCTTGGAAGTGGAGTAGTGTTTAATGGATTACATGTAACTAGAATAAGATGGGTAGAGTTAGAGGTAGGCACTCTTATTTTTGGGGAGTGATTAATAAGAGGTATAAGGGTAGTGATAGTGTGATTTGGTGGGTTAGTTTTGAGGGAGTTATTGGTTGATGATAACATTTGTGAAACTAAAGGTTGATTAATTCCCATGGTATTCCTCATTAGGTGGAGAGGCATGCCATAAGTTATATCTATGGGTGGGGTCAAAATTGGGATTTGGTAAGATGTGGTTCTTAGGTAGTATTGTAAGGTTGTATGATTGTTGTTTAGTAAAGTGGTAAAATCTGCATCTCCTAAGACTATCTGATTAGGACTTCCCAGAGAGTGAGTAGAGTTTGTGGGTTTGGAAATGTGTTCCATGGATGAAGAGGTGGAATTTGGTGATGGTTGATATGGTGGTGGGTTTTTCTCCTTGAGGTCCTTTTGTTGTTGGTGAGTGAGAACCATATGAGAAGATAATAAAAGGATGATATATTCTCACTCCTCAAATAAAGAGAAATAAAAAAATACTCAAGTTAGACAATGCATTCACTAAGAGTGCGTTAAATCCTAGGATTCTTTTTAATCTCTCTTTTGCCTTATGCCTTAGAAAAGTGTGAAGAGGAAATTGGCTTGAATAGGTCCTAAACAAGGTAATCTATGTTTGGTTTTGAGTTACGTTTAGGTACTCAATATAATTATATATTGGTCTGAGTACATGGCCTAGTACTTGGGGCTTACTCCCCTCACATCATAATCCTACAGTTAGTGTAAGTGCTTAGCCAATATGTACCAATTTCCATAGTTTATACTCAACTAGAGAACTGAGTTGGTTATCCTCTCAATGATTAAATCCAAGTAAGATAATTAGGAAAGGGTAAGGTGATCTGCTAGGTGATAAAATCCTTATCAGTCCTTGTCTCAAGTATGTTTTGATGTTTTGTTGTGTAAGTGGTTTGGTTTATTTAATATTTATGAACTATGATTAATTCATAATGCTTTTAATTAAACTAGGTGAGCTAAAATTAAGCAAGCAGTTAATGGATGCACTCAATTTTAACCAAAAAAAAATTGATTTCTTTGAATAAAGACAAGAAAAACTAAAATGCACCTAAATGCAACATGAAAATTCAATCTTAATCCTAGTATGAATGGTCTTTTCTTTCTTTTTAGAAATACAATAAAATTTAATTTTTTCTTAAAAAATGCAACTACAACTTTTTTTTTGTAAATAAATAAGCTTAATTTTATAATAATTGAACTAAATTAATTTCACTAATGCAATTATAAATGTCTTAAAACATATAAGAACCCAATAAAACTCAAGGTTCCTACCAGGCTTTCCAAAATGTTTCTATTTAATTTTCATTTATTCTTAAGTGTGAAAAGAGGAAACTAGTTAAGAAGGATGTGTAGAAGAATACCTATTGAATGCACATGTGTTGAATCCAAACTATGTTATAACTCCTCTTTTTCTAGGTAATAATGACCTGCAATAAAAAATACTACCACAAAACTTGTTGGTTAGACAAGTAGTTGGGTGGATTGCATAGCACGAGCTAGATCTCAGAAGTAAAAGCTTTCTAAGAGGGTGTCAATCCACCTACTTTTAACACTTAAGTTGAAATTATAAAATAAATATATTTCCCTTAAATTAATATAAAACTGAAATAAAATATAGTAAATTATATTAAATTAATTGATAAAATTAGATGTTTTTCTAAGTTAACCAAAATGAAGCAACTAGTTTGATTATACTAATGCTGAAAATTAGTTAAGGCAAGGTTATGGGTTTGGGTTTGGTAATTTGATAAGGGTAAAAATAATGGCTTGGTTGGGGTTGATTTAGATAATAAAATTAAATTTATGGATGGTTGAAAAATATAAAACAACAAGTAACTATGGTAGGAAAAGGATGAGAGAGTAAAAAGGGTGGAGGTGGCAAAGGTGCAAAGAGGGCAAAGGAGGTAAATGGAATTACAATGGGAAAGGTGGTAAAAGAGGTCAATATATTAATATGTAAATTGGATTAAGGGGTAAATTTCAAGGTAATAAAATAATAACTTAAGTAAATAACTTTAAAAAAAATAAGGTTACCTTGAGGCTTGTTGATGTGGTTGATATTGTTGATGATGTGATGAAGGAATCCCTTGGCAATTTCTGTAGAGCTTCATTGCTTTGAATTATTTTTCTCTAAGATTTGGATGATCTCCAAAATTATGACCTCCTTCAAATACCTAAAACAAGATTTTAATAACCAAATACTAACTTCCAACTTAACCTTGGGTGTTTTTTGTCAAGAACCATGCCAAAAGAGGGAATAGTAGAAATATGGTTCTATTTCCCATGTGGTGCATGAATGAGCCAAAGATGAGGTTGGTGGGGATTACCATTTGTATTTTTGAGTCTCCCACATTTCACATGAGTCTAATTTTGAATGTTAATCATGCACATGGGTCTAAATGAGGCTAAATACTTTTCACGACCCTTTCTTGTCTTCATCCAAGCACTTAAAGAGATGGCACACAAAATGTGGCACCATTTTCCATGTGGTACATGAATGAGTCAAAGATGAGGTTAGTGGGGATTCCCATTTGGGTTAAAAATACAAAAATTGGTTCCCTTTGTCTTTAAATAGGTAGGTATCTCTTTTTGAAGGCCACTTTCATGTGTGAAGACAAAATACATGTTGAATGATGGCCCCTTAAGGGGAAATTCACCATATTTCAAGGGGGGACCCTTGTGATTATTAAATTAGGTCATTAAGAGCTTTGGGAAAGGGTCCCTAGTGGGGTATGATGTCCCACATCCAACCACCTCACTTCTAAGCCATGTCACTAGCCATATCACCTCTCAAATCACCTTCCATGTCACTTACCATGTCACATGCCATGTCACTCACCATGTCACATGCCATGTCACTTTCAATGTTGATGATTTTAATTGTCTCATATGTGCTCTTAGTTTTTATTAACACTTCTCATTTTAGGACCTTGAGGATCTAAGGCATGAGTTGCAATTTGTGACAAATTTTGAATGTCTATGGGTGGAATAAAAGCAGACTGTGAGTGTTGTCCACAATATTTATTTAATTTGGTGGTTTGGAGCCACCAAGGTCCTGTAATTGAAACTTTATGATATTTATTATCCCTAAAATAATCTAAGTGGATATTAATAATGATCTTAAACTAAAGTGAACTTTGATTAAAAATAGGAAAAAAAGAGGGTAAGGCAGAAAAGAAGATGTGATTGCAATCTTGTATCCCAAATATTATGACAAAGTTCTTATTAGTTTGATCAAATAAGCACCAATATATGATGTAAAATAGTTTGAACCCAAATTTCACCATAAACCAGGCAATATTAAAAGGAATTATGAAGATCACAAGTAAGAACCAGTTTTACTTTAAGAGTTTTGCTACTATAACATCAATAGCATAAGCACATCAAAATTCAGAGAAAAATAAAATGAAGTAAACCTAAGATATTTTAGCTAATTTAACATAGCACAAATTAACAACCTTATAACAAAAAATATAGCCTAAAATACAAATAACCATTCAAGTTTAAGACATTAACATGTAATTGAGAGATAATAGTATCTTTTTAACAACTATTCAGATAATCCTTTCAAAATTCCTTAGTTGTATTAAAATGTTTTCTTATATGAAATTACTTAAAGGCTCTCCCCTTAAAAAATGGTAACCCCTACCTATTTATAGATAACATAGGTAGTGTACAGGATAGCCTCATGAAACACCCATATGTAAGATAAGGACAATTGTTCTTCATATAAAGGTTATAATGCACATGACCTCCTACGTCAAAATTGACAACTAAAACTAATATATGCTAACAGACTAGCATATATATATATATATATATATATATTACAAAAGAATATTATTTTCCATTACATTGGTGGTGGGTCCCTTGATCATCCTTATTTGAGGAATTCCTTCACCTTGGTATTTTATTTTTTGATTAGCTCAAAATCCACTATAGGTTTCATCAGATAATCCTCTTCTTGATTTGCCAATGTGTTGAATTATTTGTCACTTTTTGCCATGATTTCTATGATATATTATGCCTTTGAAATCTACCTTCCAAAGGTAAGGATGACATCAAGTATCTTTTTATTATCTTTGATATACTAGTCTCGATTCTTTTTGAGGTTTTATATGAATACATTAACCCTTTACTTGAACTCTTCATCATCTATCAGGCCCATGGAAGTGGGTTGAGAAGTATTGGTCAATAGAGTCCCCAAGAGCTTCTCCATCCTACTTATTAGGTATTCTTCCTTCATGAAGTCATTGACATTATTTCACCAAGTGCTTAAATTGTATAGCTTATCCACTATGGTTCCCTAAAGGATGTCTAGATATCTGAGTTTAATGATTTTGAAGTCTAGGGCCTATTTTGTTACATGTATCTTAATCAATTCTACTATCTAGGCTTAGGAATCCTACCATTAGGTGATTAAGGTTTGTGCCATCTCAACTTGATGGGTTAAGGCAATGAATCTGAGCTTTGAGATCTTCAAGCCTTAAAATATGTCAAGAAGAGACTTATTTAACATCTTTAATATGTCCTCAGGGACTAAGAATGTATCTTGTGCTTCTAAATCCTATTTCTCCTTTTCTAGGTTGATGATTATTTTTTTCATTCCTAAACCCTAGCCAAGGTCATTATTTATTGGTCCATAACCAAACTTGTTATGTCTTCCTAATAGATGGGGTGTTTTCCTACTACTTGCCCTTACACAGGAGTCAAACATACAAAAGGCTCCACTATTTGGAAGGTGAACTCCTTAGTGCCTATGGTGACTTACATTAATTTTACCTTCTCAAATCCAACTATATTTATATTGTATTGCATAGTAGCTATTGGTTTAGATAATTTGTGAGCCTCTAGGATTTCAATCCCTACTCTACTTGATGCTCTAGGATCATTAATTTTTATACTACTTTCCCTTGTAGCTTCAATAATTCTCCTCTCTTCTTGTTCTTTCATGAGCTCTCTGATCTAGGGTTTGATATCATCATGGGTACTAACACCTATAGTGCTAGTAATATCCTATGAATGGGGCTGGGATGGGACCTTTTAGAGATTTCCATATATGAACCAATCTATGATAACAGGTCCATGTATGGGGAACTCATCATAGAATAAGTTAACTTCATTGGTTGGCTAGGTCCATGTCATCTTTGGCCTTTTTAGAGACCTAAGAAAAAGGGCCATCCCTACTTCTCTTTTTTTATGTGAGACAGGGACTAAATCTAGAGCTACTTCTTTCCCTTTTCCATCTCACTTGTCTGCGGTTATTTAACTTGTGCCAATTTAGCTTGAGCTTCCTCAATTTTATCATCCTCCTGATCTGACCCATATGTCTGTATAAGTTCCTTGAATAATTATTTAACTATTTCATATGGTTCTAGGGTAACCATATCAATGTGATCTATTAGAAAAGGTGGTCTTGGAGGTGTAACTGATGAAGAGGGACCTTTTCCTGGTCTTTCTTCCAATTTCCTCTCATGAGGTCCTTGAATTTAGGGTACTTATTATTGTGGTTATTTTGGAGATGCACTTGAGGTGGAAGGCAATATATGATATTGTAATGGGTTAATTTTCTAGATTTCTCTAGCTAACTTCTCTTCTCTTTTCAACCTATTCTCAAGTTTGAAGCCATGTTACCTACACCTGGCTAGCACTTCCTCAAATTTTGTAGCCTTAGTGTAGAGATGGTCATAAGGGCAAAACCTATGTTCATAGGCCACCTTTTTCAGCTTCTTAGACTTTATATGGGGGACAACCTTGTTATTTAGGTCCCATCCTTTGAGGTCATCCTTTTGAAAATAAAAGGAATCCTTATGTCTATACATAACATCTAACTATATCCAGCCATGGATCATCATTCTTCCAATCAAGAATGGGAAAGGGTACAACAATCCTTTCCTATTTTCTCTACATACATCATCAATCCCTTGGAGGAGTTGGGAAGTAATTTCCTATTTATCCAAGTTAATAGGGACATAGACTAGCAATCTAAATGGATGAGTCATGATTCCCTTCATCCTGATAATGGTGTAGTCTAGATAATACCATATGTCTCCCATAGGAACTACATATTTCTTGATGAGGTGGTACACTCTAGGCATGGGGTTCCCTATGATATTCTTAATCAAAGTAGGATATATGTAATCACAAATGAATTGTAAGTCATCCCTATATTTAAAGATATGTAGCTTTGAATAATGATGGGATATGGTAATCTTACTATGAGAGGACCAATTATTGATACCAAGAATATGAGTGGAGGTAATCAATGAGTCCAATAGATAGGATATCATGGTGAATTATTAGCTAGTCTTCTTTTTTATGCCATAGAATTGTCTCCCCAAGTGGATGTTAATCAGCTCTCCAATGGGTGGAGTTATCTTCTCTTCCACCATGAAATATATGTAAGAAACCCATCTAGGGTTGACATAGGCTATGTTGGCTACCCCAAAATCTCTATTCAATAGGGTCATAATGATCCTAATGCCCTCTCTAAATTTTATAATCAGTATCTTCCCATCATGGTTCCTAGATATATGGGTTCTTTAGTTTAACTAGGGTCTTATAATAGTGTCCAAATTATGCTTGGTTATCCACTCTTTGATGGTGGGGAGGTCTATATGAGCTCTAGGGAGTTTATAATAGCCTTTAAAAGCTACAAGATCAATGTATGCTATCTCTTTTGACACACCCTCCCTAACTATCCAATCATCATCAATTCTATAATCTATAAACATAGGTGCAAGGATATCCAAGCAATGGAGTACCTCTAGTTTTGTAGTTACTCGATGATGACTAGACTCTAAATTACAACCAAGTAATTAAATTTCCTCTTGGTTACTAAAATCATTTATTTTCTATAAGTTAGATGCTACAACTCCTCGATAGTAAAGAATATTTCAGACCAATTCTTCATTCTATTATTGCAGTGTCCAATTATGTGTCCCCAAAATGCCTTTCCTCATTGTCTATAGTCAAAGACATTTCTACCTCTTCTCTTTATTGTTTCCTAGATGCCACCATGATTCCTTAATTACCTCAAGTGTTTAAGTGGCTTTACTTTTCTTAAGATGAAATTTAAACTTTCCTAATGTAATCACATCTCAAACAGTCAAGAATTAGGGTTTTATGTTGTTTCTACTAAGGATTCTTAGAGATTTAATGGTGAAAGCTGGCAGATTTCATAAATTCATTTGTGCCTTACATTTGATAGATGGTTTTACTTATGCAAATTATGTCTTTTTGGCAAGCAAAATCTTTGGATTTGTCATTTAGTACTTACATGGTGCCTACGTGGCCTTCCTAAGCTCATTTTATGGTATTCTCATGATGACTATTTTGAAAACTAATCATTAGTTTTCAAATCTCACTTTTCATCTCACATAGTTAGATTTAATCTCTAATCAAGCGTGGTTCATTAGATCCTACAAGATACACAAGATTTAATCAGTCCTAAGACTTTAATAGAACTTAGGCTTAAAATACATTCTTAAGGTCTATTTATGTCAATAACATTAATAAACTTAGGTTAAATCCTTTTATGCTAAGTTTTCTACGTTAATATGCTAAGGATTCTTTTGAAAGGCATTTTAAAAATGCTCCCTTTACTTAGGCTAAAATAATTAGCTAAGGTTAAATTGTATGGCCTTGTAAACATCAAATACACCCTTGTATATGTCAAATGACATGAGCAAGACTATTAATTTTAAGCCTATGAAATTCTTTTGGTCAAATGATGAAGTGCCACATGTCATGCTCTCAAGAACTCTTGGGGCTTTAGAATCGATGTGCACCATTAGATTAAGATAGGTGATGTAGTGAGGACCTTTGATCATGATCTAAGAGGTCAAATCTAATTGGATTTAACTTTGAGGAGCCTTTCATCTTTGCACTATTAGATTAATATCTCCAAATAACTATAGATCATTGGATCTATAGAAGTGCATGAGCTTTAAGTCAGTATGATAGGTTATATATAGGATTAAGTTAAATGATTAGTCCTAAGTCTATCATATAGATAAATATGATGAACTTAAACCTAAGATTTATTATGATAAGCTTAAGGTCAAAACATTAATGTGGTCCCCTTTTGAACTTAAGTAAAATTTTGGTCGAGGTTTAACTTGATGGTCTCACTAACATCAAAGATGTCCTCATGGATGTCAAATGACATGAGTGAGACTGTCAAATTAAATCTTGTAATAATTTTTATTAATTTTTAACTTGATGGTCTCACTAATGTCAAATACATCCTTACAGGCATCAAATGATGGGAATAATAGTATCAAATTAAATCATGTAAGAACATTTTTTTATTAAAGCCTAAATTTGGTCCATAGTTCCTCCTAAGTGATTTCAAGTTGTTAGATCAGATCTTTAGGGAAGCAAGAGTCATTGGATCTATTGAAGTACACAAAATTTAAGTTAGGACCTAATATGTATAGTGGTTTAGGCTAAAGTTTCAGTCTTAAGATGTTTTTTGTGTTAATTAAAACAAAAGGCATTTTAAGATTGAATCCTAGGCTAAACATTAGTAAAAGTCTTGGCAATAAATGAAAGGGGCCCTTTAACTAAAAAAAAGGTAACCAAATGGGGAAGTAAAAATGGCCTAACTATGATTTTAAATTAAGGTTTGGTCATGTTGAAAACATGATTGAGACTTAATATAAAATTAGACTTACGGTTTTTCATAAGTTTCTCCCACTATTTTTGAATTCAAATCATAGGGTTTTCCATTTGGTAAACTTCCCATTCTTCATGTAAATTGTGCTTCATCATCCAAAGGCAACCATTAGTATGGTTAGCACATAAAGCATAATCATAATCAAATATGCAGAGGTTCATTCCTTTTCAAGTGAGCAATCTTCAAATTGTAATAAAAAATGACCTTCCCAATGTCAATTCAAGGTGCAGATGTTTTAAAACATCCACAAGGGTCCCTATTTTTTAAAATCAAAAAAATGGTGGTATGTTGATCCTGACACATGACACTTGTCATTTCATCATGAATAGTGATAGTGGGTCCCACATTGAATAGTGATAATGAATAGTACGTTCAAATAGTAATTTTGAATACTACTATGTGACTAGGATAATAGTGATTTGGTTACGTTAAGATGGTTTGGTTAAGGGTTAAGAAGGTTTAGGGGGTCTTTAGGGGGTCTCAAGGCATTTATTCGTTGAAAACTATAAGTGTTCCCCCTCAAACTAATATTCAATGAGGAAAGGTTGGATCAGGTGTATTTTTAATAAGTAGTTGGTGGTGAGGCACTAGTTGGTGCCATAAGGTAGCTCGGAATGTGAAATGCCAAGGGGTGAAAGTAAACTAAGTGTGATAGTCAAGATTTTGCAAATACTAAAGCTACCAATTTTGGTAAAAATAAGGTCAATCCTAGAAGGACACATGACAAGGATAACTAGTCCACAACATTGGTCATAGCTAATTGGTTTAGGCCTATCAAGCCATCTAAGTAGGGTCAATGTTGGTCATAAGTATCAAGGGTAGGAAGTGTTCCTCTAAAATAACACAATTGGTTGGGTCATGCATGAGGTAGTGAAAATTTTCAAATTTTCAACATGGTAAGTTGTTTAGTGCGATCAAGAGTCATTGTAAAACATGTTAATGGTCTGGGTCAAAAGTAACCAACGTCAAGGTGGATGTGGTGAAAGCATGGGAAAATTGGGTATGGGTTGGAAGGGGATGGATAATTTGACTCTAGATTCACTCAATAAGTGGACACTGCCTACATAGTTCCATAGATAGGAATCCAAAAAGAACATTAGACCAAATGTAGCTCTTTTAAGGTGGGGAATGTTGGTTAACTTGGTTTCCCCAATTTGATATCATGCAGTTAGGTCCGATCAAAGGATGTTGGAGAAAGGGAAGATCCAAAGGGTGAAAAATATGGGTATCAAATAGTTTTTTAATAGGTTTGGTAGAAACAGTGGATGAGATTACCTAGGATGTAATTATATGATTGCTTCAACTATGCAAAAATAATTTGCAACCATGGATAAATAGGTTTAAGTGTGAATTTTTTCCACCATTTTAAAAAAGGGAGAAATATGCTTTACTAGGTTTTAGAAAATTTGGCATTACTTGAATTATTATGATGACCTAATGGGTTCTTTCATCACCATCCAAATAAGCCAACATTGTGCACACTCTACAACAATGTCATTAACAGGCTATGAAAAGGTATTATTCAATGATTCAGGGAAGAAAAGTAGTAGAGTGGGTAAATGAGAAGTGGATAAGATCTAAACCCTTGACCCTTGAGCCAGTGGGGCCCCAAAATAAGTAAGCATTAATTTTTTAGGGAATTCATAGAAAGATTTTAAGGGGCTTTGGAATAATAATAATAATAATAATAATAATAATAATAATAATAATAATAATAATAATAATAATAATAATAATAAAATGAGGGAGCAGGTTAAAATAGAAAGGAAGATGGGGGTGAGAGATGCACTAAAGAATGACATATTAGAGAATTGAAAAGGATGGGGAGATAAGTGTAACAATCATGAAGGGTAAGGGGAGGATGAGAAATATGGGAGGCCATGAAAGGTTTTAAAAATAAATACCAAGGAGAAAATAATTTGGTGATGAAAATGAAAAACAAGGATATACATGGAAGAAAAGTAAATAGGAGAAGAAAGGAGTGAAATGAGGACATAAATAGGATGATAGGAGAGTGAAAAAGTATGTGGTATCCTGATTAAGTAAGCATAGATGATGACAAACAAGGAGAGTAAAAATGAACCAAAGCAGATGGTGGTTTTGGAGATGAGAACAAGATGGAAAATGGGAAAGGGGTTAAGAAAAACAAGGGGAAGTGAAAGATGGGTGAATAAGAAGCTGAAGAGATAAGGTATGCATCAATCAACTTGCTAAAAGAGGTTACCAAGATAAAAAGGGGTGAGGTGGTGAAGAAATAGGGGAACATAATGAAAGGGCATGAGATCTAAATGAGGGATGAAAATCAAGGATGATAAGAAGAAAAAGGAAGAATTGAAGAAGGGAAATAAATCATAGATACTCACATAGATGCAAAAGACAAGTGAGTATCGAGAGGAATGTGAAAGGCAAAAGGCAAGAACTGATAAGAAGAAAAGGGGAAATTATAGAAGGCTTATGAAAGGATAAATACCCAAGTAGAAACTATTTGTAGAGGAAAAAAAGAAGATAAAAGGGATGAATGGATGAAAATAAATCAAACAAGAATAATGGAAATTGGGGAAGGTGGGAAGAGTGATGAAATGATAGAGAATGGTGTACATGTAAATAAAAGGTCAAGGTTAGTAATAAATGGAGAGAGGGACAAAAAAAATGAAATGTGGGTGAGTGAGTGAGTTGTGGATTATGCACAAGGAAAGGTGATGGGGAGATTAGTGAGTAAAATTAGGTGGTGACTTTATGGGAGATAAGATGGGCAAATGAAGAATGTTGTCATTCCTTGGGTTAAAAGAGATTGAAAAGCTGAAGGGAGGGAAGTGGTGAGGAGATAGGTAGAGAAGTGGAGGAATAGATTTTAGGTGAGAAGGGAAAATAAAATAAAGGATGTGGTCAAGCTGACCTCAGTAATTGAGCATTGCTTACATAGTCCAAAAAGACTCTAGGCCAATGTAGTTTTCCTAGCAATTGGGGAAAAATAAAGAGGAAGTATTAGGTGGTGTTAAAATACAAGGATGTTACAAAAAATCCAAAGCTTCCTTGATATATGACACCCTAAGCAAGAGGGTATTGTTATAAATGGAAGTTAATGAGAAGGAAAAGGGGAGGGTAATTAGTTTTTAGTGGTTGAATTGCCCTTAGAAGTCAAGCAACACCTATATAGTTGATGGACATCAGGCTAATATAGTTCAATAAGGTTTGGGTGAGTGGTGTTCAAATTGGCTGCCCCAATTTCATGGACCACATGGGTTGGTTTTCACTAATGGAGAACATTTTGTAAAATAGTAGTTTTAGGTTTTAGTGAAGGTGACGATGAAAGTGCATGGTGTAGATTGATGAATAGTTACCATAATGATCCCACATTTAGTAAGATGAGAGACATGAATGGGTGAGGTAGGATAAGTAAGAAGGGAACAAAATGTTAAGCACCACAATCAACCTTCAATGGAGCTAATCCAAAGAAGAGGTACCATTTTAAGGAGGTTTTACCTTCTAAAATTGTGTGAAGGTATAAGCATATATGAGCTAAGTTTTAAGAGCTGGGTGTCTATCAAGATCTTCATAGTCATGTTGGTGAAAGGTCATCATCACTATGAGTTGATTTTTAAGGGTAGTAGTGAAGTGATGACCTGCAAAGAATTTCTTTGATGGTCAAGTAGATTCTATAAGGTATAAAATTTGTAGGGTGGTGATTGATAGAGGATGGATTATGCCTAACCCAAGAGCTACATGGGTAATCTAGATGAAAGGTGGCCATGTCTACATCCTCTATCCCAATTCCTTGGAACTAATGACATTGGGGTCTGCTAGGTCAAGCCTAACCAATAAGAAGTTACACGGCTCAAGAAATTGGTTATATAATTGGATAAGGTGATTGTTCCCTATTTATGGATGAACTTTTATTTGACACAAAGGAAAAGATTGCCATGTTTGAGTAGGTAATACCAATGATGGGGTTTGACATTTAGATCTTGTGGTAATGGGTTGGTATTAATATGAGGGTAGAGGGGACAAGAAGGTGAATGTATTTTTATAGATTCATGGTGACCTACCTCTGATGGAAGAGTTTTTACAGTGGTAAGGATTTAAAAGCTACCATTCCAGCAATAGTGTCAATTTTAGAGGCATGATCATTATGGTGGAACATGAATAGAAGATAATTTACATCAACTAAGGTAAAGGTTAAAATGAACAATCCCATGAGGATCACAAGATTCAAAATAATCAAAGACATCAGATGTGGATTGGATGACAAGGGTGACAAAGGGAAATCATGATCATGCATGATAACTTTAGTGAAATGGCTAGGTGGACCAAGGGGTACATGTCTACAAAAAAGGTAAGTAGATATGAGCATTTCAAGTGGGAAGACTATTCAATAGAATCAATGATATCATATGGCCTTCCCTGTTGGTGGAATAGAGAATCATGTTGATGAGGAAGAATGGGCAAGTATTCTATTTAAAAGAATCATGATAAGGATGAATGTCTATCATTAAGTTATTTGGTTTTTTAGGTTATAGAGAGTGAAAATAACTACACAAGGTTGAATATGGTGAATAATGGGAATAATGGTAGAGATAATCAACCCTTGTGACCTAAAATAGTCAATATGGTGAATGTGTGGATCTACCAGATACTACAACATGTAATGGTGATGATGGAAGTAATACTAAATCAACAAGAAGAGGAAAGGCACTAATGGCCTGATCTTGAGCCTAAAATACTACCTCTATAGAAATAAAGGAAAGAATTTCACTACACAAGATGCAAGGCTAGAGAACATGACCATCGGCATGTCTATGGAAGGAACCCTCACTGTCCAAGGGGATGTCCACTAAGGTAGAAACCAATGGTACCTATGAGAGCAAAGAGATGTAATGGCTATGATAGGTGAGTATGGTGAAAGACCTAGAGTGGAAAATGATTCTCACCCTGTGGGGTTGAATGTGGAAGAGGAGAACATAGTACACCCTTTAGCAATAATTGACACAAGGAATGTTATGAATGCTAGTTTAGGGAGCAATCAAGTAGAAAGATTATTAAACACAAATCTAGAGTCACCAGACAATCAACCTAGTGCTTCAATATGAAAATAATTTATATAGGGGCCTTAGGTGAAGTATGGATATTCTTATAACTTTGTATGTGCCATGTGACTTCTCACACCCTAAATAAAATATTACACATTTTGTTATGTACAAAATGTGTTGTATGTCACTAGTCGAATGTTATCATGTTTAACATTATGTGGATACTTATGAATGTTATGGTTATGGTTATGGTTATGAGTGGTATGGTTATGGTTATTGTAATCTCACTTAATGTAAAAATAATGATTATTTTTGTTGCAATATTGGATGGTAAAAGTCATGATGAAAACATCAACCAAGCATATTAAGAATAGGGAACAATGCTTTGTTTTTTACAAGGACTAAAAACATACCTAAAGTGGGATCAGCTTAATGAATATAATCCCTTCAAATACTATGCATAAGTTGCCATTAGTCGATAAAAAAGGTTTCTTGATCACAAAGTGTCAAGTAAGCTCTAAATCCCTTTATTTACAGATAGTCTAAATGGAAGATGAGTGATAGGTGGTGTGAAGGGTAATGGGTGATATGTATGATAACCTCATGTGAATTAGTTTTCCCCTTCTATAGTTGACTTAAGAATGTTAATAGATAATTCCATGTCATATGCTAGATATAGACTAATCAATGCAAGAAGTCTACATGTGAAAGCCAATTGTGACTTCTAACTTATTATGCCTTTTGAGAGTTGATTGATGCTTTCAAGATTATTCAAAATTTTCTTTGATTGTGATAGTGGGTCTTTTACTTTATTGTTGTATATGGGAATCTAATCGATGTGGGAATATTCTAATGAATTTCTCTTCTTTTGATAAAGATAACTTAGCCATCCTTCAAGGGAGTGGTCTAAGTTTAGTGGCTTTGTTTAATGCTCTTGATAGTTTTCCTTCAAGGGAGAAATCTACCTTATATTTGGCAAAAAAAAAAATTGCATAGTTGTCCTTCAAGGGAGCAATCTACAATGCTTAAGATATTGACCCAAGTAATATTTTAGTATTCAAATTATTTTTGGATATGATTTTTGTAGACATAGATAGGTCTAATTAGGTTTGGAGGTTTACCTTTATGAGGGAAAAATTTTAACACAAGAAGGTTAATGATATGAAAAGGTATGGTTTTTTTTATAAACAAAGACCATGGGATTCCATCTTGTTAGAGATAAAAATTATTTATGAGAACCATGCTATGGGTATATCTATGGTACCCACATTTAGGATTAGGCTGACTGTGACAATTAATCACATGGTTTTATATTGTATTTAATTATCCTCAAAAGGAGAGGAGAAAGATGGGTGAAAGTTAAAGTCTCATAAACAAGGGATGATCTTAAGTTATACAAAAGGAGTGAGCTTGATCCTTCTTTAACAAAAAAATAAATGTAGATGCAAAGCATTGAGGGGCTCAAGTTTTGGTTTGACTTTGAGAGAGGATAAATGATAAGCCCCTGATCCATAGTTATGGCTAATGATGTAGGGTCCAAGCCAATTGAAAGAAAACTTACCTCATTTACTCTTCTCCATGTTGGTCACATGTTGGTTTTCATTTAGGATGAGGTCTTTGATATTGAATTCCTATTTCTTGAGTTTATTGTTATAAGTGTGTTTGATACATTCTTGATGGATACGAAGGTGGATGAGGGCTACGAAAAAACACTCTTTAAGTATCTCAAGTTGAGATAAATCGTGTTGATGAAAATCTTCCTTAGAAATGAGTTTCTATAAAGATATATGAAGAGAGGGGATTTGGACTTCAAGATGCAAGACTACCTCTACTCCAAAGACTAGAAAGAAAGGGGTAGCACCCATATAGGTTCAAATGCTAGTGTGATAGGCTCATAAAGTGAATGGGATGTGAAAGTGCCAATCCTAACCTGAAGCACTGACAACTTTAGTTATTATTTTGGTGAGGGTTTTATTATAGGCTTTTGCCTATCCATTTGCTTATGTTCACTAAGGTGAGGAAAAGCTTAAATTGATGCCAAATACATCACATAAACTGTGGACTTTCTTATTTTTGAAGGATTTTCCATTATTGGTGATGATCTTATGAGGAATGCCAAAGTGATAAATGATATGATGGTTGATAAAATCAAAAATCTTCTCCACTTTAATTGAGACAAGAAGAATATCCTCCACCCAATTGGTGAATTATTCGATGGCTATGATGATGGAGCTATGTCACCATGAAGAATGGGGGTTAATTTCCCTAATGAGATCAATCCCCCATTAAGAGAAAGGCTAAAATTCCTTAGATACCTAGAGGCTATTGAGAAGTACATGATGTAAACTAGCATGTTATTGACATTTAACACACTTTTTTACATAATCACAATATTCTTGGTAGAGGGTGCACCAATAGTAACCAACATGAAGGATACATTTAGCAACCACTAAGCCACTAAAGTGTCCCCCATAGATCCCATCATGTATTTCCTTGATAGCATGGGAAGCTTCATGGATGCATATATAACAAAGAAGGAGGTTGTCAAAGCCATGTTTTTAAAGGATTTCCCCTAGTATGGTGTAGTGAGATGTATTTTGAAAAAAGGCTCTTTAGACATTCTTAGAGAGGTTGAGAGGAAATTTACCTAGGTTGAGGTAGTTAAGAGTTTGGTCATACCAAATGTTAGGTGGGGATTCCTCCACATTAAAAATGGTAGGGAGGTCAGATTGGATATAAGAGGGTGTGGTAAAATGATGAATGGTGACAAATATTTTGGAATTAGAAGGTTGAGAAGAGATTTGGGAAGCAAGGAAAGCCATTGTATCTACAAATTTATTAGTAGATTGGGGAATAGATTAGAAAAAGAAATTTTTTAATGATGTTAAGAGTATGTCAACTAAAAGTTTATATTTTTGAAAGACATCATTATTACATTGATAAAATATATTGCCCTATTTGACCACAAGATTCAAATCACCAAATCCATGGATTATCTTAATTCCCAAGATTAGAGCAGGAGACCTATCACTAGGGCTTCATACTCAGCCATATTATTGGTGCATTTAAAGTCAAGTTTGAAGGAGAGAGGAAGGGATTCTAAATTGAGAGGAATGATAATAACTCTAGAACCCATTCTTTATTGACACTTTGATCCATTGGAGAACATGGTCATTTGGTAGTTTATGCCATCTTCTTGAAAAAAAGTCATGATAGACTCATCCAAAAAGGTAAGAGGGTGTGGTTGGTTGTTTGGTAAAGGAGCTTCAGCCAAATGGTTAGTAATGACCTACCCTTTAATTGATTTCTATTGGAGAAATTCAAGGTCAAATTCAATTAGGAACATGAGCCACTTGTCCATACACTGATTTTGGTATGGTTTAGAGTGTATATACTTGAGCAGGTCAATATTAGTGATGACATAGGTTTTATGGTTAAGAAGGTAGTGGTGGAATTTGGTGTCCATGAAGGTCAATACTAAGTAGATTTTATTGGTATGTGTATATCAATTATCTTAATATACAAGCATAAAACTAATGTATGATATATCTTATTCTTTTTGTTGTTCATCTAGATGAGCCAACATTTCCCCTAGAGAATGGTCAATGGTAGAGATATATAGGTAAAAGGGGTGGTCACCCTTAGGAGGGGTGAGGATAGATGATGACAAAAGGTACTATTTGAGTGAATAAAATTCCTTTTGATAATCATTATTATATTTGAAAGAGACATCCTTCTCTATAAGGTGTTGGAAAGTTTAGCATCGATCTAAAATTTGGGAAATGAAATGATGAATGGATTGAAGTTTTCCCTATAGGATACGAAGCTGCTTAAGGTTGGTTAGAGGAGGTATGTCCAAAATTACTCTAACTTTAGCAGGGTCTACTTCAATTCTATAAAGAGAGATGATAAATCCAAGAAGCTTTCCTGAAAGGACCCCAAAAATGCATTTCTTGGGATTAAAGTGAACATGATCATGGATGAGGCATTCAAATATGATCATAAAAATAGTAAAGTGATCTTTTCAATTTTTTAATTTCTTGATAAGGTCATCCACATAGTCTTCTACAATATTATGGATGATATCATGGAAGATATAAGTCATGAAACATTGGTAGATTGTACTAACATTATTTAACCTCAAAGGCATGACTCTATAGAAAAAAATTCCCCAAGGGGTGGTAAAGGCAATTTTATGTTGATCTTCAGGAGCAATCAAGATCTAAATATAACCAAAAAACCCATCCATGAGAGATAACATCTCATGGCTAGCTATAATATCAAAAAGATGATCAATGCTAGGTAGAGGAAAGTCATCTTTGAGGTAGGTGAGGTTAAGGTCATGAAAGTCCACACAAATTCATAGACCCCCAGTGAATTTGGTGATAGGTACGATATTTGAGACCCATTAGGGGTAGTCAATGGGTTGAATGAAGTTTATAGATAGGAGATCCTAAACTCTTCTTCAATGAGAAGGGTTATGTAAGGATACATGCATCATAATTTTTGTTTAACAAGATTGGCATCACGATGAGTGACTATGTTATGGGTAGCAATGGTAGGGTCAATCTTGGGCATATCAATATAAGACCAAATGAATGTTATGTTGTGATCTTGGAGGAAAGAGGATAAGTCCTAGAGTTCCTTGGCATTCAGTAGATATCCCAATTTGACAATGTGAGGGTTGTCCAAATTACCCAAGTTGATATCTATAGTGGATTCATTTGACCTGGTTGAGGCTTCAGGAAGAAGGGATTTGTGGATAGAATAATCCCCCGTACTAAGGTAGGTAAGAATAGAATCATCATCTTGATGTTGGATGGTGTTGATGGTAGGAGAATCATTCTCTACCATTTTAGGGTGTACAAGTAGAAGGACTTTGGTTTTTTCACCCTCTTGGTAGATGAGAGGGCCCAAACTAATGGTATTGACTAGAAAAAAAAGTTAAGGGGAGATGATGTCAGGATCTTTAGGTATAAAAAGTGGTTGGGTTGGTGAGGATGGGATATATTTTTCTATGGTGGAAATGGGTTTGGGTGAATTGGTGGGTTATTTAAGTGGTTCATACCCAAGGCTAAATGACTCATGAGGTTGAAATTTTTTGATATGGGGTAACTCATGAGGCCCTTGTTCATAATGACCAAGGCTAAATCCTTTCCAAGCACATCTATAAAGATACAACTTAGTGAACTCTGGTTTGCTAAGATAGGAAAAGTTAGAGGTAAATGGTTGGATGGATGTAGTGGTAGGGTCTAGAAGTGGATGATCAAGTCCCACATAAATCAAATTTGTTTTATGGTTAAGGAGCCCAAAGGGGATGATGGTTCTAATGTTAAGGTTGTAATAAGGGTCATGTCTAAGATTCTCATATTATTGGGGAGTAGAGAAGGCATCTAGGGTTGAGATTATATATTATATAAGGGAAATACATTATAATGTGGTTTCCATGGGGTTCTATACAAGAATCTAAGAAGAAGGGATAGATGATCTAGTAGAAGCTTCATCAACATTTAGCATAAAAATTTCATGGTGTTTGTTTGGTGGGTTGTGTCATTAGTAGATGGTTGTGAGGTGGATGAAGGAGGAAGAAGAACGTTAATAGGATGATATGTCATATTACAATATGTGAAAGGACTAGGGTCAGCATGGATAGTCACAACTTACCCTTTATGCTCAAATTTGACACATTAATGTAAGGTGGAAGGGACAAAACTCATGGCATGAATCCAAAGGTACTCAAGTAAACAATATATTGTAATTCTCCATCTACAACATAAAAAAAATTGGGAATAGTACGGGGCCCTACATAGATATGGAGGATAATTGTATCCAAGGTAGTACCCATGGTATCATTGAAAGAATAAAGGACTGTTATGATTTTAGACATGATGTTTATGGGTAAGTGAAATTGGTCATAGGCTTGGGAGGATATAATATTGATGTTGGTTCCTCCATGAATCATCACCCTTTTGATGTAGGTTTGATTAATACATGTCGTAATGAATAGGGGGATCAGGATCCTCTAGATGAATAGAAGGTATTTCTAAATTTTTGAAGGTTACAAGGTAAGTTTGAAGGGTACCAACAAAGATAACTAGAGGTTAAGGATCATTAGGTTGGACCTCAATGTATTTAAAGGCTTTTATGAGTACTTGGTGGTGTTGGGGAAAGGTAGAAATTAACTCATATAAGCTCATTTTTGTTGGAGTTTGGTAAAGCTGCTTGAGGATAGATTTTTGGATGGATATTAAATATGGGTTAGGGTATAGAGGGTTAGATGGGGAAGAACCTAAGATAGACATCTTTGGTTTGTTTGAAGATAAATATGGTTGGGTATTATTTCATTGGGAGTTTAGGGAGGGATAAGTCCAAAGAATGGATGCCTTCATCTTTCCTTTATCCTTTTTTTTGGGCCCAAGATCGAGTAATCATGTGAATAGTTTAGATAAGGGTGTTTTCTATATTGTATGATCACTTTGTTTCCTCCTCTTTAATTTTGGATGAGACTAAAGGTTGGATGGGTTGAGTTGGTGGTTGGATTAGCAATGGGGATGAAGGAGGTTTATCCAATAATAAATCATCTTCATACAGGCTATGAACAAGTGCTTGGAGAGCTTTACATTTTTCTTTGTCATGTCTTAGTGCCCTATGGTATGCACATATCAAGTTATAATTGAACCAAGAGGGTTTGGTATGTGAAGGGTCAAAGGGTTTGATGGGTGGTAAGCTCAAGGAAGAAGTTTGGAATAACCACTAGAGAATGGTTAGGTAAGATTTGGATAAAAGTGGTAAAGCTTTAGCGATATTTGTTTTGGTTGTTTACATAGAAGGTTATGTGGACATAAGTTTGGTGGTAGGTGTCTCAAGTAAAGTGGTATGCTTGGTTTATGTTTTTGGTTTAGGTAATATGGTTTATGAGTTGGAGGGAGAGGAGGGCAAGGTAGGTAACTTAGGAATTGTTGGGGTAGTGAAGAAACGTGTCTTAGAAAGTAAGTATGAAAGTGTGGCCAATAAAGGTTGTGGGGTTTCAGTAAAAATTATGGATTTTGTGTTCAAGGTAGAGGGATGAGGGCCCAAAATAGAGGGCAAGGTTGAGCAAGGTAAAATTTAGGGTTTTGGGTCTTTCAGGGTTTTACTTCTTTGGTTGTTTTATTTGTTGGTTTTGGAGGGGATTTGGTCACTTTAGTTGTCTTGGTGGGTTTAGGTGTTTGAGGTTTGATTAATTTGGAGGAGGTTTTGACTAGTTAGGTGGAGGTTTTATTTGGTTTATAAGGGCTTGGTTGGTCTACCAAAGAAGGGATTAGAAGTTCTATTTTGGTTTTCTTACCTTTGTCTTGACCTCTAATAGAAGGTTCCAAAATTAGAGGTTGGGTGGATGAATTCATCTTCTCTTGTGAGATAGCTTCCAAAGAGGGGGTGGATGGTTATATGATAGTGGAAGTACATGTGGTATCCTCCAATGGAGGTGTGGGTATGGTGGCTTCCTTTGTTTGGGTGTTTAAAGGAATAAAAGGAAGTTTTTTCTTCTATTAGGTGAATGGGGAAAGAGGTGGTTAAGGTAATGTTTTATTAAACAATGGGTTAGTTAGTAACCACATTAATAGTATGAGCCTTATGAGATGCAACTAGTTTATTGTCATGGTAAGGGGTAGAAAGGAGCACGATTAGGAAAATACTTATAGAATATGTCAAGGGCCTGGTTCGGTGGTGCATTGGGATTGTCCAACTTAACCTCCCCCTTGTAAATGAGGGATTGGATAAGATATTTGAAGGTGTTAAACCTATTTATGTCATGTCTTATGACTCAGTGAAAGGCACAATGGTCATTCTCATTATACCAACCCAGTATGGGGTGAGAAGCATCAAACTATTGGGGTGGTTTAATTGGTGAAAGTTGGATGATATTGGGTTTTAGTAACTTTTCCAAAGTAGAAGGATAGGGCTCCCCAATTGGAGTAAATTTCTTATGATTATTCCAAGTTTGGATTCTTTGGTTTTGTTTTGAATAATTAGAGGAATCAGAGGTTTGATTCCTTGGGTTTAATTGGTTAGTATATGTCCACGGTGTGGCTTTGAGGATAATGGAATTGGTGATTGCTTTATTTTTAGTGTTAAGATTGGTTTGGTTATTTGGATTAGAAAAAAAGGGCTCATTGGGTTTATAAGTTGAGTTGTTTGTCTTCAACTTTAACCTTCCTTCATCAATGGCTCTGCTCTCTAGTTCACGAGCCATGGTAAAATCTTTATCAAAGGTTTGAACACTTTGGACACATAATGTGGATGAAATATGTTTTGCACATGTTCAGGAAAAGATCTCTATAAGCTCAATTTGAGGCAATGAAAAGGAAATTTGGTTGATTAGGATTCTCTAATGAGCCACAAAATTGGTAATAGATTCATCTTTGAATTTTCAAATGGAGTAGAGGTCGATAATAGAAACTTTCTTAGATATATTGATTAAAAAGTGATCCAAGAAAATTTGGGCAAATTGGGTTAAAGAGAGGATGGAATGTTTGGGTATGGCACTATACCATTCCAATGTTAGTCTAGATAATGACATAGAAAATGTATACAAGAGAAGAGTGTAATCATGGGCAATCAAGTAGCATGAATTCCTAAATGTTGTTAAGGGTTTTCTTTCCTTTTAAACTTGGTAGATTTTATAAATTCCCACTGGGTCAGATAAGGTCTGATGGGGACCGAAGGGTAAATAGTCTCATTGCAAATTTTATCATAGGATAAAAGATTATGGGATCCAGAGATGGATGACTCAAGGGTAGCCATCTTTTCCATGATAAACTTTATTAAGTCTACTTAAGGTTGTTGGGCTGCATAATTATATGGTATGTTTTATTGAGGTTTGGGCAATGTGTGATTAGTTAGTAGATGGTGGAGATGACTCCGTGTATTGGTATGTGGTCTTTGAAAGTTGGGTGGAAGATATATATTGGTATGTGGATGTTAGCAATTGGGTAGAGATGGGTGGTTTTATAGTGGGAATATGCCTTGTGGGTTATGAAGATAGCTAAAGGTTGTGAGGTGGGTCAAAGTAGTGATTGGCTTAGTGGCCAATGGAAGGGTGGTAACTCTTGTGTTGATTGGTGGTAACATGGAGGGTATGGACATCACAAGGCTTTGAAGTAGATTAGTGTTTGATGGATTGGAGGTAACTAAAGTAAGATAGGTATCTTTAGAGGTAGGTACTCCTATTGCAAGGGAGTGATTAGTAAGAGGTATAAAGGTAATGGTAGTTTGGGTTGGTGGGTTAGTTTTGTGGGAGTTGTTGGTTGATGATACTATTTGGGAAAATAAAGGTTAAGTAGTTCCCATGGTATTAGAGGTATTCTCCATGAGGTGGAGAGGCATGCCATAAGGTGTATCTATGGGTGGGGTCAAAATTGAGATTTGGTAAGACATGGTTCTTAGCTAGTGTTGCAAGGTTGCATGATTGTTGTTTAGGAAAGTAGCAAAATTTTCATCTCTTGGGACTACCTAAGTAGTAATTCTTAGAGAGTGAGGGGGTCTATGGGTTCAGAAATGTATTCCATGGATGAAGAGGTAGAAGTTGGTAATAGTTGATTTGGTGGTTGGTTTTGTTCCTTAAGGTCTTTTTGTGTCGGTGAGTGAGAACCATATGAGAAGATAAGAAAAAGATGATACATTCTCACACCTCAAAAAAATAAAAATAAAAAAATACTCAAGGAAAACAATGCATTCATTAAGAGTGTGTTATATCCTAAGATTCTTTTTAATCTCTGTTTTGGCTTATGCCTGAGAAAAGTGTGAAGAATAAATTGGCTTGAATAGGTCCTAAATAAGGTAGTCTATATTTAGTTTTGAGTTATGTTTAGGCACTATATAAAAGTCTATATTAGTCTAAGTATGTGTCTTGGTACTTGGGGCTTGCTCCCCTAAAATCATAATCGCATAGCCCATGTAGGTGTTTAGCCAATATCTACCAATTTTTAGAGTTTATACTCAGCCAAAGAACTAAGTTGGTTATCCCCTTAGTGATTAAATCCAAGTAAGATAACTGAGAAAGGGTAAGGTGATATAATAGGTTATGAAATATTAGTTGGGACTTGTCTCATGTGTGTTTTGATGTTTTTTTGTGCTAGTGGTTTGGTTTGTGTAATATTTTTGAACTACAAATAATTCATAATGTTTTTAATTAAACTAGGTGAGTTAAAATCAAGCAAGCAGTCAATGGAAGCACTCAATTTTAACCAAAAAAAAATATTTGAATGAAGATAATAACAAATAAAATTAACCTAAATGCAACATGAAAATGCAATCCTAATCCTAGTATGAATGCTCTTTTCTTTCTTTTTAGAAATATAATAAAATTTAATTTTTTTTAAAAAATGCAACTAAACCTTTTTTTGTAAAGAAAGAAGATTAATTTTATAATAATTCAACTAAATTAATTTCACTATTGCAATTATAAATGTCCTAAAACATATAATAACCCAAGAAAACTCAAGGGTCCCATCAAGCATGCCAAAATGTTTCTATCTAATTTTTATTTTTTTCTTAAGTGTGAAAAAATGAAACTAGTGAAGAAAGATGTGTAGAAGAATACATGTTGAATGCACACATGTTCAATCCAGACTATGTTATAACTCCTCTTTGTCTAGATAATAATTACCTTCAATAAAATTCCACTACCACAAAACTTGTTGGTTATACAAGTAGTTGGGTGGATTGCCTAGCACGAACTAGATCCCAAAAGTGAAAGCTTTCTAGGAGGCTATCAATCCACCTGATTCTAACACTTAAGTTGAAATGATAAAATAAATATATTTACCTTAAATTAATATAAAACTAAAATAAAATATATAAAATGATATCAAATTAATTTATAAAATTAGATGCTTTGTTAAGTTAACCAAAATGAAGAAACTAGTTTGATTATACTTATGCTGAAAATTGGTTAAGGCAAGGTTGTGGTTTTGGATTTGGTAATTTGATAAGGTTAAAAATAATTTTTTAGTTTGGATTGATTTATATAATAAAATTATAGGTATGGATGGTTGAAAAATATAAAATATCAAGTAACTATGGTTTCAAAAGGATGAGGGAGCAAAGAGGGTGGAGGTGGTAAAGGTGCGAAGAGGGAAAAGGTGGTAAAGGAGGTCAATAGATGAATATGGAAATTGGATTAAGGGGTAAAGTTCAAGGTAATAAAATTAATAAATTAAGTAAATAACTTTTTTTTTTTAAATTACCTTGAATATTATTGATGGGGTTGATATTATTGATGGTGTGATGAAGGAATTTCATGGCAATTTTGGTAGAGCTTCACTTCTTTGAATTATTTTCTTCCAAGATGTGGATGACCTCTAAAATGATGACCTCCTTCAAATACCTACAATAATATGTTAATAACCAAAGACTAACTTCCAAATTAACCTTGAGTGAAGGTGAGGGGGGATATTTATAGCATTTGTTGTCAAGAACCATGCCAAAAGAGGAAATAGTAGAAATATAGCACCATTTTCCATGTGGTGCATGAATGAGTCAAAGATGAGGTTGGTGGAGATTCACATTTGATTTGGTGAGTCTCCCACCTTTCACATGAGTCCAATTTTGAATTAGAATCATGAAAATGGGTCTAAATGAGGATAAAGACTTTTCACAACCCTTTTTTGTCTTCATCCAAGAACTTAAAGAGATGGCACACAAAATGTGACACCATTTTCCATGTGGTGCATGAATGTGTCAAAGATGACGTTTGTGGGGATTCCCATTTGGGTTAAAAAATCAAAAATGGGTGCCCTTTATTTTAAATAGGTAGGTATCTTATTTTGAATTCCACTTTCATGTGTGAAGCCAAAATACATGTTGAATGATGGCCCCTTAAGGGGAAATTCACCATATTTCAAGGGGGGGCCTTGTGATGCTTAAATGAGGTCATTAAGCACCTTGGGAAAGGGTCCCTAATGGGTTATGATGTCCCACATCTAGCCACCTCACTTTTAATACATGTCACTTGCCATATCACCTCCCAAATCAACTTTTATATCACTTTTCGTTGATAGTGGGTCCCATAGTGAATAGTAATTTTGAATAGTACTTTCAAATAGTAATTTTTATTATTACTATGTGACTAGGAGAATAGTTATTTGGTTAGCTTAAGAGGGGTTGGTTAAGGGTTAAAAAGGTTTAGGGGGTTTTTAGGGGGTCTCAAGGCATTTAGTTATTAAAAATTATAAGTGTGCAGTTTTTTAGTATTTACATTTTACCCCTTTTTATTATTTAGATTTTAATTAACAAGCTACAAAAAAAAAATCACTTGGTTGAAGGTCAAGGTTTCATGAGTATAGGAGGAGGGTTCCCCCTCAAACTAAGATTTGATGAGGAAAGGCCAAATCATGTGTAGGATTGATAAGTAGTTGGTGGAGAAGCACTAGGTGGTGCCACAAGGTAGCTAGGCATGTGAAATGACAATGGGTGAAAGGTGACTAAGAATGATATTCATTATTGCATAAAGACTAAAGCTACCAATATTGGTAAAAATAAGGTCAATCTTAGAAGGACACATGATAGTTATAATCAGTCCATAGCATTAGTCATAGCTAATTGAGTTAGTCCTATCAAGCCATCTAGTCAAGGTCGGTGTTACTCACAAGTATACAAGGTAAGAAGTGCTCCTACAAAACAACATGATTGGTTAGGTCATGCACAAACTGATGTAAAAGTTCAAAATTTTAACATGGCATGGTTGGTCGGTGTGGTCAAAAGTCATTGTAAAACATGCTCATGGTCTGGGTCAAAAATAACCAACATCAAGGTGGACATGGTGAAAGCATGGGTAGATTGGGTATGGGTTGTAAGTGGATGGTCGAGCT
This sequence comes from Torreya grandis, assembly GCA_037957365.1. NCBI lineage: Eukaryota > Viridiplantae > Streptophyta > Pinopsida > Cupressales > Taxaceae > Torreya > Torreya grandis. Next base: position 4,780,268 of record JARHVA010000541.1, read on the forward strand.
AAATCCATATGCACTCAAAAATTGGATGTTACCTACATAGTTCCATGAATAAGAGTCTAAAAAGAACCTTAGGCCAAATGTAATTCTTTTGAGGTTGGGAGTGTTGGTTAACTTGGTTTCCCCAATTTGATATCTTGCAGTTAGGTCTGATTGAAGGATGTTGGAGAAAGGGAAGCTCTAAAGGGTATAAAATATGGGTATCAAATAGTTTTTTGATTGGCTTAGTAGAAATAGTGGATTAGATTACCTAGGATGCAATTAGATGATTGCTTCAACTGTGCAAAAGTAATTTGTAGCCATGGATAAGTAGGTTCAAGCATGAAATTTTTTCCACCATTTTAAAAAAGGGAGAAATATGCTTTAACAATATTTAAAAAATATGGCACTACTCAAATTTTCATGGTGACCCAATAGGTTCTTTTATCACCATCCAAATAAGCCAACATTATGCACACTCCACAATAATGTTGTTAACAGGATATGGAAGGGTATTATTAAATGATTTGAGGAAGCAAAGTAGCAAAGTGGGTAAATGAAAAGTGGCAAAGATTCAAACCCTTGACCTTTGAGCTAGTGGGGCCCCAAAATAAGTAAGTGTTAAGTTTTGAGGGAATTTAGAGAAAGACTCTGAGGTGTTTTGGAATATGGAGCAAGGCAAATAATAATAATATTAATTAAATGAGGGAACAGGTTGAAATAGAAAGGAAAATAAATGGTATAAATGAAAAATCTAGAGGGAAAATAGAATAAGGATGTATGAAGATAGATAGATTGCGGAGTTAAAAAGGAAGGTGAGAAAAATTTGTTTAAGGAGAAAATATTTTGGTAGAAGAGGTAACTTCTAGAAAAGGTTACTTGGTGGAATACGATTAAAGAGCAAGACTATTATGGTGTAGAGGAGGATGTAGGTTGGGTAGGGAGAATCAAGGGAAATTATTGGTTGGGAGGTAGGTCACATGAGAGGGTATAGCTAGAAGACACATGCAAGTACCCCAAATATTCCAGTTGAAGGTGGTTTGAGTTTTGATTCTAACATCTTTGAAGGTTAGATTAAAATGGGTTTGAAATAGGCAAGACCAAAGGGGGTGGGGAAAGAATCCTCATACCAATGGCTTAGCAATGCTCAAGATTGCTTGTTGGTCATATGAACCTGTGGGCTTGGCCAATTGTGTTATAGAGCCATAGGATCAGTATATATCCCAAAGTTGAATGGAAGACCTAAAAGGCTATAACATGATATGTGTTATGATCATATAAGATCAAAATGGGTATAGGGTTTAAAAGGGAAGAAGGTGATAGGTAGGGTGAAGGGAGTAGCTAGAGAGGGACAAAAAAGAGGATCCAGGCTCAACATGAAAAAGCATTAAAGGAAGAAATGGATATACTTGAAGCAATGAACTTGACCAAATTTTTTGCATTAAGGTAAGGTTTTGGAGTACATGAGGAAGTAGACAAGGAGATGTATGTAAAAGTGGTACAACTGGTGACCACACTTTGAGGAGTTATAGGTGGAATGGTAAAAAATAAGGGATATCCAACAAGGGATGAGGTGAAGGTAGACTAAGAGATGGATGAAGAGATAGGTAGAGAAAACAACAATGTCACAAATTAATATGAATATGGATAAGGATGGAAGGAGCCAAGCATGGACATATAGGTCAAGAAGAAAAAGGAATGTCATCAAAGGAGACAAAAAAATTAAATCAAATGGAGAAAAGGGAAGAAAAATAAAAGGTATAAGATGGGGAGTGAGAGATGCACTAAATAATGACAGACTGGAGAATTGAAAAGGATGGGGAGAGAAGTGTAACAATCATGAAGGGTAAGGGGAGGATGAGAAATATGGGAGGCCATGAAAGGTTTCAAAAAAAAGAGTCCAAGGAGAAAATAGTTTTGTGATGAAAATTAAAAAAATGAAATACGTGGAAGAAAAGGAAATAGGAGAATAAATGAGTGAAATGATGACATAAATAAGATGGTAGGAGAATGAAGAAGTAGGTGGTATCTTTACTAAGTAAGCATGGATGATGATAAGCAAGGAGAGGAACAATGAATAAAAGTAGATGGTAGTTTTTGAGATGAGTAATGGGATGAAAAATGGTAAAGGGGTTAAGAAAAATAAGGGGAAGTGAAGGATGGGTGAATAAGAAGCTGAAGATATAAGGTATGCATCTTACACTATGTTTTATGAATAATCTCTAACAAGTTGACTATGTTTTTATGTTCATTATTTCTTGCACCCTATAGTTTTTTATCTAATTTGGATAGGTTCATATAATCTAGTTGGTGATGTTGAATCTAGATGATTTTTTATCATTCCTCAAATTCTCTCCATGCTTATTTCATGTTTCATGGTGTTTTGATAGGCAAAGCATCTCATGCTACAAGAAGGTGCCACCATGTGAGGTCTCAGTCAAGGTTTCCTTGTTTATATAATGTTTGGTTCTCTACAAAGGTATAATGTGAATGGAATATGATGTTTTCGATGTCTTAATGTCATAATTATTCCCCCCTTCCATTTTGGTTTCATCACACCCTACTTTGATCAAATATTCAGTCTTGCCATTCTCATAGTCAACCCTTCACTCACTCTCACTTATTATCACATGTATAAAGCTTGTCTAGCATGCCCATGGAGTTATAATGAAGATATATCAACTTATTCAAGTCATAAAGATCTGAATAGAGTCTATTTGAATGTTTTAAGAGGATGTAATATTGGTTTCAAGTTCATGCACCAAACAACCAGCCATTAGTTACCATTACTTACTCTATAACAGATGTTTGAAAGAGGTTTTCCTATTGTCACAAATGTTTTAAATATTTTCTCAATATCTCCATAGTGAAAAACATACATTTGAGGAAGTGTTAATGAGATAATTATGCTCATGGGATCATTCATTAATACACATTGCTCCAATTTTGTCCACTACCGACATACAACTTAGATGCACCTATAAGAGTCTTTCCTTGATGACATCATGATGATATGGGAGATTTTATAGGTGTTTAAATATTTTAAATTTTTAATAGTACATTTTAAATATTGGTGAGTGCATTTCAATTATCATGAACACATATATCTCACATACTGCCTAAATTTGTAACTATTGCCTGCATGTGAAAATACCCACCTACATGTGGCATCACAGAGCTATGACGGTTCATGTATGGGGAATTTTGAACATTTAAAAACCTTATTTGGATTTATATTATTTTTTTTATCATAAAATACCTTATTTAAGTTTCAAATGGGTAGGTGGAGGTGTAAACCATATTTAAAGAGGAGATGACTGAATTCAAGATATTTTTCCCTAAAAGGTGAAAATAGAGGTCCATGACATTTTACCAAATCCATATAAAAAGGTTAAAAATACTCTCAGTGCATCCAAATTACCATACCTTTTAAACTCCATGAAATATAAGAGCTCTTCAAAATATGGAGTCAAGAATATTAGTGGAGGGTGGTTGTTGGAAGGCTCAAAGTTGCCCATTTCAACACTAAAATCATGTTGATGCAGAAGATTGCACCCTTGGCAAGAGGCCAAGCTCCTGCCTTCTTCACGCAACAATGTAAACTCCCCTCTCACCTATGGGACTGGTGAAGCTAGAGGGGAGAGTCTCTAGATGAGGGCTAGCTCCCTCTGATGTATCGTTTAGGCCCTGGTTTCTCCTACTGTTGACAAATAAAATGTAAAAAGGGGGGGATGAAAAGGGAGAGAGAGATGCTAAAAAAAATCCTAAGCCTAAAAAAGAAAAGGTGATACACCAGAAAAATGTGACCCACTCAGGCCTGAACATACACTTTCATTAAAAACCAGCTCCCATACACTTCGACTGTCATGAGAAAACCTTCTACATAAGTGGGTCAGGGGTCCATGGAGATATAGGGACAAAATAACTACTAGAGGCATTCTAAGACACACTACATCAGCCTATCCACTTCACTTATACTCCTCTAGGGACACTTATGATAGACTCGTAAAAGGAAAACTCAAAAATGAACCAGATGTGCTGAAATCATTCTGCAAAAGCATTAAGAAAATGACTTAACATAGAATCAAGGCATAGACACATACTAAAGAGGCAAAAACTTAGAATGGAGGTAAAAATTTTATGTTTCGATTCAAGTTAAATTTTTGGCAGAGCTCTGCCTTACAAGCCCAAGAGATTTTTGGTTAGAGTTTTGCCTTAAAGCTGAGAGTAGATCCCTTCTCTAAAGAGAAGTTTACAATAAATAGAAAGAGGAAGAGAACTTGGTGCTTCCTGGGAAAGATTTTGGTGCTCATTTTTACAAGTGGCCCATGTGTGTTGAACACATCGAGAAGAAGAAGATCACTGCTACTGATGTCATTCTTTAGAAAAGGCCTACTAAAACCATGTTGTATAATCACCAAAATTGACTTTGGCATTCAAGCATTAATTTAAGAACATATCCATGCCTCTTTCTTGCAAACAGACTGCGGTTTGTCCCCTCATCAATGCCAACTACAAAAAAATAGGTCATGCTACTCATCTATAATAACTCACCTCTTGCACCACTTGAATGCTTTATCATTTCTGCTCCTTGTCGTCTTCCTACTCTTTCAGCCCTTGAGGCTATTTCTAGGTGGGTCGTTACGTTCCTTGGGCTCCTTTCATGCTTGGTGTTCAAAAAGTTCAAAAACAAATGGATATTTCACTACGTTAAATTTGACATTCACATGGCTGTCACCCAATAGCTAGTTTGTCTTCTTAAATTTGATGGATTTTAGGACGTCATCATCCTCAGCAAAAGTCATCGAGTCTCTTTTGTGGCTTTTTTGCTTCGTGGGCTTTTGTTTCAGGCTTTTCCTATGGGTTTTTAGTTTCAGGGTTTTTCCCATAGACAAAAGTTTGTGGGATTTGGCCACTTTAACTTTTCTATGGGCTCTTCTACTTTTTTACACCTTCAGGCCTTTAAAAATCCTTTCCCCAAATTCCTTCAGGCCTTTTGAAGCTCTCTACCCTCTGCAAGGGATTTTGGATCTTGAACTGCCCTTCGTAAGGGCTTTTGAACCCATCGCTGCTCTCCGGCTATAAGGCACACCCTTGAACCAAGTTGTTGAACCAATCCATTGAACCAAAATTGGTTCAATTATTTAATCAATTCAATAGTTTAACCACTACGCGTCGAGCCTGTTGAACCAAGCCTTTAAACCAATTCATTGAACTTAAGCATTGAACTAAATGATTGAACCAATTTATTAAACTAGCACATTGAACTAACTAAATTCAACTGAGTGATGAACCTTTCATTTAAACTAAGCCCAATTGAACCATATGATTGAACCAATGGTTGAACTAGCACGTTGAACTTTGTTGATGGACCAAGTTGAAGCATCGAACTAAGTGGTTGAACTAAGCCAAGGCATTGAACCAAGGCATGAACCAAAGTTGATTGAGCTAAAACATTAAACCAATGGTTGAACCAAGGCCTTGAACCAGTTCAATGGTTCAAAGATGCCAACTTTTCTTGTGATTTTCTTCAGACCAGAGCCTGAAGAAGCCTTGTGAAACCCAAAACTCTTTGAACTGATCTTTCATGAACCAAAGGACTAACCTATTGAGTCCATAGAAATCCAAAACCTACAAAGTCTAGAAATGAATAGATTCATGCAAAATTGAAAAATGAAATGGCTTAGGATAGCAGGGACAGAAGGGGACTGATTTTTGGCCTGTTGGGCAAAAAATGGTCAACAAATTGGTGACTCCCAGGGGAAGCATGCCTGCTATGCTTAAAGACCAGTTGCCTTACAGTCCATTGGGCATGGAGTCAGATGCAGCTTGAATAAAGGTGTTAACAATAGCTCCAAAAGATCCAAGAATCAAAACATGAAGCTTCTTACCCCACACGCAAAGGGAAACACACAAGGCTAAAAAACACTACATGTGTAAATTGCACTTAGGGAAAATAGGAAAGACAACTGAAAGCAAACTACTATTTATAACTAACTAGGAATGCTCACCTCCCTCTTGGATCAAAGGGAAAACTTCTTGAGTCCCCTTCCTGGCAAGAAGACTTATGGTGCCAGGCAAGTAGCTGAATGAAAAAGAGAGTTGGTGACCTACTCTTCTTGCTCATCACCATTATCCCTTTGATATGCACATTCCCTCTGTAATGCATCTGATCTGACTCATTTCCTTCTACCTCATTGTAGACTTTGTCAGACTCATCTTCTGCTCCCTCTTGGCCTTCTTGAAGAAGGGTGACTATGGTGATGTCTAAAATGGACTCACAAAATGATTGCTCATCCCATAGAACATCGCCTCTTTATTCAAAGCTTTCTTCTTCAAGGATTTCCTCAAGGGAGACCAACCTCTCATTTTCATCCTCAAAGGTCTAGATCTCTAGATTTTCAAAGATATTCTCCTAAACCTCCTCTAAGATCCAGATTTTTATACCTTCAAAGATATTCTCCTAAAGAACTGCAGACTGGATCTTCTGCTCTTCACTCACCTCCTATAGACAGGTTCCTCCTTGAGAAGGGGTGAAGTGGAAGAGGAGGCAGTCCTTGGGCTAGAATCAAATGATTCTCCTCCTTCCACTTGGTTATCACTTCATCTATATCAGGTGTGGCCTGATAGCTCTCTTGGAGGTGTGTGGATGGACTGGGTTCAGATAGGTCCATCACACGTTGGTTGAGGAATCTCATTTGGGACTCCAACTCTACAATTCTCTTGGGTATATTTTCTTGAAGGAGCCTTTCTTGGAGATCACTAGCATCATCCTCTTCAAGGCTTTGGGTTGGTTCCTGGCATTCCTTCCTCCAACTTGGGATCTTCACATCATGTTGAAAGACTTGGGGAAGTTGAGGAATGCTAGGAAGAGACTGTTGATGCACCGAAAGAGTCTCTAGAAGAGGGACATGTTGGCTTGTGGTATTCCCCCCAATGGAAGATTCATACTATAAGGAATTGAGAAGATTGATCTCCATGGGGGGTTGTTTTGATGCCCTTTGATGTTGGAAATCTAGGCACACGAGATTGAGAGTAGATGCATCAGATGAGCTAGAGTGAGCAAGTGCTATCTAATAGAAAGGATTCGGTGCATAAGTGGGGGCTTTCTTTAGAATAGGAAGGGGCACATAAGGCTGACTGCCTTGAATAAATGGATTTCTCCATTTTGCTACCTCCTCCTCCATAGATTGCAAGGCCTGTGCTTGCCTAAACAAACACTCCTCTTTATACATTAGCTCTTATTGATATCTGTACTGCTCCTCCAGTCTATTAATCTCCATCGTCTACTTCTCAAACTCAAGGTCCACTTCCCTTATAATTTTAGGGCAACTAGGAGGGCTACTTGGGGAGATGCCATAAAAAGGCTAAGCTTGATCAAAATTATAGGAAGGAAAACAAGGTCCATGATTTTGTGTAAAGTGATTATACATACAAAAAGTGATTTTTGATGCCACTAGGCTACTTAACCAATAGATTCAACTCAAAGTCACCATTGGTCTCTTATGCAAAGCCTCCAAAGGCTGGTTGATTGAAGAAAACACCAAAAATTCTTTAACTCTTTGGACACAACTTGTCCTAGTTGGTCCCACTAGGCATGCCAGAAACTATTGATGCAGTGGATTGTACCTGGGGGCAGGATGCCTAGCTCTTACACTTCCATGAAGATTACACCCTTGGTAGGAGTTTGAGCTCCTACCTTCCTCACGCAACAATGGAAACTCCCCTCTTGCCTGTGGGACTGGTGAAGCTAGAGGGGAGAGTCTCTAGATAAGGGCTAGCTCCCTCTGATGTATCATTTAGGCCCTGGTTTCTCCTACTGCTAACAAAAAATGTAAAAAAGGTGGGGATGAAAAGAGAGAGAGATGTTGAAAACAAAGCCTAAGAATAAAAGAAAAGAAAAGGTGATACACCAAAAAATGTGACCCACCTAGCCTGAACATACACTATTCACCAAAAAGGAGGACCTATACACTTCATCTAAAGTGAGAAAACCTTCTACATCAGTGGGTCAGGCATTCGTGGAGATACAGGGAGGAAATAACTACTAGAGGCATTCTAGGACACACTATAGTAGCCTATCCACTTCACCTACACTCCTTTAGGGACACTTCTAATGGACCTGTAAAAGGAAACTCAAAAATGCACCAGACGTGCTAAAATCATTCTACAAAAGCATCAATAAAATGACTTGACACATAATCAAATGTATAAACACATACTAAAGATGCAAAACTCAGAATGGAGGTAAAAATGCTAAGTTCTGATTCAAGGTAAAATTTTGGCAGAGCTCTGCCTTACAAGCCTGAGAGATTTTTGGGTAGAGTTTTGCCTTAAGGCTGAGAGCTGATTTGTTCTCAAAAGAGAAGTTTACAATATATAGAAAGAGGAAGAGAACTTGGCACTTCCTGGGAAATATTTTGGCGCTCATTTCTGCAAGTGGCCCATGTGCATTCTGAATCTGGGGAAGAGGAAACCACTGTTACTAATGTCATTCTTCAAATGCCACTAGAACCATGTTGTACAATCACCAAAATTGACTTTGGCATTCAAGCATTAATGTAAGAACATGGCCATGCCTCTTTCCTACAAATAAACTGCAGTTTGTCCCCTCATCAATGCCAACTATAGAAAATAGGTCACACTGCTCATCTATAATAACTCACCTCTTGTGCCACTTGAATGCTTTGTCATTTCTACTCCTTGTCATCTTCCTACTCTTTCAACCCTCAGGGCTATTTCTAGGTGGGTCGCTACGTTCCTTGGGCTCCTTTCATGCTTGGCACTCAAACAGTTCAAAAACAAATTGATATTTCACTGCACTAAATTTGATGTTCACATGGTCGTCACCCAATGGCTAGTTCATCTACTTAAATTTGATGGCTTTCAAGACGTCATCACCCTCGACAAAAGTCATTGGGTCTCTTTTATGGCTTTTCTACTTTGTGGGCTTTTGTTTCAAGCTTCTCTTACAAGTTTTCTATTTTGGGTTTTTTCTTGTAGACAAAAGTCTACGAGATTTGGCCACTTTGACTTTTATGTGGGCTCTTCTACTTTTTTGCACCTTTGGGCCTTTGAAAATCCTTACTTTGAATTCCTTCAAGCCTTTTGAAGCTCTCTACCCTTTGCAAGGGATTTCAGATCTTGAACTACCCTCCATAAGGGATTTTGAACCCATCGCTGCTCTCCGATTGTAGGGCACACCCTTGAACTAAGCCATTGAACCAATTCGTTGAACCAAAATTGGTTCAATGGTTCAACCACTGCGTGCTGAGCCCATTGAACCAAGCCTTTGAATTGATTCGTTGAACTTAAGTGTTGAACCAAATGATTGAACCAATCCATTAAACTGGTGCATTAAACCAACTGAATCAAACTAAGTGATGAACCCTACATTTGAACTAAGCCTGATTAAACTATATGATTGAACCAATGGTTGAACTAGTGTGTTGAAATTTTTTGATGGACCAAGCTGAAGCGTTAAACTAAGTGGTTAAACTAAGCTAAGGCATTAAACTAACGAATGAACCAAAGCTGATTGAGCTTAAATGTTGAACCAAGGCCTTGAACCAGTTCAATGGTTCAAATACACCAACTTTTCTTGTGATTTTCTTCAGACCAGAGCTCGAAGAAGCCTTGTGAAACCCAGAACTCTCTAAACTGATCCTTCATGCGCCAAAGGACTAACCTGCTGAGTCTGTAGAAATCCAAAACCTACAGAGTCTGTATAAATGAATAGATTCATACAAATTTGAAAAATGAAATGGCTTAGGACAGCAGGGATAGAAGGGGACCAATTTTTGGCTTGTTGGGCAAAAAATGGTCAACAAATCCTACATTGACATCTACAGGAATTGAAATTTTAAGTGACCTTGATATCCTAAAGTGAAAATAAAGAATATTCCCATGTTTGTAAGTCTTTATTAATTGAATTGAATACCAATGGGCATAGATACCATTAATATGAATTTATTGGGGATGTTTCAAGGTCTAATATACACCTATAGGTATCCCATCATGCAAAAAATATTCACTTACAGCTGACTATAGGAGCACACAGTATAAAATAGAAAATTAAATATGGAACTATCAATATTGGTTGATGGGATAAATTTCCAAAATTTTCATGAGACCCAAAAGTGATGTTTAACCTATCAAACAAGGAATCTTCACTTATATGGTTTTACCCTTCTCATCATAGTTGATTATGTTTGACCATGACAAGCAGGGAATAAGCTTGAGGCTGTGAATGTTACCAATGCATAAAAATGATTAAAAATGGGTCTAAACAAGTATAATATGATCATAAGGGACTCAAATTATGTTTTATATATTTTCATCAAGCTATATTATGTATGAATCACCTATAGGTATCATGCCTTGAAGCTAACATAGTCAAGAATTTGTACTCAGCCTTGACTGAGTAAGGAATATGAGGACTAGATGGAAAGATGGATTGATGAGTTAAGATGAGAAAACCTCCATCATGATCATAGTATTCTCATGTCACTCTCATATTGTATATATAATATATAAGGGGATCCAATGATGCATCATATTGTCTACATCCCAAACCCTACACACAGTCTATCTCAATAGGGGTTTGTTTTGGTTTTTGCAAGAGATGGAAGGTCAAATGACATGACCAGAAGCTGAATTTTTATGTAGAAGGTCATAACATATTGGATAATCCCATCCAACCTTTTTTTATATACAAAAAGGGTAATTTCCCTCTATTTTTTCTCAGACAGAGGGCACTCCCTTTATACATGAAACCTACATTTTTTAAGAAAAGGAGTTAAAAGTATGAACTAAGAGATAAATTAAGCTTGTAAGAATGTGTGGAAAGATGAATCACACATAATAAAAAATTAGGAATTAATAAAATAATTAATAATCTCAAAAAAATTGTCTATAAACCCAAAATTGTAGTCAAGCCTATTAGGCAAGGTTTTAGCCTAAAGCCCAAATGAGAAGCCAATTTCATTTCAAACTATAGGAGAGAATTATAACCTATTATATAATGTTTTTATGGTCATTACAGATGTTTTAAATCTTTCACATTGTATATAAATCATAAGGAATCCATTTTTGGGCTTAGACACAACTTAGGGGCATGCTGAATGAAGGTCCAAGCTCTATAGGCTAGATTGAAATGTTCACATCACCTTTGACACTTTACATGGAGACATAATAAGTTTACGGAGGTTGACAGGGGTCTTGACCTTTTCTCTATTAAAATTTTTTGGTATTTTAAATGTCCCATATTTATGTACAAAGCATAAGGACAAAAAGGACATAAACCCATACTAAACCCTGGATAAGGGTCTGACTGAGAAAACAAGTATGGATAGATAACTAAATGAGATGAAATGACCATAAAATTTATTGTATAATATATGGGACCCTTCATAGACCATTCCCATCCAACTAAGTTTTACCCTACCTGTATGGACATGGTATAAAATAGTTTTCTTTAGCTATTTTATGCATTTTGTAGGTTTTAAGGACTTTCAATAGGAGAAATAAAATTTGGGAGTGAGATTAGGAATTATTATAATTCATTGTGACCATTTCATACTAAAAATATATCTTAATTGTTCCTACCATTAGCTCCATCTCAACTAGTCAAACTGGTATAGTGAGCAAGATAGTGAGAAGTGTGAGAACTACAAGTGAAAGCCTATTTAAGTTATACTTGATAAATATAAGTCCATTTAGGGTATTTCTAAGTTTCATCCACTCCCTTTCATGAATTTTCTTGGAAAACTAAAGCCATTTTGGAGGCCAAGTGTAAGGGGTGACTAAAAAGGGAATTTCTTTGACTACTGGCTCACTTTCAAAAGATTATAGATGATTAGGAATATAGACAATGCATGGATAATCATTTTTACAACCCTTCCCTCTCATTAAAATCATTATATGTGTCCCTATTCATATTTAGGATGTTCTAAAAGGGGTGATTGATGAAGGTAGTTTTCTTGTGCAAAATGAAAACTCCTACACCACTTTTCAAGAGTTTCATGATTTGGATTGACACCTGTAATTTATAACCTTAAATGATTAGTTTCACATTCTATTATCATGAACATGTAACCCAGTCTCTAAGAATGAAAAGTGTCCAAGTGACCTTTTGACTTCTCTTTTCTCACTTCTCTCTCAAATTCTATAAGTAGTGACCTTTTGGGTTCTTTTGGCTAGCCTCCATTGGTTAATGTTGAAACCCTAGCCATTTTTGTATTTTAATGTCTCTTGAATCAATAAAAAAGTGAATTTTATTAATTAAATGCCACATAATTGAGTCTTTTTTCAATCTTGTTGTTCTTATTTAGTAGAAGATAGTCTTTTCTAGCATGTTATCCTTGATTATTGACCAAGTGTGCAGAAGAGTAATTATTATAGGTCTTTGTTAGTGTTATGTTTTAGTGTATAATAGTTATATAAGTGGTTTATGATTGTATTCTCCATAGTATCATTCATTATCCCTCCTAATGATCAATATAGCTCTTGAACCTAGCATATGAAACATTGATGTAATAATTTGTCTTGAGTTGTGAGTTATGTGTGAAAGAAGCTTTGGTTTGCTCTAAGTAGTATAAGTTTAGTCAATAGGAGGAAAATTATTATTAGTGCATCACCTTTTAGATTTTTATTTTATCTTCTCAACCCTTTTCATGTAAATTTTATAAGTAATAAAGTGTTTCAAAGAGTGCATCAAGGGAACTAACCCTTCTAGAGATTCATCTCACCAATTGATTACCCACATCAAGGGAGATGTTTACATTGTGAAAATTGGATGAGGAGATCTGAGACATCTCCTTTAGGGGTAAAAATCCAAGTGACAATATAATCCAATAAATTTAAAAATATGTAATACTTAGGAAACCATATAATCTATTTAAAAGGGTCATTGTTATTACAATTCTAGGTCTAAATTTAATGATGTAATTGGATAAGACAGCCCCCTTTGGATTTAGCCTCTGATCTTTTACAAGATATTTCTTTAACTTCATATATATGGTGTTCTACTCAATCCAAACATTATCCAAAACTTGACTGTAGGTAGTCTCAAGATAGGGAATCCTTAGGTATCTCTCAAATGCCCTACCTAAAATATCAGAAGAGGTAATCTTTACTTTCCTAACATGCATGATATCTCTAATAATGGTTCTAATAACAAATAAGACTTTAAAGATATTGATATATGGCATTACCTTAGGTTTCTCTACCATTGGTACATCCCTTTATCTTTGATTGGTAGTAAATAGTCTATGTATTTATTGGCCTCTAAAGAGATTTAATCTTTGATAGAATATGATTGGATGAATTTCACCTCTTCCCAGAGTGTTGAATAATGTGTAAATTTAAAAGTCAGGGCACTCTTCTTGAATATCATATCTTTAAAAAAAATTGATCCTAAAAATGAGTATGTGCAGTGGATTGATGACTTACCCTATTTTGATGAAGAGACCATTGTTTTCCTTTAGTTGTTTTAATTCCTTTGATGTCCTAGATTGGTTCATTTTATACTTATTATTTGAAGAAAATTAGGGCTCACTTGATGTGGGGAAGTTCAGAAATGTCATTCATAAGCCTAATTATTGATGTATTCATGCACCTTCAATGCAGATAATGAAATTTTGCTTTAATATCCATTTCAATTTGAATGTGTTAGTCAGCTTTGGTGGGTGCCCTTACTTTCTAAATGGAAATCATTTGTTAATTCTTTGTCTAGTCATCACTTTTGAGATATTTTTTAGTTATTCATCGACTTGCTTCTCTATTGTGTTATCAATCCTTACCCTTTATGTTTTGGCCATGACTTCCCTAGATAGAGCCACTTGTCATGTCCTCATTGACCTAGTCATTTAAATCTCTTCACTATGTTGGGCATGTCTCATAGTAATGAGTTAACACAATCAATCCATGTGGCCTGATCTCGAAGCATGGGAAGCAAAAAATCTTAGAACATTAGATTGGTATACCTTTTGATAAAGAATTTCCAATGGTCATAGATTACCATGATTGAGACATGTATAACTATCTTGAAACCTCATAGGCTTGAGAGCTTGAAACCATTAGATTGCATACCGAATAACTACTTAACATTTCCATGGCCATGGATTATCATGAATGTGCCAAGTGTCAATCACTTAGAACCCCAAAGGCTCAAAAACTTTGAACCATTAGCACATGGTAATGCAAAACTATTAAATTTGTTGGTATTTATATTAATTCTCTACATTTCTATTTTAACATGAATATACCACATGGAAAGCTTGTGGAGACCAGGAGATCAAAATATTTAAAATTTTAACAATGCAAAAATATTTTAAATGTCCATAACTCTAAGGACTTGAAATTTTTTAACTTTATAAAGATCTGAATGATGCAAGAGTGACGTGTATCACAACCGCATGGAATCTAATAATATAGGCCTGATTGGAGGAAATTACTAATCCTTATATTTTAATCTTGTGATCAAAAATATATAAACTATAACATATAATTATTTGTTCCATATCACACAAATCAGAACATCGATATTGAAATAAAATTCATGAAAACCCAAGGTTTGAAATGACTTAAGATACTAGTTTACGCTTATATTTTCACAATTTGAACTTGTGCAATGCTTGATTTTTTGTAAATAAACCTAGATGAAAAATATATGACAACTTAGTCATAGATATTTAGGCTCATAGCTCCCTAAATAAATGTTTTTAAAATAATGGGTCCCTATTTCAAAATTTTAAAATGGGGTGTGTGTGTTATGTCATAATAAATAGTAACTTATAGGGGAAAATACTTCTAATTATTTTTATAACCCGTAATTTCAAAAACATATTATGATAAAACTTCAATCTTAACAAAGAAATAATAAGGAAATCTAACTTATAAAACAAACTATGACTTCATGATGTAACATACTAACCTTTTCATTCCTTGGATTAGTGTGTGATCTAGTGAAATCAATTTTTTCTTAGTCATGAATATTTTAGCAAAGACTTGAATAAACATTGTAGGATTTATTTTGACTTTGTAACCAATGAAAAATAAATCTTGGGAATTACTCTACTATCATCTAAGCATCTATAGCCTCGATAGAGATACCTTTGGTTCCACCCAAAGTCTGTCTCTACTGCTAGCCAAGCATTTATAGCCCTAGTAGAGTTTAGTTTAACCACCCATCCTCTATCAATTTTATTTTTTAATAAACATAAATAGATAAAGTTTAGGTACCACCTTTGGTTGGATGTATGAATAAGAAAATTTATTGGTCAATATGTCCCTATCAATGTGTATCTAGTCCTATGTTTATCATCTCCTATCCAAATTTTAGCATATGATAGTGTAGTGCATATTTGGAAATGGGAATATTTTTTAAAATTTATATGAGTATATCAGATCAAGTGCCAATAGTTGAGTATGACTATTCAATATAAATAAAACAAAGTTCAATCACAATACATAAAAAGTCTAGTACTATCATAATACATTTCCATGATCACCAATTTCTATCCCTTCCTGTATCATCCCCTTTATTTTGTCACATCCTTTTGGATTTATTTCAATTATTTATTTGAGACAATTATGAAACTTAGGAAACTAAACTAGAAAGCAGGGAACTAAGCTAGTAAAAGAAATAAAACTATCCTACAAGAAACCAAGTATAGGAAATTTAATCAAGAAAGTAGTAAATATAATCTAGAAAGGAGTAGGTATAATCTAATCCAACTCTAAATGTCCATTTATATTTCACTATGATTCATCTCCAATTAGAGCAGCCATGAAGTAATGCTTCAAAAATTATCCATTGACTAGAAAGGCAAGGTCCTTACCTGGGAGGTCTTTCAACTAAAAGGCATTCTTTTTAAGGATTTTAGATACTTGATATGGTCTAATCTATAAAGGATTTAACTTGTCATTTTTCCATTTATTCTCATGTGATTTATCCTAGAGGAGTAATAGGTCTAAAATCTTAAAATCCTTGATTTTGGATCTCTTATCAAACTAACATTTGACAATAACCTGATGTTTTCTTAAGCTATGTAGTGCTTCAATTATTACATCTTCTAATTGAACTATCTCAAGTAGTCTATAATTTATTCTCTCATATTCTCCTATATACTCTTGCATGAATTGGTGCATTAGTAGTTTGAGAGTGATGGGGAATACTAGTTTTCATCCATATAATAGTAGAAAAGGTGAAATCATGAGAGCTTGATTATGCCTAATTTTTCCTACCCATAGTGTATATTTCAATAAGAGATGCCATTATCTTGGTTTATTTTATGCATACTTATTTATGGAATCCATTAAGCTCTTATCGGTTGACTCAACCACTCTATTTATTTTTGGATAATTGTTTGAAGATAACTTGAGGGTCATCTAATTGTGGTAGGCCCATTCTATGAATTTGGTAGATTAGAATGTTGGACCATTATCACAAATCAATAAAATGGGTATGCTAAATCTAGTGACTATATTTACTTCTAATAAATATATGGCTTGTGAATTATTAGTAAAATTAGACTCTATTTAATTGGTACATTAATCAATAGCTATGAGGATGAACTTGTGTCTTATTGAAGAGTTTGGATTTATTACCCCAACAAAGTCTATCCCCCATTAGGGGAAAGGGTGTCCTTCAATAACCAACTATAAAGGAATAGTATCATTCACCTCTTTCTTCACAAAAAAATAGCACTCATGGTAGAATATAACATGGTTATGGGTGTCCTTATTGATTATTGTCCAATAATAACCCATCTTTAGAATTTATGATTTATAATATTGCTATAGGAATGCCCACTACCAATCTTATGATGCAGGTTATCTAGGATGTCCTTAGCTTCCTCTTTTGAGATGCACCTTAGGTAGGTGCCTTCATATTTAATTTTGTAAAATACCCCTTTATTAATCATTAAATGAGTCAATTTTATCCTGAGGGCTCACTTTTACTCTCTCTTCAATTCTGGAGGGCATGTCCCTCTAAGTAGGTAATGGATGATATGTGAGTACCATTCTTAAATTCTTAATTGGGCCTCATTGATTTGATCAATGTGAATGTGTTGGTTATTTTGAGTCATTGATTAGATAAGGCCCTAGCCTCTTACCATTTTAGTTGATCAATTTCAAGATCAAACTCTTGAATTTTGGCCATCCATTTCCCTCTTCTTTCTACCAGCACATTCTAGCTTAGCATGATTTTAACATCTATGTCAAGGATAATGGAATACGTCTTATTTCATATAATATAATGTCTAAATTTATTAACATCCTTGATCAAGGAATCTATCTAATTATCAATTATGTAATACTTTAGTTTTGCATCCTTTAGGTTGGTACTCATGAAGGCAATGGGAGGATCATTATATTTCATCCTTTACATCAATAACATAGTAATGGTATAATTTGAGGCAAATGAATAAAGATAAAAATATTTATTAAAATCTAAGATAATTAGGACTAGGGCTTGATAAATTATCATTTTGATGTCCTAGAAATATTTCTTTCCCCTTGTTGTCCACTCAGATTTGGCATCTTGTTTCAGCATGGCATTTAATGGTTTAATGATTTCTACAAAACTAGATATGAAACTTCTAATGAAGTTGATCTGGCTAAGGAAATACTTTAGATTTTTTTTATTATTGGGTGGAGTTATCTTGGAGATGGCCTAGATGTGGTTTGGATTGATGGAGATCCCTTTGTTGTTCATAATATGGCCTAATAATTTTCCTTTAATAACTCTAAAAATGCATTTTCAAGTTTAAAGAAACTCCATACCTCTTGCACATGTCTAATAATTTATATGGATGGCCTACATGGTTATTTATATTATTTTAAAATACTATAAAATTATCCATGTAGATGATGATACACTTCCCCACCAGTCCTTGAAAGGCAAAATCCATCACTCTTTGGAAAGTGGCTCCTACATTGATTAGATTGAACGGCATACTTTTATATACAAAGTTTCCCCACTTGATGGTGAAGGTAGTCTTCATCTTGTGTTTTATTTTAGCCAATATCTATTTGTATCCTAATAATCCATCCAATAAGGACATCATCTTTGAATCACTTACCATCTATATTACCTAGTTCCTTAAATCAATGCATAGCCTGATTTCTCTATTTTTTTCTTGATCAGTACCACGTTAGCTACCCAAGTTAAGTGCCTAATTTAGAAAACAATTTTAGCATCCAAGAGCTTATGTAACTTAGTCTCTATGAGAATTTATAGGATCAGGTTCACTAGTCTTTGTCTTCATCTTTGCCTAGATGATGTGTTTTATCCTTAAAGGGATGGTACGGGTAATAACCCTTGGATCAAAGATCTTCAGCTCATTATATGTCTAAAAAATGACATCCTTGTAATCTATAATCAACCCCTTCATCTTGTGCTTCCTATTTTTAATAAATTTTAGACATATATTCACAAGTTGGGAAGTTTGGTCAGTCCCTAAGTTTTATTTAGTGAATTCAAAATCATTTGCTTTCTTTTATTTCTAGTTTTGGGCTTAAGGGTCGACATCAAAAGCTCATTCCAAGGAAACCATGCTGCCCAAAGTGATTCAATTTTATTTTAGATATAGAACACCCTCTTTACCCATATATTCAATCTACACATGTTGGATATTTCCTTTATCCATTATCTAGGACTCAAAAGCTCCTAAATTATTTAGGAACTATACAATTTATTGATCATCATCAAACACCTAGAATCTATATCATCAAGGATAAAAGGGCATGGGACTAGTTCTAATAAAAATTTATGCATTTTTTTATTCTTGGAATGGTTCCAAATTAGTAGCATAGGCTGTCAATGAATTAGTTGTCTAATTTTTTCTATTTGGATGGCCTTGATGTTGAATTATTCAAAAGATTCAATCAAGTCCCAAGATTGGTGTTTATACTTCTTTAGGTATGTAAGCTTGCACTTGTACTTATTTATTATTTGGTTTACAACTAGATCAAAATCATTGTACAATAGTAGTTGTTTGGTATATTTCTTTAATGTGAATTGTAGGCCTAGGATCAGGGCTTAATACTTGATCGTATTATTAGTGCAGGGAATTGAAACCTATAATTAGTTAGGTATTATTTACTTTCTAGGTCTATCAAGGCCACACCCATGCCAAAACCTTTTTTTTGAATGAGCCCCATCAAAGCGTAAATTCCATAGTTGAGAAGGACCTTCAAATTCTTGTTCATGAAATTATTATTTGTTGGTGAAAGTATACACACCTACATATTTCTATATGAAGTTAAATTGATCATTCTTGGTATTATACTCAATAATCAAGTATTTCATTTTAGGTTCCTTGTCTACCTTTATTTGATTTGGTACCCCTTTCTAGGGCAGACACATGTGGGAGAAATTCATGGCCATGTATCTATTCAATATTTTTTACTAGACTCAAATTAGTAGCAAGCCATATACCTCTAGAATGTCAATGACTAGGATGTCAATAGTCTACTACACACATGGCTCTAATTCTAGTTGTATGCTCATGTTTATCAATTCTCTAACACATGGGATTGAATATTTATCCAAATTTATTACCACTCTTTTTGACTTATCAAGAGTCAAACCTAACTTTTAGAAAATTATTTTAGGTATCACATTGGTTTATTCCCCAGAATCAACCAAGAAGTTGTGTAAATTTTTTCCAAACATTCAAATAGTTAATAATAATGGTACATTGGGTTTATCCTTATACATTTGCATTAGGTTTATCATTAGAACTCCTCCCTCTTAGGTCCTTGAGTAGTAGATCCCTTTTCTCATTGATCTAAGCTAGTTTAAGAAGACTGATATTGGCTTTAATCTTTTTCATGTCTTCAAAAATATTATATCCTCCCTTGACCTGATATTTGAAGCTTTATGACTTATCCTTTTCCTTGGGATGAGGTTGATTATCCCTCTTAGGTAGAGGTAGATTGTTGTTGGTATTCAGATCAAGATGAGTAGTAGAACTATTATTGGGAGGTGTTGAAGAAGTCATAACCTGCTTATTTCTCAGGTTGTAGTTGTTCCTAGCCTATTGATACTAATGAAAAGCATGAATCTCATTGATTTTATCCTCAAGCTCATTTTCATCTTCCTCTAAGAAGGGTAAGTCATAAGTGTTAAATACCATAGCCATGTTAGTTTTACCTATAGAATTTGATGAATATGGTTCTTTTTTATTGGTATAATTTTATTTCCTTTTTGCTTCCTACTGAAGGATTTCAAAAGTAGTGTAAAACTTAATACAATATAGTTCTCTGTGTTGTGGAGTCTTATAGACTAAACACCAATTGAGAATATTTATGTTCATGATGTTGATCTCTATCATCCTATTAGATGGAACTTGGTGCTCTTTATTATTCACAAACATGTTGAAAGGCATGTTGTACCTTTATAACCCATAACCCTAATTGTTGTTATTAGAGTTATGTCCACCTGTATTGTCCATACATTTTTGCATGCTAAGGAACTCATTACTCAGTTTAAGCACCATCCTCTAGATGGATTCCATCTATGTCTTAGCTGATTTGGGATCATCTTCTTGTGTGGAAGTGATATTAACTAGTACAAAAGGTTGATTCCAAATATGATGGTTAAAAGTAGAATTGTTCAAGAAACTAAGATGTTGATTCTAGGCAACATGGGTTAATAGCAATTGATTATGCACTAGGGTCTGGTTCTATGTCACAATATTTTGGGTTACATTAAATATTGCATTGAAATTTGGGTAGATAGGTCTAAGACTAAATGGAGGTAAGAAATACAATCGAGGGTATTGTTGACCAAATTTGACCTTGTAGGTCAAATTAGGGCCCTTATAAGTAAAAAATTGAATTTTAGGTGTTTTTATGAGTATAATATATTGTCATGGGGTATATTATTATATATTTTATGTTATTTAAGATCATATTAGCTTTGGTCATTAGTCATTTTAGTCTTTATATCATTTTGAGTCATTTTAGGGTCAAAATAGGGCATTAAATTAGTTGTACGGCCTCTTAGGAAAGTTTGAAGGTGTAATAAGGGTGATTTAAAATTAAATGTGTCCTATTATTCCTTAATCAACTATTTATAACTTAAAATGATAGGTTTTTTAGAATAAAGAGTAGTTTTCTTAGGAAAAGAGAAGAATTTAACACTTGTACAACATATGGGAGAGTTTTACATGTGTGAGAATGTTATAATATGAATCTTCATATTCCTTAAATTAATTTTTATGCTTTAAATTCTTTGAAAGTTCCATTTTTAAGTTAAAATAGTTATGCTCCTTTTTCACCCTTCTAGACACACAGAACTAGTCTTCAGGTTTGTACTTGGTATGAACAGTTAGAGAACTTACAAGTCAAACACATTTGGTAGGTGAAATTAAACTTATATATATTCATTTTTATATCAATATTTAAAATAATTGGAGTGTGTGTTTTATGAACCATCCTCATGAAGTTGACTATGTTTTTTTGTTTGTTAATCTATGCACCCTATAGGTTTTGCTCCATTTTGGACAAGTTCATATGAACCAATTAGTGATGTTTACTATAGAGGATTTTTTATGTATTTTTATATTCCCTCCATGATTTTTTTAGGTTTCATGGTGTTTTCGTGATCAAATCATCTCAAGTTGGTAGATTAGTCTCATTTGGGATGATAGGCAGGTTTCCACCATTTATAGAATCTCCAATATTTGATAAAGGATTTAGAGGGTTTATATAAGTTAATAATAATGTTTTAAATGTTTTATTAACCCCCCCCACTTTTATAGGCTCATTATCCAATAAATTCTCCATGAAGGTGCAGTCACATTCAACTTACTAGTCAAGCAGCCATTAATGAATGTGTATAGGCACCATGAAGGAAGAAAATCACATTGAAATAGATGTTTTGAAGTTGTTTAAAATACCATAATAATTATGAGAAACCATTTGGTCAATTTTTAAGGAGTCTTGGTCTATTCATGAGGCCTAAATAATGTACATTGTGTATATTCTACACAATGCCTATAAACAACTCATAATTTACACCTACAGGTATCTTCTTGGAAACCAAACATTTTGAAAATGATAATTTGAGCTAGGAAGGGTCCTTGAAAATCAAAGGAGTCCATTTTAATATTTTTAAAAGAGTTTAAAACTCATAAAGGTCATAAAATAGGCACCTTATCCATGCTTGTAACTTTACTACCTATGTATGAGGATAACCACCTATAGGTGGTGTTGATAGAAAACTAGAGTACTCATATAGAGTGTTGTGGCATGGGGTGAGACCTTACTTGGATTTATAATACATTGAGTGATCCAAGATGATCCACATTCACTCTAAAATATAAGTCATCAAATTGTAGATTTATCATTGGTACAATATAGAACTCATCTAGAGTTTTCTAATGGTATGCAGAACTTTGGAAATGGAGCTCGTATGCTCCTTGTGCATTTGGTCAAAGTTCTAGTCAAAGATAGTCAACAAGTGGTTAAATCTGTTCAAACTAAAAAAATTTACCATCATTGAATATTTCAAATCTAGTTCCATGATGTAGAGCTCATCATAAACTTTTTGTCACATTTTACGGTTCAAAAAATGGAGTCCACATGCAAAAGTTATGACCAATCAAAGTTATGGTCAAACCTGATGACATGGCAATAAAGTGACGTGGCAATATGATTCAACCCAAGTATTTAATATTTGGGGATAAACATATTCCATAATATATTGGGGAATAATTATCACCTCATATTTTTAAATGTAATGGATAATTTAAAATCCCATAAAAATCAGGTATGGGATAATTATGAAATTTATTAAAATAGATTATGGATAATCATCTCAATCAAAAAAAGTGGACACATAACAATTATATAAAGGGGTCAGAGGTTCAATTCATTCAAAAAATTTCAAATCTCTCATTTCCATATTTGAGATTCAAAGAGCTGAGAGCCAAAGAGGTAGAGCTGAGAGTCGAGAGCCAGAGCCAGAGCCAAAGTCGAGAGCCATAGCTAAGAGCCAAGATCCAAAGCTAGAAGTTCCAGCCATATGTTGAGTGTCTATATTTGAGTTCATTTGATGCCACAAAGTGAAGCTTTGTAGATTGTGTAATGGCCAATATAGAGACTATTCTGCATATATCCTAAGTTTTGAAGGACTTACAGTGCTTTACACTTCTCAATGTAAACTAGGGATTTGTCCAAGACTCTGAGATGATTTCAATGATATGTTCAAATCCCTATGTTGATTTATTTAATACCATTTTATAATTCCATTTTTGAGAATTTTGGTGGGAAATCCATAAGATTACGAGATTACATTTATGTGGCAGTAAGGTGGAAGGTTTGTTCATGGGTTTACTCAGACTTTCTAAAGCTCTATTGTTTGAGTTGTGTGTAATATTAGAGTATCCATTTGATAATCATGAGGAATTGGCCATATACTCACTTTTAAAATAAATGGATCATTTTTTACTATAAGTGAACCTAGAGACATAGGCATTGTCTAACTCTGTTATCACTTGTCATGAGTGGATTCTATTTTTGTATTTTTTTTTTGCATTTTGATTAATCTTTTGTATTAATCACTATTGAATGTATAAATAGATAAAATAAGATAAAAGTTCAAATTCAATTTCCTTTCCATGAATTTTTGGTAAATTATGTGATTTACTAAAGGAACCAAGGTAAAAAAAATTGCATGGAAATAAGTGCCAGTTTATAGATTAGATTTGGTATCAGAGTAGTTAGAATCATGGGTTAGCTTTTGATTATGTGGATTGATATCAGTTATTTTTAATCTAGTTTATATTATTATTGTATACTTTTGGCCTTGTTGATATTCCATTTACAATTTACAATTTGTGGGATTAGGTTGTTTGTAGGAAACAATAAGCCATGAGAAAAGCCTTAATAAGAAAGAGGGTTAATGAGCTTGAAGGAATTAACCGATAGATATAGGAAGAGAATGTTTTTTTGAGAGCTCATTTTTACTCCTTGAAAGAGGAGATTTCCCACTTAAAATTAGAGCTGCAATCCAAGGATGAGCTCTTGGCACAGATATAAGATGAAGAGAAACATTATCTCCATCAATTACCTTCCACTGCAGATGCAATCACTATGACTGATGAGTGCTTTGTAAGTTGTTCATTTGGTAATTCCTTTCATTTAGTTTCATATGTTTTAGATGTTTCTTTTGTAAATTTTGAGAAACACATTAAGGTCATTGGATCTAAACTATTATTGAAAATGGGATTTGATGGAAGGGATCTTGGTAAGAATGGCCAAGGTATTGCTAACCCAATACAAGTAGAGCATAGATCTCACCATGAAGGATTGGGTTATGCTAGTGAGAAAGTGGATATTAGAGAGAGTTCTTCCATTTTTAAAAGAGGACAAGCTTTTGACAACCAAGATCTGAGGCCACTAGCAAATCATAATTCCTCCTTGCAAAGGAATAATGAGCGGTGTAATAAATCAAGTAAAAGAGGTATTGAGATTCCACCTCCTCAATCTTACACTAGAAAAATCACCAATAATAATTTGAATTCTAAGACTTATGATTCATTTTTGCCACTTAATAAATTTGGTTTTGATATTTAAAAGATATTTCATTCTTTTCATTATACATTTTATGGATTGAATAACCATTGTGTTGCATATTATTAGAAAAGACAAGCTTTACTGAAGCAACTTGCACGTGTTGAAGACCATTCTTGTATTGGCAAAGTGAGAAATGGAAAAAGGGTGACCTCACCTAAGAAGAGGGATGTTTGTACTCATTATCACATGAGTGGACATCAGGTTGAGAAGTGTTGGAAACTTCAACCATCCCACCATCTTGGTAATGGTAAGAAGAAGATGGTATATAAACCTATTGATAAGGTAACTAATGAAGTTAATCTTAAATCAACCTATGTAGATGTTAGTAAATCGACTAAGGATATTGAACACCCTAAATAGTAGAATCTGATAAAGAGGGTTAATAAATAGTTACTTAATTTCATGTCATCATGATTAGTGGATTGATATATGTATTTTTGGAGCTACTATAGTGGGAACACTTTGAGACAAGTTTATCATATGAAGTTTTTAATTCTCACACTTGTGTTATGATTAGCTCTATTTTTATAATCTCCAATATTATTTCTATTAGTTTCCTATTGAATTATTAAGGAATTTAACTCATTAATTATCTTGGGAGATTTGATAGCAGTTACACAAGTTGTTGGGTAGGATTTGGCTTTCCTACAGTACTTGTTTCAAAATAACTACTATTTTAGAATGCATCTATTTATGGCATATTTGTGATTGGATGCATGATAAGACCCATTGAGTCAATGTATCGTGACATGGTCACAACCAATATTGTATTTTGTTTACATTGACAAACTTGTCTTGTAGTTGTATTGGTGATTGTTTCAGTGTTTGGTAGTTCATCACTTACAAGATGCGATAGTGGGTAGATAGTTTGATCTATTGTGACCTTATTGGTAGTTATAAGATTTAGTATAACTCATGTCTATTTTTAGGCCTTTTATAGTTTTGAGTTATGAATCATATTTTTACACCATGATATGATTTGGGTTATGTACTTGATATGTTTTAGAGGACCATTTAGTAGTAGTAGAGGAGATCACTAAGCTTATCTATGTAGAGGCTCTTATGAAGCCGTGTAGTAGAGGAATTCATCACATCCTAGTTCTATGTAGAGGCTATTGATGGTCATGTAGTAGTAGAATGTATGAAAAATATGTGATTAACTAAGTTTTCTAAGCATTCTAGGTGTAGTTATGTAACTTGAGTATATTAAAAAAAGACTTATCAAAATTCTTTAGAACTAACTAGCATTTTAGAGGATCAAGTTGGGTACTAGCTTTTGGTGGACCAAAATCCCTCTTACTAGGGAGGATTGATCTAAGAAGATCTACATTCACTCCAAAATAGAATTCATCAAATTGCATATTTATCATTGGCACAATGTAGAGATCATCAAGAGTTTTCCAATGGTATGTGAAACTTTGAAAATAGAGCTCATATGCTCCTTGTGCAGTTGGTCAAAGTTTCATTTAAAGTTAGTAGGTGGTCAAATATGGTCAAACTAAAAAATTAACATCATGGAATATTTTAAAGCTATTTCCATGATTTATATCTTGTCTTAATATTTTCATCACATTTTATGGTTTAAAAAATGGAGTCTGCATGCAAAAGTTATTACTAGTCAAAGTTATGGTCAAACTTGATGACGTGACAATAAAGTGACATGGTAATATGATTCGACCCAAGTATTTAATATTTGAGGATAAACATATTTCATCATATATTATGGAATAATTATCACCTCATATTTTTAAATGTGATGGATAATTTAAAATCCCATAAAAATTAGGTATGGGATAATTATGAAGTTTATTAAAATAGATTGTGGATAATCATCCCAATCAGAAAAAGTGGACCCATAACAAGTATATAAAGGGGTAAAAGGTTCAATTCATTCAAAAAGTTTCAAATATCTCATTGCCATATCTAAGAGATAAAGAGATGAGAGCTGAAGAGCTAGAGCTGAGAACCAAAAGCCAAAGTCGAGAGCCAAGAGATGAGAGCTAGAGACAGAGCCAAAGCTGAGAGCCAGAGTTGAGAGTTGAGATCCAAAGCTAAAGGTTCCAGCCATATGTTGAGTGTCTAGATTTGATGCCCCAAAGTGAAGCTTTGTAGATCATGTAATGGCTAATATAGAGACCATTCTGCATATATCCTAAGTTTTAAAGGACTTAGAGTGCTTTACACTTCTCAATGTAAACTCTGAGATGATTTCAATGGTATGTTGAAATCCCTATGATGATTTTTTTAAGACCATTTTATAAGTTCATTTTCAATAATTTTGGTAGGAAATCTAAAGGATTGTGAGATTACATTCACGTGACAGTAAGGTGGAAGGTTTGTTCGTGGGTTTACTGGGACTTTCTAAAACTCTACTATTTGAGTTGTGTGCAATCTTAGAGTATCCATTTGAAAATCATGAGGAATTATCCATGTACTCACTTTTCAAGGAAATGGATCAATGCATATTATAAACAAACTTGGAGACATAGGCATTACCAAACTCCATTATCATGTGCTTATTGTGAGCGGATTCTATTTTTGCATTCTTTTTTTAAATTTTGATTAATCTTGTTTATTAATCACTATTGAATGCATAAATAGCTAAAATAAGATAAAAGGTCAAATTTAGTTTCATTTCCATAAATGTTTTAGGATATTATGTGATTTGACTAAAGGATCCAAGGTAAAATTGTTTTACATGAAAATAAGTGTTAGTTTATGTATCATTGAGTAAATCATATCAGTCCTACTTGAAAGGTAGAGATGGAAAATTTTAGTGTTGATCACTTTCTATAATTCAATGACTATGTTCAGGAAATTGGCCCTAAATTGAGAAAACAAAGGTCCAGGGGTGTTTTTGGAATATCATATAACATGGTTGACAAGATTTTTAAGGTATATAGATAGATAGATAAACCTTTTATATCCTATCATGGAGAATATCTATGCAAAAAATGGGGTTAAGATTATTGATCGAAAGTGGTTGTTTGGGGTCCTAAAGATGCCTCTAAAAGTATTGAAACCTTGCATTAATTTTTATAAGTTAAAGTTTTGAATGCCATTTTAACATCTTAATGAGAAAATAAAACACACTCTTATGTTGGTATGGTCTTACTTATTAAATATTGTGTAAATAGGCATGTAATTCATCATAATTATGTTGATATATGGTATTCTAAGTTCCATAAACACCTATAGGTGTCCCTCTTCAGAAAAATATGCACCTACAACTGGGAAGATAGATAGTGGGTTGTAATTGGTGTCTAGGTGGTGTCTTATGGAATATAATGTGAATTAAGGTACAAAACATATGTTATGTGACCTCAAAAACTCATTAAGGGTCTCTACATAGCATGAGAAAGGTTTAATTAAGCTAATGCACACCTACAATAGGCATTTTGGTAGAGTATCTCAGTCAAGAGGGAAGAACTCAGTCGTATGAGATTAAAGTGATTTTAAAGATTATAGTAAGGGTTGGAATAATGAAAAAATCATATTACCACCTCCATTAAGATCATTATGATCTTCATAATCTCTAAACAATGTGAAATAAACCTACACATACCTCCTAAGGCCCTGTATGCACCTATAACTGAGTGTGTAGTCTTAGTGAGGGTAAGAAGTGAATATACTTAAGGAGAGAGAGAATATTAAAAACAAATTTAAATGTTTCATGATTTATTTTTAAATTTTTTTCAAAATATCCAAAACTCTTTTCAAGTTAACCATCTACTTTTTCTATTATCACAAAGGTCG
This sequence comes from Torreya grandis, assembly GCA_037957365.1. Classification (NCBI taxonomy): domain Eukaryota; kingdom Viridiplantae; phylum Streptophyta; class Pinopsida; order Cupressales; family Taxaceae; genus Torreya; species Torreya grandis. The sequence goes on from JARHVA010000541.1 coordinate 4,808,594, forward strand.
CAGTATGTATAGTTACACTAACGAACTCTTTGCTCAAAGAGGTAAGAATGAGGAATATAAGGGAGAGGAGAATATTTGGGTGAATTTAAATATTATTGAGCATGAATTTAAGTTGTATAAATTTTTTAATAAATTTAATCACTTTGGACTTGGCTTGAAGAGGTCATTCTTAGGTGGAAGTGAAAGAAAAACAATCCTTTTAGAGGCCTTTTTTGGACAAATTGAGTTGGTTAGGTGCCTAAATGGATGAATATATATTATTAATTTGGTAAAAAAATTAATTATTACCTAATAAAACTCATAAAATATTCATTTTTCCTTTTTTAATAGGGATATATCTCATTATTTTGTCTCAGAGGTCAGCTAGTTAAGAAAAATTAGGGTTTGACAAAACAATCAAATGAAGCTAAGGAGGGTGAGAAACTTGATATAAATATTTGGGTAAAAAAAGAAACATATTTTTTTTACATAAAATTTAAATAGGTTATAGGTAACACTAATTAAAACACATAACTCTCAAAATGATCAAAACACTCTTGCATCTAGTTCAACTAGACAAGTTCCAATCAGGCCTAGTTAGTGAAAGAGAGGAAGAAATGAAAGGGAGTGATTGAAAATTTATGTGATTGTTTTTTAAGATTTAATTAAGTATTAAAAATCATGATACACCATCAAAACCATGAGATATCAGTCCAAATATCCAAAACTAGCAGTGTGCATGCTAAACCTATTAGGCCTTGAAATGACCTAGAGCTAATTGGGGATCCAACTTCACTTCTAGATCCTAGTGAGTTTTATATCTAGTTGAAACATTTTTATGAGATGTATTTAGACATTTTTGAGATTTATATATATATATAAACCTATATAAAAGCTACTTTTAGCCTAGAGACAATCTAGGCATGCAAGAATTATGAAATCAAGCTTGATATGGTGTTTTCAAATACGCATATCTTATTTGAGGATTTACATGGAGGATAAATGATTTTTTATAGGTTATTAAGGGTATTTAAGATCCTTTTTATGTAATTTTTTGGCAATTCCAATGTCAGGGCTTTATGAACAAAGCTTAAGGATAAAAAACTACCTAAAACCCTTGCAAACCCTTAGTCAAGACCCAATGGAGAAAACAATATTGAAGAGATATCCAAATGGCCTGGTTTAATCATGAAAGTTATTGGACCTTTTATGTGACTCTCTTAGGCTCCTCCCCACACTTTTTAGTTATACATAATTGTACATATAGGGTACAAAATAGGGTATTTTTTATTGTTTTATGTGTTTTACATGTTCTAGAAGGAGTCTAAAGATTAAATAAAGTTTATGGTGAATATTAATACTTTATTTAACTAAATATTTACATTTAATGACTTTTAAATACTCATAATTATGTAAACAATAGCTCTCATCTCATCCAATCAAAGTTGGCATAGTGACCAAGCTAGTGAGAAGTGTGAAAATTTCAAGTGGATGACTTTTTAAGGTGTGTCTGATGCCTTTTAGGTTATGGAGAGTCTTTCCAAGTTTTATCCACTCCCTCCCATGGATTTTCATTGGAAACTAATGAAAAATTTGAGGCCAAATGTGCAAGGTATAGGAAAGAAGAGTTATTTTAACTACATGTAATGATAGCTCATTTTAGGAAGGTTCTAGATGACCAAAATTACAAAAAATGTATGGAAATTCATGTCTAAAATCCTTCCCCTTCATCTTAATCATTATCAATATCCCTAATCATTTTTTGGATGTTCAAATATGTCCAAATCATGAAGGTAGATTTTTGATCTAGAAAAAGGAATTTTATGTCACTTTTCAAGAGTTTCATGCCTTGAATATCCACTTGTCTCTTATAACTATGCATGGTTCATCTGACATACTCTTCTCATTTATAATTAACTCCTTTTCTCATCTTTATAAGTGTCCTTGTGACCTTTATAATTCTCTATTCTCCTCTCTCTCTCAAGTTCTATAAGAACTAGCCATTTTAGGCTTTACAACTTATGCTCCACCTGAGTATGGTGAAGCCTTACTCATTTTCATACCATTTTATCAATAATACTACTAATTTTTTACCTCTTCAATTACTATTCATAGTGTTTTCACTTAAATTTTTGATTTTGCTTAATTTATGACTCTTTTTTCCTTAGCATATTGTTTCATTCTCTTATCTATTTGCAGTTGAAAAGCTTCTTCTTACAGGGCATCTAAAGTGTTCTAGGAAGTGTTAAGGTTGAGTGATTTATTCTATTCACTAGTGCCATTCCATGCCTCTTATCTAGTCCTCCTATCCTAAACATTCATCCATAACCTTGAAACGTAGTATTGATGTGAGAATATGTAGATTGGAGAAGTGTATGTTTGGTTAGTCTCTTAGTTTCATGTGTAACATGCAATTTGTTGGTAGTAATCAATAAATTTGGTTCATCACCTCCCTTAGGATAGTTTTCTTTTAGTTTTCTCTCTCCTTTTTCCCTCACAAAGTTTAGGTGTAGTAGTGATCCAAAGTGGTACGTCAAGGGATATATCCCTATCTATAGATTCACCTCATTCTTAGGATCATGCACAATTTAGAGGTGTTTCCATTATGACACTTGTATGAGGAGAGATAATAAATATCCTCAAAGGGTGAAAATATAAGTGAAAATAGTTTTTGGCATGCCTAATGGAACTGTTAATCTAAGAAGTTGAATGATTTTTGGTGTTGTCTTTCAACACATCAGCCTTTAGAGGCATCTATCTAATCATCAATGGTGACTCCAAGATTATATTAGATTGTCAAGCATCCTAGGTATTCATTTTGAATATTTTTTATGATCATTCCTTGTGTCATTAATTTTTAATGAAGTTCCATGGCTGACCTTGGTGTTGAGTACTATTTTACATAAGTTAGTGAGATAATAAAGCTTATGTCACTCCCTATCAACCTTGGTGTGATTATTACTAGTCTTATCATGATCCTTGCCAGATTCAACATGACATTTATCATCATTATTATGATTTTTACTATTCTTATAGTTATCCTTCTCAATGTCGTGCTCCTCCTAGTCAACCTAGTCACTTCTCTAATCAATCCATTTCTACTTTTAAATAAACCCTTTTGGGCTATGACAAGTACATGTTGGATCTTAACACACAAATGGGATATGGTCTATAATTTCCTAGTCATATTATTCATAAGGTGAGAGATGCATTAGAACTATTCAAAAGAGAGTGGGCACCTATTGAAAGAGCCAATTGGGAAAGCCTCACAAGTGATATATTAGATGTGAGTGGCCTAGTTTCATCCCTAGAAGATAGGATAAAAGTTCATGAGAATCAGCCTTACCAAACCTATGAACCTTCATATCCACTTCCCTAATATTTTCATCAGTCCTACATGATTTCCACTCATGAACCCAACCAATATTATCAAATTCATCCTTTTCCCAATCAGTTTGAAGAGAGAGTTGAAAAGAGAAACCTTGTTTTTGAAATAAATATTGATAAGAAGATTGAGTTAGATAATATGCATATCTATCAATCCATGTCATCATTAAAATAATTATAATATAAACCCTCATTTCCCTCTCTAATTACATCCCCACCTCAAGGGAAGACCTCTAGATATGAGATTTCAAGTTGGAGACAAGGTGGAGAGTCTAAGCTTAAAGAGATCCCAAGATTATTAAACGCTTCATCCACTCCTCAAAGTGAATCAATACCTAAATAAGAGACTAATAATCCTAACATCCTAAGTGTGAATAATATATTGGATTCATGGGCAAAGAAAGAGGATAGAATCCTTGATAAGGAGTGTGAAGTTGAGAAAGAGCCTGATCTTATGCAAGTCCATCCCACCCTTCCTCAAGAAGCTTCTTGTGTTCCATGTCATCCCTCTTATACTCATAATACTCATGATTATGCCTATAAAATCTAAGATAGACTTTTCCAATAGAACTTAGCCAATAAAATTGAAGAGTTAGAGTTAAGGATGAAATTGTTGAGTCAAGGTGTGATGGAGGTTTAGACCCAAAAGAAGATCCTATGCCTAAACACACCCCATCTACCCTTCCTCAAGAGAGTCCTCAAACTAAATTAGATATAAATGAAGTAATTTTAAATACAAGGAATAACACCAAGATATTTTAGCCCAAGGTCTACCTCCCCTTAATCAATATCTTTCAAAAGAATCCCCTACATTTCACTCTCAAATTGATTTTGAGTTCTATGTGTCACCTCCACCAACTAGTTCATCTTCTCCTCACCCCGTCACCTTTTGCCTTTATGTACCTATGGTATGGTAACCTAAAGAGTTGAATTTTGTTGACAAAAATTCATAGCTCTTTCTTGAATAAAACATAGCTCCTTGGTAGCTTCATTAAACTAAGTCACATTATTTCAAGATGCCTAGTCTTGGCATCACCAAAAAGGAGAAGGAAATGAAAGGTCTTGTAGCTGTTGAGAACAAAATTCATGATATGACATCTGAGATAAAATTTAATATCCCTCAAGATATCAAAGGTTTTAAATAATAAGTGGTATCTTGTGTTGAAACTTCTGATTGGGTTGATATGGAAGAATATTTTCCTTTTTCTAAAGAAGAAATATTCATTGGTTCTTCCATGCCTATACAAGATATCATGGATGGGAAAGAATAATTTCCTAATCAGACTTGGGATGATTTTTTTTAAATAATTGTATCATTGTATACTCCTCTTAAAGGAGGCTATGATCTAGTAAATAATGGAGAAGACAGCCTTGGCACTCAAGTGAGTATGCAAAGAAAAAGCAAGATTTCAGTTTTGTCCTTTCAATAAGCATATGTATCTCATGATGATATGTTTTAAATTATCAATATGTTTTATCATCCTCTCAATAATTTAGGAGAAACACATCAGCTCTTGAGGGATGGAACAAGCTCCTATTGGCCTCAATCTTCTAAGGAACAAGAAACTACTCCTCTTGAAACCATGGCTACCAAGAAGATGCAAGTTGATCATGAGATGAAGAGTGGGAAGAAATATGAGGTATGTGTTCAAGTTCAAGAGGATTAATTTTACATTTGAGACTTATTTTAAGATGGTCTACATGAAATCATAGCAAGTGAAGTGCCAAGGAATAGGTCTAATCTACAAAACATCCAACCTAAGGAGAAACATGCTTGGCACTATGATTCATCTCATGAAGAAGAAGATTCAATAAACTTTCCTTTTGATCCTATAAAGGAGGTATGCTTAGTTGATAATTGTGTATAATAATTTTTTTTCTAATTCCCCTAAGAGACTTGAGCACATGTGTATGTGTATTGTTAGTTTATTTATTTTGTTTTATGTCTATTTTTTACTTTGTGTGATTGAGGTAGTCATTGGTCTTGTCTTGATAAAATATTGTTGTCAATGGTAAAATTCCTCTTGTTATGTCTCAAACTTTATATGACTCCCTAATCCCAATGGAATGATAAGGCTACTACTCTAGTTAGTATAGTAAGCATACTACCCCTATGAGTCACCAATTTATTGACCAAGTTTGACCTTATAGGTCAAATTAGGGCCCCTATAAGTAAAAACTTGATTTTTAGGTGTTTTTAAGGGTCTAATATCTTGTCATGTGGTGTATTATTAGATATTTGATGTCATTTAATATCATATTAGCTTTGGTCATTAGTCATTTTAGTCCTTATATCATTTTGAGTCATTTTAGGGTCAAAATAGGGCATTAAATGAGTTGTACAACATCTTATGGAAGTGTGAAGGTGTAATAAGGGTGATTTCACATGACATGTGTCTTATTATGCCTTAATAAACTATTCATATCTAAAAGTGACATGTTCTTTAGAAGAAAGAGTAATTTTATTGAGAAAAGAGAAGAGTTTGGCACTTGTACAACCTATGGAGAGTTTTACACTAGGATGAGGTTGTAATATGACTATTCATCTTCCTCAAGTTCATTTATATGCTTGAAATGATTTGGAAGTGCCATTTTTAAGCTAAAACCATTATGTTCCTTTTTCACGCTTCTAGACACATAGAATGAATCTTTAGGTTTATACTTGGTACAAATAGTTGGAGAACTTCCCGGTCAAATGCCTTTGGAAGGTGAAAATACACTCCGATAGATTAATTTCCATAATAATATTTTGAATAATTGTGGTGGGTGTTTTATGAACCATCCTCATGAAGTTGATTATATTTTTCTACTTGTTAATTTTTGCACCCTATAGGTTTTGCTCCATTTTGGATAAGTTCATATGAAAAAATTAGTGATTTTAACTCAAAAGGATTTTTTCTCTCTTCTCAGATGTATTATATGATTAATTTTAGGTTTCATGTTGTTTTAGTGAGCAAATAATCTTAGGTTGGAAGATTAGTCTCATTTGAGATGACAGGTAGGTTTCCACCATCTACAAAATCTCCAAGCTTTGATATTGGTTTTAGAGGGTTTATATAAGTTTATCACCATGTTTTCAATGTTTTATTAACCCCCTAATTTTATAGGCTCATTATCCAAGCAATTCTCCATGAAGGTGCAGTCATATGCAACTTACTAGTCAGGCAGCCATTAATGAACATGTACAGGTGCCATGGAGGAAGAAAATCACATTGAAATGGATATTTTGAAGTTTTTTCCAAGAAAATAATAATGATGAGAAATAATTTGGGAAATTTTTAAATATTATTGGTCTATTCATGAGACCTAAACAATGCACATTGTCTATATTCTACTCACTACCTGCAGACAACTCAAAATTTGCACCTACAAGTGTCCTCTTGGAAACCAAGCATTTTTAAAATGATCATTTGAGCTAGGAAAGATCCTTGACAATAAAAGGAGTCTATTTTAATTTTTTATAATTTTAAAACTCATAAAGGTCACAAAATAGGAACCTTGTCCATGCTTGCAACTTTGTTGCCTATGTATAAGGATAACCACCTACAGGTTGTATTGATAGAAAACTAGAGTACTCATATAAAGTGTTATGGCATGGGGTAAGACATTACTTGGAGTTATAATGCATTGATTAAATCATATCAAGCCTACTTGATAGGTAGAGATGTCAAATGGTAGTGTTGATCACTTTCTAGAATTCAATGACTATGTTCAGGAACATAGGCCCTAAATTGAGAAAACAAAGGTCCAGGGGTGTTTTGGGAATATCATATAACATGGTTGACAAGATTTTTAAGGAATATAGATAGATAAAAATTGTATCCACTAGCATGGAGAAGATATATTCCAACAATGGGGTCAAGAGGATTGATGGAAAGTGGTTATTTGGGGTCCTAAAGATGACTCTAAAATCACTAAAACCTTGCATTAATTTCTACATGTTTGGAGTTTTGAATGCCCTTTTAACATCTTAAGGAGAAAATAAAACACACTCTCATGTTGGAATGGTATTAATAATAAAACATTGTGTAAATATGCATGGAATTCATCAGAATTATGTTGATATATGATATTTCAAGCTCCATGGACACCTATAGGTGTCCCTCTATAGGAAAATATGCACCTACAGCTAGGAGGATAGATAGTGGGATAGAATTGGTGTCTAGGTGGTGTTTTATGGAATATAAGGTGAATTAAGGTATAAAAAAATATGTTGTGTAACCTCAATAACTCAATAAGGGTCTCTACACAACATGAAAAAGGTCTAATTAAGCTAATGCACACCTATAATAGTCATTTTGGTAGAGTATCTCAATCAAGAAGGAAGAACTCAATATTATGAGTTCAAGGTGCTTGTAAATAATATAGGATGAGTTGTAATGATGAAAAAATCATATTACCACCTCCATTAAGATCATGATGAACTTTATAAGCTCTAAACAATGTGAAATAAACCTACATAGACCTCTTAAGGCCCTGAATGCACCTACAACTAAATGTAAATAGTGAATATGCTTAGGGAGAGAGAGAAGATTAAAAAAAACTTGAAATGTTTTAGGATTTATTATTAAATTTTTTTAGAAATATCCAAGACTCCTTTCAAGTTAACCATCTACTTTTCCTATTAGCCCAAAGGTAGCAATCCGTACAGTTATACTAAGGGAATCTTTGCTCAATAGGTAAGAATGAGGAATCTAAGGGAGAGGAGCATTTTTGGGTGAATTAAAAGATTATTTATCATTAATTTAAATTTGATAACATGTTGAAGAAACATAATCACCTTGTACTTATCTTAGAGAGGTCATTCTTAGGTGGAAGTGAAAGATGCAAGAAAACAATCCTTCTGGAGGCCTTTTTTGGACAAATTGAGTTAGTCAAGTGCCTAAATGGATGCACATAGCTTATTAATTTTGTAAAAATATTAATTATTACATAATAAAACTCATAAAATCATAATTTTTCCTTGGTTAATAGGGATATATCTCACTATTTTGTCTCAGAGGTCAGCCAGTCACAAAAAATTAGGGTTTGACAAAATAAGCAAATAAAGCCAAAGAGGGTGAGAAACTTGATATAAAGATTTAAGAATCTTAAGAAACATATTTTGAGGTATATATAAGTTACATAGGTGATATGGGACACCAATTAAATCACACAACTCTCAAAATGATCAAAACACTCTTGCATGTAGTTCAACTAGACAAGTTCTAATTAGGCCTAGTTAGTGAAAGAGAGGAAGAGATGAAAGGGAGTGTTTGAAAAGTTTTGAGATGGTTTTGTAATATTTAATGAATTATTAAAAATCATTATACACCATCTCAACCATGAGATATTAATCTAAATAGACAAAACTAGCAGAGTGCATGCTAAACCTATTAGGCCTTGAAGTGACCTAGAGCCAATTTGGGGTCCAGCTTCACTTATAGCTCTTTGTGAGTGTTATATCTAGTTTTAAAATGTTTATGAGATGTATTTATACATTTTTTATCTTTTTTTATTCATATAAACCTATAATAAATCTAATTTTATCCTAGATATAGTCCAAGCATACAGGTATTATTAAACAAGCTCAATAGGGTGTTTTTAAATGCTCATATCTTATCTGAGGATTTACATGGAGGCCAAATGAGTTTGGAGAGGTTATTAAGGGTAATTAAGATCATTTTTGTGTAATTTTTTTACAATTCCAATGTCAAATATTTATAAACAAATATTAAGGATAAAAAACTACTTAAAACCATTGCAAACCCTTAGTCAAGACCCAATGGAGAAAATAAGCTTGGAGAGCTATCCAGATGGCCTAGTTTGATCATAAAAGTTATTTTACCTTGAAGAGGAATATCTTAGGTTCCTCCACACCATTTTTATTTGTACTTAATTGTATGGACAAGGTATAAAATAGGGTATTTTGACTTGTTTATGTGTTTTACAAGTTCTAGAAGGATTCTAATGATGAAATCAAGTTTAGGGGGAATATTAAGACTTAATATAAATTCATATGGTCATTTAATTCCTTGTAAATACTCCTAAGTGTGAAAACAATAGCTCTCATCTCAGCTAATCAAAGTTGGCATAGTGACCAAGCTAGTGAAAAGTGTAAAATCTTCAAGTTAATGGATTTTTAAGGTGTGATTAATGCCTCTAAGGTCATGTATAATTTTTCAAAGTGTCATAAACTCCCTAAAAAAATTTATGCTAATGTGCAAGGTGTATAAAATAAGATTTATTTTGACTACAGATGATGATAGCTCATTTTGGGAGGTTTCAGATGACTAGGACTACAACTAATGCATGGAGAGGCATGTCTGAAAGCCTTCCCCTTCATCCCAATCATTATAGATATCCCTAATTATTTTTAGAATTTTAAAATAGTTTTAAATCATGAAGATAGTTTTCTAAGCAAAAAAAAAGGAATTTTATGCCACTTTTCAATATTTTCATGCCTTAAATAGCCACTTTTCTCTTCTAACCTTGTATAGTTCATCCCACATCCTCTTATTATGTACAAGTAACTCTTTTTATTATATTGAAAAGTGTATTTGTGACCTTTGGACTTATATTATCCTCTCTCTCTCTCAATTTTTATAAAAACTATCTATTTGGCCTTTGTAACTTATGCTTCACCTGAGTATTGCAAATCCCTACTCATTTACATACCATTTGATCAATAAGACTAATAATTTTTTACCTCATCCATGACTTTTCATAGCGTTCTCACTTGAATGTTTAATTTTTATTAAGTGGTGACCATTTTTTCCCTATCATATTATTTCATTCTCTCACCTATTTGAAGTTGGAAAGCTTCTTATTGTAGGGCATGTGAAGTGTTCTAGGAAGTTTCAAGGTTGAATGAGTTAGTATATTCACTAGTGCCATTCAATGCCTCTTGTTTATTCCTCCTAACTTAAACATTCATCCATAACCTCATAATGTAATATTGATGTGAGAATATGTAGATTGGAGAAGTGTATGTTTGGTTATTCTCTTAGTTTCATGTGTAATATGTAGCTAGTTGGTAGTCATCAATCAATTTGGTGTATCACATCCCTTAGGATAGTTTGATTTTAGTTTTCTCTCTCCATTTTCCATCATAAATTTTATGTGTAGTAGTGATCCAAAATGGTATGTCAAGGGATCTATCCCTATCAAGAGATTCATCTCATTCTTAGGCCCACCCATAACCTAGAGGTGTTTTTATTGTGCCACTTACATGAGGAGAGATAAAACATCTCCTCAAAGGGTACAAATCTAAGTGACAAGAGGTATAGTTGTTTGTCCATTTTTATTGCCTCTATGTAAGCTAAGGGTAAATTATGAATGTTGATATCCCTATGCATAAATACAACATTCATGGAATCTAGGGAATTTTTATACATTTCAAGGGCCAATGGCTCATTAGGTTGAAAGGCAAAATCTAATATACTATACATATTTTGAAACTAAGTGTTGAATGTTGAGATTATCTCATTAGGCTCTCACCTTATGTTGTCAAAGTGTTTATAGATAATAATCACACTAGTAACTTGGTCAAATTGGGCTAAAAAGGTATCATGACATTCTATCCAAGTTATAATTAACCCTTTTAAACATTTAGAATCTAGTCATAGGTTAATTCTTATAAAGTGAAAGGAAATAGTCTACAAGCAACATCCTTGTGAGTTATATTCAAGATTCCTAAGGTGGAATTTAAATTCTTTATATGTTTTTCCACAATCCTTAATCCTAAAGGAGATAAATAAGGAAGATATTTCTCTAAGTTTCTAAGAAAATAATGCATCATTACTATGACATTAATAGTTGAGCCAATCAACCAAGCTAAGGATTGAGGTGGAGGATTGGCTAGAGGTCGAGGATTGGGAGGTGGATTCTAGATATGGGACATCATAACTATTGGAAGATGAGTTTATCTTCCTGGGGATGATGATTTTACCATGGGTCTTCTAGAAATAACTCTATCATACCTAACCTTTGTATGGATCTCCAAAGGTGGATGTAATATGTGATTATCTAAGGTTGACCTTGTTAGTCATATGGATAAATCTAGTAGAACTGAAGTGATCTTAATTCTTTGGATAGAGGCAGAGGATGGAGGCCCTCCTTATATCACCAATTTAAAACTTTTATTGATGTGGGTTTTATACACATCCCAAAAATTCCTATGAGGTTGTCTCTAACATTTTAGGATCAGTGAACAAACTCATTACAAAGAATAAGTTATAAGGTATTTGGTTTTATAACAACCTATTGGTGGAATAACGGTTAGTGACATAGATTATTTACCATGGGTAAATTGGATATGGGTGAACCTAGACCTATTTGGAGTGCATGGAAAGATGATGACGCTAACTAAGATGGGTAGGATTTTAAAATAAACTTTAAAAAGAGATAAAATTAAGGTAAAAAATAAAACATTTGTACACCCAAGGATAAAGCCTTTCAAGACTACTATTCAAACTCAACTAGGACAAGGAATATAAATCAATACTTATTATAAGTTGTTATGGCACACCAATGATCAAATATAGTGAAGATTCAAAGGAAAGATAACATAATATACTCAAACATGTAGAAATCAAAGGTTTTTTAATTACCAAATTGTTATTTCACATCTACAAGAGGGTTATGATAAGCATGTAAAAGATATTCAAATCAACTATAGGTAAAAATGAATGATTCTATAAAAAATAGATACCTCATACACAATCAAAGAACTAAGATACTAGAATTATGGAATGTCTCAAGTAATCCATAAAATTAGAGAATAATTGATATTTTTACATAGATACAAAGTAAATTAGAACTCTTTCAAATTTATTATTACTTTGAATAGCCACAATTCTTCTCCCTTTGAGACCAGGAGGTTATATGTATTTATAATATTGGGATGGGAAAGGCCTCATCTCTTCAAGATTCACCTAAAATTATAAGTTCAGAAATATAACCCTTCATTCAAAATCATGCAAAGATGCATGTATAATGATAATACCTAGAATAGACTTCCCAACTAAAAATACAATATGCATGTACAATAAATAGATTGGGAACTAAAGTCCCACCCTAATGATAACATGCAAATACACAATAATTCTTAAACTAAAGTGTTAATGTGGCACAATTAATTGGAGGAGTTAATGGAGATACTATAATTGTAATTGATGTAAGGATTAAGATCTTTGTGAAGTTAGGGAGTACTAATAGCTAGTTGTGTGCATGGGATCAACCTAGAATTTGTTTATTTGGCATTTAGATCTTCACCTCGTGCATAAGATGAATCAAATTATTTATCTATAATTTTAAAATTTAGTAATGAAAGATTTAAAATTTTGACTATATCATCCATTAATCTTTCTTGTTTTACATCTGAGCTCTTGAATTCAAATACTAGAGCCTCTGATATCATTACCCTATCCTTAGCAAAAATAACCAACTATAATACTTCTTTATTGGTTTTATAAATAGTCCCTTCCACTTATTATCTAAATTTTTTAAAAATAAATTGGAGAAGGTTCTAAAAATCAGGTCTATTGATAATCTCTTCAGTTTGGGTGATCACCTTGGTGACTCTCATATCTCCCAAAATCTACAATGCCACACTCTCATGACTAATAAAAAGTCCTAGAAGCTTCTTCATCTATTTATGCCAATTTAGGGAGGCATCCCTCTTGGTAATCACATAGTTTAAACACCAAGTATCATCTATGTTGGTCATGAGATTCATCTGACCAAATCACTAACCCTAGAATACTAAACTAGAAAATTCAATCTTCTTTCCTTATCCTTCATCTTATTCCATAGTATAATAATATCTACTTTGTGGGCTTGACTACCTAACCCAAACACTCTGATTCTATACAATATATTGAACAAATCAAATAATGGTTAATATTTTACTCCTTTAGATTAAAATATTATTACACCTACTTTGGGGGCAACTTAGCTTATATAATAAATCATTTTAACTTGACAACCTTAAACAATGGAAACACCTCCTATGGCTAGTTCCTCATCTCCAAATGTACAATCCCTTATGCATGATATTCATTCTTTTTAGTCTAAGGTGTTACATCTTGAGTAGGGAGCTACTAGGCCATCACATGCCTTGGATTCTCATGTTCTTTTATATATACTTTTGGCACATCACATAGTGGCATCACCTTTACCATCTGATTTTGTGTCACCTAAGCTTAATTTGTATGATGGTAAGGGTGACCCAGAGCACCATCTACAAGCTTTCCATGTAGCATGTTTGGACTATGTGTCCAATGATTGGCTCCTTACTAAGTATTTCCCATGTAGTCTAAATGCCTTATAGTGGTTTTATGATCTTCTAAATCAATCCATCACTAACACAATTTTTAATTAACATCAGTGATATGATCTCATATGCTCAAGTGGCATAATTGAAGTAAAAATCTAATGAGCCTATTGTAGAATATGTCTTGCAATATAAAACTATATTGCAAAGATGACTAGCCCCATGACATATAGAGAGATTTAAGACATTTTCAAATAGAGCTTACTACTAGCATTGCATGAAGATATCTTGTTAAATAAGTTTCCAACATTCACAAATTTATGCCTCATAATGAAAGAAAGGGAAGTCAAGATTCTCTCTATGGGTAAATAAAATTACACAACTAGATTAGAGTCAGCTACTAAGAGTTATAATAAGCCTTGATACAAATTAATGGCACTAAAAATAAGAGTGATCTAAATGTCATATTTAACATAGATTCATATCCATCTCCTCACCTAGTTTTATCAACTTCTCCATGGAGAGTTTTCACTAACCTTTCTTAATCACCAGCACGTGTTTTACAATAGCTCTTAGAATGCAATGTCTTTTCTCTTCCTCCCATAAAATAGGTTGATACAACATGACCTCTTCCAAAGATATATGATTCTAATGCACTCTATAAATATCACATGGTACTAGGGCATACTACAAACCAATGCATCATCTTGAAACATAATATATAGGATTTGATAGAGGCCAACATATTTGATATGTGCCATGGTTAATTTTAAGAGGACCTACAATAAAACCTCTTGGAATTATTTGGTGAATATATGGAAAAATTACTCATATACATGATGACGAATCCATTGAGATTCATAAGGATGCAAGGATATATAATATTCATTTTTTTATTTTTATGTACTACCATTTAGTTACACTGAAAGGACACTAAATAGAACCATTGAACTATGTCACCAAATGGTCAAACTAAATGGTCAAGTTGAATGCCACTATTAAATGACACTACCAGGTAGTTGTGTCAATTGGTGTTGCTTAATAACACACTTAGATGATGTTTTTAATAAGTGTTGTTATTTTGGATCTATCATTCAATGTAACCAGTTGGTAGGGGGTTTATTCGATTGCATGTTTTTTTCAATGTTGTTGGGTAACCAATGTAGTAAGTATACTAGCTAGTGTCCTAGTTACCACCCTTGGCTTATAAATAACCACATTTACCCTCATTTTAACCATTTTATAGAATAGTTTTCTCATCCCCCTTTACCCCACCCACATCAATTCACCTACTCATGTAGATATCCACATCCAGGATCCACCTTTTCAATATTCCAATGCCATTAAAAGACAATAAATTTTCAAGAATTTATTATGCCCAAAGATTTTGAATTTGGTATAATAACTAGATTAATTAAATGATTTTATTTATAAATGTAACTTTATCATCCTTCTCTACATGCCCTAGTATGAAATAGACCATGGGTTGTTGAAATCTCTAATGTCTTGATATGTCACTAGCAAGATAAGATTCACAATAAACATCAATTCCATATTGATCTACTTTAGTACCTTAGTAGAAGACATTCATAAAATTATAATGATTCTATTCCATAATGATAACCTTATAACTCCAAAATCAATGTTGATAGATGATGACAAGAGATATTTGGATTCAACTTTCAACTTGTAGATCAGTTAAACTAGTATGTAAATTTTCTTTCATATTAAAAATTTAAATTTTGTTATTTGTCATCCTTTTGACTCATTCATATTTTTTCACTTTCATTTTAGATATTCCAAATAGGTTCCTCGACATTGATGACATTTCTGACCCTTTTTTTAAAGTAAAGGTTTAATTTTTCTTTGTGAGAATAATATTATAGGGAAGACCAACAAACATTCCGTATTGGGCTATTGTTTACATTCTTCATACTCTTTCTAGTTTGAGATATGACTGATGTAATTTTATTTCTTCTAAGATTAGGTTATAATTTAATTATGATTTTACCAATCCCAATTCCACAATCTCCTATTCAAATTTTATTTTGGCTTTGTACTATGAGACCTTTATGACCTTCAAAAAACTATGATTCTAATTGTGTTTCATCCAAAAAATGAGCAAAAATGCTTTGTCTATTTATGAGCAAGAGATTAGTTTACCATTAAAATGAATCACCTAAATAGTTTAGTTTATAAACTATTACAAAATTAGGGTTTAATATTTGTTTGTTTATTATGGGTAAGATTTTATGCCTTTATGACATGAAAACAAACTGCTTTAAAAGGACAACATGTAGTTGAAAGATGTAGAGATTTTGAGTCTACAGAATCATCTTTATATTCCTTTCATATTTTGAAACCTCCAAGAGCTTTTTTTTAGATAGTCTCCACATGTAGGTTTTGTATTTACAAATTTTAATAATAAATGCATAATTACATTTTATATTTTAAGTGAATTATCTTATTTATTTGTTTAATTTTTACAATTGACTTAGAATCGATTGAGGTTGGCATTGGAAAACCTCAACATGATCAAACCCCAACATTTAGTTGTTGATATCTTCTCAACCCTCTGTACAAGGTATTTTACATTCCATATTTTAGTTTTTTAGTTTAAGGTTAATTGATTATAGATTTCTTTGACTATAAGTTTGCCTATTGTAGCTCAAACTACCCCTGTCACTTGGAATATGGAATGTAGATTGGAGGTAATATAGCCTCCAACTAAAAGTATTGAAACTTTAATTTCAAATTAGCATTGAGTTTTGTTTTTAAATTCATCAATTTTCTAATATAATTTATTTTTGTAGGGCACTCTCAATCTCTAAGAAGAATTACATCTCTACCACTTCCCCTAAACATAGTTCACATAAGGGGAAAGAATATTTCATTCCCAATAGGGCCATCACCTAGCAGAGGGACACTACAATTGTCAAGTTCTAAATTCCCAACTTTCTCTATCATATGTCTCTCTAATACATAGGGATTAACCTATTTGTATTAAATTGATCTTGACGAGGAATATCTCAAGATTAAAAGGGTATAATTTGGTGATGTTGCTTTCCATTCACATAATTTTATTCAGGGTCTAGATGTAACTGCTTAGGAGAAATATTGTGCCTCTTCACCCCCCACCCCACCAGCTAATGTTGACTTATCTAATGATGCCATGACAAATTTTGCTTTAAAAAAAATATTATTATAAAGTATTATTTTAATTCTTAAGGAGGGAGTTATAGTTGAGTTAATAAAATGTATTAGTTTGGGAGTTTTAGGCAAAGGAATTGATTAAAGAAATAAATTCTTATTATCACAACCACTCCTAGAGAGAAAATTTGTTTTCATTAGTTAAACATGAACCCACAAAGATTGATGCTTTGTTTGGTCAAGCTAAAGTTGGGTATGTTTCTATTTATAATAGTTAAAATGATAATGTTTTGAGTATTATGCTAAACAAGTTGGAGAATTTGAATACAAAAGCCCAGACATATTTTAATAAATAGATAAAATACATCAACCTTATTATTATTTCAAACGCCAAGAAGGAAAAATCTCTGATAATGTATCATCATTTTTATCAAATTTCATGTCATATTTATTTTAGTTTGTATCTAATTAGATTTCATTTGTAATTACAATCAAAATATGAGAATATAAAAAAGGAAGTTGAGGTCCTCAGTATGTATTTTAAAAATGCATGAAAAAGTTTATATTTTTTCATTCAATTCAAAGAGAATCATGTTATATTGAATAAATATAAAAACACAATCAAAAAAATCATTAATGAGTAAGGATGGGATCCTAATGCTTTATTAAAGTAGAAAACATATATCTATCTAATTCTACTTTCTTTAGGAGATGTTGTGAAAGGAGAAAGGAAAAATCTTGCTCGTATTAATTATGTGATGGAAGATCTTCAAAGGGCAAGGATATTAAAGGATGGAACTAAGGAAGTGGAGGTAGATATTTTTAAGGACAGTGGTAAAAATGTGGATGTTGATATTGAAAAAGTGGCTGAGTAATGAGGTGTCTTTTTGAAAGGAAAAAACTAATATTTTATGATGTTATAAACTCTATTATATTTGAATAAAATGTTATGTTTAAAAAAAAAACAATGATAATTTTAAGTTTAGATTTGTAGTGATCAGTTTGTTAAGTTTCAATCAGTCTTGTTTTATGAAATAACGAGTTATGGTTTATTTATCATCTTACATGCATATTTTATTTTGATGTAGTTCAATGAACATGGTGATGTGGACTGCAATTGTTTTTTTTATGGATTTGGAGTGAGCATGAATTTGAATTTGAATTTTATGATGTTGTAAACTCATTATTAAACTTAAAAAGATAATTTTATGGTTTAAAGAAAACAATTGTAAATGAAAATGTTAAGTTAAATTTATAAAGATTAGTTTATTCAGTTGATTTAGTCTAAATAACATGGTGATGTGGACTGTAATTGTTTTTTTTTTTTTTTTTGGATTTGGACTAAACATTGATTTGAATTTGATGTGCTTTCATCTTGTTCAATTATTATCATTGTTTTAGTAATGTAAAATTTGTAGCTATTATGGATGTATAATTTAGGCAATTATTATGGTTTGTTTTACACTTGAATCTTCATGGGTTTAAATTTTTTTCTTTTGAATTTGGTCATGTTGTTCAATAGGCTTTTCATGTTTTATCACCTTGGTATTTGGCTTTAAAATTCATATTTTTAAGCTAAAATTTTAGGTTAAAACTATTAATATGGTTTTACAATATCAAAATTAAGTTATTTCAAAAGTAATAAAAAAAAAGTATTTAACAATACAATCTTACAAAAATAGAAAAATATTATGACCCATTTGAAATTACTAAGAACCAATTAAATAAAAGGGAAGGTTGCATGATGATTATAATAAATATTTCAAATGATAATGTTATCAACAAATGTAATGAATTCAATATTTTAAATGGTTTGTAATATCAAATATGATATGAAATTGGAATTCAGAATATGATAATTATAATAAATATACAACTAAAACTCGAGTACTTGAAATAATCCTACACAAACCTACTCATCGCAAGTGAAATTTGTATATTTCATGTTAGTGGCATATTTAGTTTCATTATTTACATCCCCTCTATTTATTACAGTATTAATTATGATTCTTATTTTAGTTAGATAAATCCATGTTGTTATATCTCTTTCATAAGGAAACATGTCCACAACATAACATGAAACATACAATCTCAAACAGGTTTCTAAATTTTTATCCAATCTATTAAGAAGTTTTAAATTAATGAAAGATAATACACTTAATACTCTTTCATCTTCCACTGAGCCCAAAATAATTATTTGACAAAGCTTATATAATTGGAAATATTCACTAATACTTTCTTGTAGGATGTTACTATGATAAAAAAAAATCCATAACCATGTAATTACCTCATTTTTTGTTTGTTCACTTAGAAGGTGATATTTTACAAAAAATAATTAGTTCCAAAATGACTTGACTAAGATGTTAGTATATCCTTTCCCAAAATGCCTTTTATTTAAAATATATTGACCTCTACAAATTTAATGAAATGATTAACAAGAGAACCCATGTTTTGTGAAATAAATTGCTAATCAGCTTTTGGTTGTTATTATTGTTCCAAAATATGAAATTCACAACTGCCATGGCCTCCAACAAATCATCCCTTTAAAAATGATATATGATCTTTATAGATAAATTTTTTGAAATTATATTCAATTTCATTTGTGTTTTATATATAACAGTATCATACATAATACATGTTACAAGTATTAATTCAAATTCAACTCCTACAAGATCAAGTCTTTTATAAAAAGTGTGCATTGGTAACTCCTTTCCACTAATGACAACACAAAGATAATCATTGATATTCAATTTCAAATAGATTTTAGGATTCATAAAATCTATCAAACATTGATTTTGGTAAAAATAGGGCCTTGAAAAATTTTATTCAAAGTGTATAGTATATCTAGATATTAACATAATCATTTTCTCAACTGTATGAAGTGAAAAATATAAATAGATCTCTTCTAAGCATGTTTTATTAAACATTAATTTCATTCAACATTAGGAGAATTCCACATAATGTCAGTAATGTTTCCAACTATGTTAAATGGTACAACAAATATTTTTCCTTATTAACTTATCTATGATATTTTTACATAAAACCTATCAATAATGGATAATCTTTAAAAATTTGGCATGCAAGTTCATACATATAAATCCATCTTGTATCAAAAAAAAATTAGTTTTCAACCATCAGTCATTCCTTTTAAAAAATTTATAGAACTTTGAAAATCTTTCTAGACTAATTGACAAATAAGCATGTAAGTCATGAATGATCTCTTCCACTTTTACGACATTAGATATCCTTAAGGTAGGGAAACACCATATAATACTCCTTTAAGAAGGAATAACTCCAAAATGTCTCTTTGAGGGGACAACCTCCAATAACCTCTTACAATAGAAAACTCAATGTTTACTTGATATCTTTACCATGATAATCATCTCCTATATATAGACATCTATCTAACCCATGGATGGGTAACCTCGTAATCCCACTATAGGTTGACTATTACTCAATGTATTAATTCCATAAGTTACTCTATTATCCTAATATATTATACCCATATAACTAACTAAGGGGATGTGTGCCACATGTCGACATCTCCATCAACCCATATACATTAATATATCATATCCCTAGGTACATATTATTACTTCCCTCCTTGACATGTTTCATCCCCGAAACATAGGAAGAAACTAAATAATGAGTGTGCTTCAAATCATTGCAAACTTGTCTCCAATCTCGATCATCTAGCCATCCATATGTGATCTTGGTAGGTGATAGATCTCCAAGCTTGTTTATAAATTACATTATGCTCCTTTGATTTTGTTCATGAACCATAGTAGGTATTCTTCCATGCATAGTCATAATTATTTCCCCATTCATTCCATGTGCCATAGTATTTTTTCTTTGGATTCCATGCATATCCATAATGATTAGAAATTTTATTTCCTGTATAGAAAAAATGATTGTTATTATGACACTTTTTTACGCCCCTAACCTATCACATGTATGAGGATAGTATTAGCCGACTTGTGGCTTACTTATCCCTCATTGACATTATATTGTGGTTGACTTGTGGATTTCTTTAGATTATTAGGTCAGCCTATGGAGTAACCATGGCCTAGTTAGACTATATATAGGAGGTAGTGGGTAATCATTTATCATCATATTGTGAATTCTGCTCTTATTGAAGCTTGTGGAGGTTTCCCCCTCGAAGTGGCTTATCTTTTATCAGATATTTGTATATATTTCAGTCATATTTGGATATAATTCTGTTGTTATACTTAATTCTTGAAGTAATTTCATTACAAGTGGTATCAGAGCTATGATTTGGGCAATCTTGTGGGTGAAACACTAATTTTGTGATATATAAAAAATGGTTGTTAATTTCTCTGAAATTTTTTTACTGAAGGTGAGAAATCATCACATTAAGATTACATTAAAATTTAAGATCATTTGGATCTTTTTTTAAAAAGTTATTTATATTTTATGTTTTTTCATAAAATTACTCTATTGTGCTCAATTCAAATAATTTTTCTAAGTTGTTTACATTTTTGGAAAGCTTAGAAAAATTTGGATATGGTTTATTCTTTTTATATTTTGAATTGAGGCCGACATAATTCCAAAATCGCTTGGTCAAAGTTGGGTCAAAAGTGTCAATAAGGGTCGACATCGTAAAACCCTTTTATGGCAGGTCCACAAACTTGGGGCCGAGGAAAGGGGGCTAAAAATCTAGGAAAAAATCCTAAAAAGGATGAGATGGATTCAAAAGGGGGTGTAATAGACCCTTTGTACCAGGGTTTTCTGACATAGATCACAAAGTGAGCCAGCTTGACTATAGTGTGCAAGGCATTCAGAGTGAGGTGCAAGACATACAATCTAATATGCAATCCATACAAGATAGTTAGGGATATATCATGATAGCTTTGAATATTAATCAATCAAATCATCAAGCTAACTCTATTTCACAAACCCACTAGGGTGGTTCTCCTAACCAGTCTACTTCAAATCCAACTCCATGGCCACAGAAGAACCTATTACCAAAAGTGGATATGCGCAAATTCAATGGAAAAGATCCACTCAATTGGCTCAACCAAATGGAGATTTTTTTTGACCTACATCAGATTCCAAGTGGATAGAAGGTCACCATGGTATCCTTGTATCTTGAACTTGATCAATTCATTTGGTATCAATGGTTGTGTGATCAAAAGAAAAAGATGGGTCTCAATGTCACTTGGTCAATTTTTCAAGAGTAGCTATAATTACACTATGGCAATAGTGTGATAGATAATTACTTCAGCCAACTGAAAAAATTGCGATAAACTAGCTCTGTCAAGGATTATATTCATCATTTTCAAAACCTATCCTTACGTGTGGAGACAATTTCTGATGCAAACTTAAATGACCTATTTTTGGGTGGACTCAAGGACCACATTCAACATGAGGTACGCATGTTTAATCCACTTAATATTTATGAATCTATTATCCTAGCATGTAGATCTGAGAAAAAATTCCTAGCCTACAAGAGACAGCCATTCACTCACTTCAAAGATCGTAGCATATCATCATCAACATTTCCTCCACCTACTAGATTGACCCCTCAGCAAATTGAAGAAAAGTGTGTAAAAGGATTATGTTTTGGTTTTGATAGCAAGTGGATTAAAGGACATAGATGTGTTGAGAAGAAGTTATTCTACATTGAGGGACCAAATGAATATGAAGAAGCAGATGATGCCTCCAATGATGATGAGGAAGATATAGAGGAGGTACTTGAAGATTCCCACCCTAAAATCTCTTGTCATGCACTTGCAGGTATTAGCACTCCATGAACTCTTAAGGTGGTGGGTTTCCTCAAGAAATAGAAGGTGATAGTGTTGATTGATTCAGGGAACACACATAAATTTATAAACCATAAGTTGGCCACTCGATTGAATTGTTTCATCTACCCAGCACCAGAATTTTAGGTCATGATTATAGATGGTGGCATAATTAATTATTCAGGCAAATGCCATAGTATTAAGCTTAATATGGGTGGGTACAATCTTGACTCTCCTATGTTTTTCATTCCCATGGGTAACACAGACATTGTTTTGGGAGTCCAATGGCTCACAACCTTAAGTACCATTGAGATGAACTTCCAAGAACTATTCATGCGCTTTCATTCTAAAGGTAAGAAAATTGAATTACATGGATTACATGCAAAATCTCCACAATTGGTTAGTTCACATCAGATGACCAAGATGCTAAAAAAGGGGGCAGAGGGAATTATTGCACAATTATGCTCTATAGAAGTTCAACCCCCAAAGGTATCTACACATCCTGATCTGAAAATAATTCTTGAAGACCACTCATCTATTTTTGGGGCCATGCCAAAAGGACTACCACCAAAAAGAGAACATGATCATGCCATTCAACTAATTCCAGGTACTCAACCACCAAATATTATACCATATAAATATCCATATGCACAAAAGAGTGAAACTAAAAAGATGGTCCATGAGATGCTGGAGGCAGGGATCATCAAGCATAGCCAAAGTGCATATTCATCACCAGTGGTCATGGTGCAGAAGAAGGATGACACATGGAGGATGTGCCCCGATTATAGGGAACTCAACAAGTACACCATCAAAGATAAGTTTCCTATTCTAGTAATTGATGATTTACTTGATGAGTTGCATGGTGCTAATTATTTCACAAAATTGGATCTTCACTCGAGGTACCATCAAATTAGAATTAAGGATGAAGATATTCATAAAACTACTTTTAGAACACATGAGGGCCATTATGAGTTTTTAGTAATGCCCTTTGGTCTTACAAATGCACCATCTACTTTTCAGAGCTTGATCAACACTATTTTTAGGCCTTTTTTAAGGAAGTTTTTGCTAGTTTTCTTTGATGACATATTGATTTATAGTCAGACATGGGAATCACATCTACAACATGTGAAATAGGTATTGATAGTTTTGGAGAAGCACCAACTTTATGCGAAGCCATCTAAATGTGCTTTTAGAGTACAGGAGGTAGAGTACCTTGGTCACATTATTTCCCATGAAGGGGTCAAAGTTGATCCTCAAAAGATCAAAGTGATAATGGAATGGCCCATGCCAAAAAATCTCAAAAACCTTTGAGGTTTTCTTGGACTAACAGGTTACTATAGAATATTTGTGAAAGGTTATGGCAACATAGCAGCTCCACTCATTGCATTGCTAAAGAAGGATGCTTTCCATTGGAATGAAGATGCCACCAAAGTATTTGAGAAACTAAAAGTAGCTATGTGCACCACTCCAGTTTTGGCTACTCCAGACTTCTCACAAACATTCATTATTGAATGTGATGCTTCTGGGTCTAGATTGGGGGAAATAATAATGCAAGAAGGAAGACCCATTGCATTTGAAAGTCATCAATTCAAAGGTAAGAATCTAAAAAAAACTATCTATGAGAAAGAAATGATGGCTATTCTTCATGCAATTAAACAATGGAGGCCTTATCTGATGAGTAGACACTTTAAGGTGAAAACGGATAATGATAGTCTCAAATACTTTTTGGAGCAAAGATTATCATCTGAGGAACAACAAAAATGGGTAACCAAAATGTTGGGTTATGATTTTTAAATCATCTACAAGAAGGGTAAAGATAATGTAGTAGCAGATGCACTATCTAGATGGGATGCATCCACAGAAGCATTACTTGGTGCAATGTCCATATTGCAAGCAGATTGGGTGGATGAAGCTAGGTTAGAATGGGAGCAAGACAAGGATACACAAGTTCTGATTCAAAATCCCCAGCAAGGTAATTTATCCTCTGAAAAATTTGAATGGAAAGGTAATGTCCTATGGTATAAGGTTAGGTTATACTTGTGCAAAACTACAGCGCTTAAGCATAAGATTCTTGTAGAGTTGCATGCATCTCCACTTGGGGACACTCAGGGTTCTTAAAAACTTATCATAGAATTAAGAAAGAATTATTTTGGGAAGGACTCAAGGGAGATGTACAAAAATTTGTGGAAGAATGCATGATATGCCAACAGAATAAAGGTGAAATAGTTAAGACCCCAGGTTTGTTACAACCATTAGCAATTTCTAGTCAAAGGTGGGAGGAGGTTTCCATGGATTTCATCACTAGGTTGCCTTGTTCTGAAGGTAATAATTTCATTTTGGTAATTTTGGATAGGCTTAAAAAATATGCCCATTTTTGTGCTCTCTCACACCCATTTTTAGTAAGTACTATTGCAGCTATTTTTATGGAAGCAGTTCTCAAATTACATGGAACCCCAAAAATAATTGTAAGTGATCGTGATCCTATTTTCACTAGTAATTTCTGGACTAAACTATTTTCTTGTTTGGGTACTCAGCGAGCTCATAGCTCATCTTACCACCCCCAATCTGATGGACAAACTGAAGTGGTTAACAAATGTTTAGAGGGGTATCTCCATTGTTTTGTATTAGATAAACAAGAACATTGGGTTAAATGTCTACCACTTGCAGAATGGTGGTATAACACATTTTTCCATACCTCTTGTAAAATGTCTCCATTTCTAGCACTATATGGTTACCATCCACCTTCCATCACTTCTTCATTAAAGGTGCATACCAAGGTTTGAGATGTGGAAGAGCACATTCAACATCAACAAGAGGTTTTGGCTAGTTTGAGAGAGAATTTAACCTTGGCACAAAATAGGATGAAGCAACAAGCAGATCAACACTGGAGTGAGCAAAATTTTGAGGTGGGTGACTGGGTATTTGTTTGTTTGCAACCTTATAAGTAGATGTCCTTGAAGCAACAAAAAAAGGACAACAAACTTGCTCCAAAGTATTATGGCCCTTATCAAGTTCTAAAAAAAATTGGAAGTGTGGCTTACAAGCTCGAGTTACCTCATTCATCTCACATATACCCAATATTTCATGTTTCTTGTTTGAAGAAGGTCATTAGATAGAAAGTTTCTGCCCAGACAAAGCTCCCAGAACTAGATGAAGAAGTATGAGTCATTTTGGAACTAGAGAAGATCCTCCAAACACGTACTAAGAGGTTGAGACCAGAGAGATTAAAGAATATTTGATCAAATGGAAAAACCAAAGCAGTGAAGATGCAATTTGGGAAGGTGAAGAATTTTCGCAACAACATCCATAGTTGTTCAACGTTGAGGACAACGTTGGTTTGAAGGGGAAGGGCATGCTACACCCCTAACCTATCACATGTATGAGAATAATATTAGCCAACTTGTGGCTTACTTATCCCTCATTGACATTATATTGTGGCTGACTTGTGGCCGACTTGTGGCTTTCTTTAGATTAGTAGGTCGGCCTATGGAGTAACCATGGCCTAGTTAGACTATATATAGGAGGTAGTGGGTAATCATTTATCATCATATTGTGAATTCTGCTCTTATTGAAGCTTGTGGAGGTTGCCCCCTCGAAGTGTCTTATCTTTTATCATATATTTGGATATATTTCAGTCATATTTGGATATAATTTTGCTGTTATACTTAATTCTTAAAGTAATTTCATTACACACTTCCTCACCTGGTTCCATGATTGTTTCCTCTCATGATGATGTGGGTGTCTATATACCTCAACCTTTTCCAATACTTTGACCTTATCCATCTTTGCTTCTACCTCTTCCACATTTTCCTTCTTTGTCTCTTGAGTAGATGAAGTGCTCATTTTTAGTGTGTCTTTATCTATATCATCTGAATCTTCATCATGTTCTTAATCACCTGTTTCCATCTCATCCTCACAATCTACCTAGATTTTTATTGGTGCCTTTTTCACTATGATATCTTGTAAAGTGATCTTTTTTTTCTTATACCAAAACTTCATGAACTTTTTTTGAACATTAATATTCATTATTCCCAAAGTCTCTAACCATGGATATTTAAGAACTATATCCACATCATCCATATCCAAAGCATAAAAATATGAATGCAAAACATATTTTTCCATAATGAGCTTTAGATCTTCAAACATTGAAATAATCTTACCATCTACTTGAACCTCTTTTATATTTTTTGCTTGAACATGTAGATGCTTGGACACATTCATGTTGATGAAGTTATACTTACTGGTAGGGTTTATGGACACAATAACCCTTTTCTTTTGAATGCATTCATGAAATTGAAAAATTGACTTAGATTTCTTTGGAGCCAAATAATTTGAACCTTTATCATCCAATTCTTCTTCTTCTTCTTTTTCTTCTTCTTCTTCTTCTTCATATGCTTCTTCTTCTATTACTTCTTCTACTTCTTCTTGTTCTTCTGTTGATTCTTCTATTACTTCTTCTACTTCTTCTTCTTCTTCTTGTTATTCTACTGATTCTTCTATTTCTTCTTCTTCTTTTTTTATTCTTCTTCTTCTACTACTTCTTTTTCTACTTCTTGTTTTATATCCCAACAATCTAAAAAGATATGTTCCATTTCTGTCCATCAAGAAAACCTTTATATACAACTCAATTGATCAAACCAATGTAGTGCAGGCCTAGATAAAAAAGGAAGTAATCATCTTAGCCCAAAAGTTTTTATAAAATGATTCTCCAAAAGGAGCCACCATTCTCTAGCATCAATATCATCTTCCCCTAAAAATGTTTGCAACTCCATGATCCACAAAAAAAATTAAGGTTCATGAAACCCTATAATGTCAAAACTGATCCATAAAATCACAACAAATCACTTCAAACAACTCATAAAAAATTTAAATTTTTATTGTGCTTCTCTTATATCTTCTTACATCTCCAGTAAAAATTTTGAATAAAAATTTTGTATATTTCGGAAGATATAGCAAAATTATTATAAAACCTAAAATAGAAATAACTCCCCCCAAAACGAATCAAAAAATCTCAATTTTTTTACTGTAACTTATTTGAAACATTATCCATATCCAATAAAAATTTTGTGGAAAAATTTGCAACCAATCAAAATTTATTGATGATTCAAAAAAACTAGGGTTTCGCTCCACAAATTGCCCAAATCGAATCTCTGATACCACTTGTAATGATATTGATATTAAATATATTCATAAGTACCCTTAAGGTAGGGAAACACCATATAATACTCCTTTAGGAAGTAATAACTCCACAATGTCTCTTCGAGGGGACAACCTCCAATATCCTCTTACAATAGAAGACTCAATGCTTACTTGATATCTTTACCATGATAATAATCTCTTATATATATACATCTATCTAACCCATGGATGTGTAACCTCCTAATCCCAATGTAGGCTGACCATTACCCAATGTACTACTTCCACAAGTTACTCTATTATCCTAATAAATTGTACCCATATAACTAACTAAGGGGATGTGTGCCACATGTCGGCATCTCCATCAACCCATATACACCAATATATCATATCCCTAGGTACATAGCATTATGACCTCATCAATGGATAGTGAGATGAATAATGACTTTCAAAAAATTTGTTTCAAATCCTCCTTCTCAACCATTGCCAAACATTTTTCCATTTCTCAAGCACTGTTATCTAACCAATATGATTGTTGAATATCAATAAATCTGTAGACACCAAAATCGTGTCGACTCCCTTGGTCATTCCCCATCTTATTCTTCTTCGCCTATTGAACCCTTGCCGATCACTTGTTCCACCAACCTTGACCCTGGCAGCATGTAAAAATGAGCACAGAGCTAAAGGTAGACTCTATCCCCATTATGCATCTGCCGACGTCGGTCTTTACCCGACTGATGTCGCCGACGTCGGTCACCTATCGACCGACATCGGCAATCCTGCCGACGTCGGTCACCTTCCCCTTGTCTGTTATCAGTTACCATTCGGTTTTCCGAAACGGTTGACGAACCATCTCTGGAACCATCCCCATCCCCCGCCTTCATCAACCTCCGCTAACCATTCGAGACGAGATCCCCGAACGCTATCCCGAACGCTATTCGAAACGCCGAGCAACCAACCTGTGAATTCCTCCACCAACCTGTGAATTCCTTCATCAACACTCTCGACATCAACACTCTCTGCATTCAATCCGAATCCAACTATGGTTTTCATCGCGTCTTCTGGCAGGTAAGTATTATTCTATTTATTTTATTTCTTTCTTAGTTATTATTTATCAGTTCTGTCATCCCTGCCTCTGTCCAGGCTAAAACCCCCCAGACTCTGTTCAGAAAAGTCCCGACTCTATTCAGACCTGTCCCGACTCTCCCAGACCCTATCCCGACTCTCCCAGACTCTGTCGCGCCTCCCTCGTTTACATCCCTAAACCTGTCCCAACTCTCTCAGACCCTGTCCCGAACCTTTTCCCAGAACCTGCCCCTACCGACGCCGGTCACTACCCCGACCGATGACGGCACCATAACCGACGTCGGCACCTTCTTAACCGACGCCGGCACCACAGAGACCGACGCCGGTGACTGTGCAGAATATTGCTGCATATCAGGTACACTCTTTATTTTTCTGTCATTTATTTCTGTCATTATCATCTACTTTCATCCAATATTCTGCTCTTTTTTATCAGTGGGTTGATATCCTTCTAGGGAGTCTTCGTACTTCCGGGATCGGGCGTTTGCCTGACAGCCCACCATATCTTTGACTAACGTTTTTCCGTGTTTTAGCCTTTTCTTCGCAGGTGTCATTCCTCCATAGCAAAAGAGGAGAATCTTCCAACGTCTGATTTCGGTGCGCACGACTTTATCAGGTACTTCTAGCCTTGACCATCTTTTAGTTTCTTATTTCTTCTTTGAATGTAGAAAGCAATTTTGCATTAGAAACATTCTGGCACGCCCGGTGGGACCCTAGGTCCTCCTTGGGTTCTTTCTTTCTTTCGTTCATTTAGGTGCATTAGGTTTCTTCCTTTTCGCCTCCTTTCGTCTCTTCTTAAACGACATCATAAGCATAACTAAAATGAACATTTCTTTCTTTCTTGCACTACTAGACTAGCTAAAACTCATATTCTTCGACTCTTTCTCCATTCGTCTTCATACGAACAAACATTTCAACTTGGACATTAAAACACTTTGCATTCATTTCTGACTACCTGCATCTTTTAGACCACACATAGTAATTAAACCGCATATTGAATTAATCTAGATCACTTGATGTTACACGACCAAACCACCTGCACAAAACAAACATAAAACTTACCTGAGACAATGCCCGACTGGGATTTCATCCCCCAGCAGATACCTTACCCATTCCGGTGACCCTACTTGGATTTCATCACCAAGGGGGAAGCCCACTCCGTTCTCTGGAGGATTCTAATCTCTAGGCGAGGTATATCTTGGCTAAGCGAAACCAGCTAACCACTGGAATCGTGAAGTGAGGGGAGCTTGCTCCTTAGCACCAGGCCACGTACCAGACCCTAACACAGACTTCTTGAGCACCATAACAAAACCCGAAACCATCCATAGACTGCTTCTTCTAGGACCCATTTTTCAGCCAATCTTCCTCTACACACACATTCTAAGGCATAAGCCACTATAATCCTAATAATTTACTTCTAGGATTTTAGGATCTGCTTGTGTCTTCATCTTTTTAGTTCTTATCTGCTTATTTGAGCTTGTGAGGACGTTCTTTCTTGCCTTGAATGGTTCTGACACGTAGTCAAACCAAGGCTCTTCTTGACCACGCTAGCCATCAATCGCTTTCGCCTACCCCGTCTATAAACAATCATATAATGGAGTTCTACTCGAAGACCGAAAGAATTCCTACTAGACTATCTCCAACCCAGACGCCTATCATCCCAGAAGGGGACCAGGATTTTGCAAGATTCTTGGACCTCAATACCGCAGCCCTCCAAAACTATCTCGCAAGAAAACCAATGCGGGACCTTTCGGACGATGTGGCGACGACATCCACACCGTTCGCCACCCAACCTTTTACAACTCAACCTTTCGCCTCAACCATTAACCCGACCATGGCCTATACGCAAAGTTCGGCCTCCTCGTCTATTTTTAGACCAACCTCCACCGGGGTTTCGTTACCCCCTCAACCACCTGCAATTCAACCAAGTTCTACATTATACCAGAACTTGATTGTCTCGATCCCACACACTATTACGCCTATATATGCAGGAGTGCCTACCTCGCCCTTTGTCAATGCCATCACACAACCTCCTTTGGCGGTATCTAGTCAGCCTATGCCTTCTACCTTCATAACCCAACCACCCTTAACCTCTACTTCTGCCCCTGCGATTAGTCATCCATACATTGTACAACTGACTATGTCGCACGCCTCCTCTAGCCTCTTCCAAGCACCTTACAACCTAAGGGGCGCTCAACCCGCCAATCCGTCAGCAGATCTTATCAAGATGCTGATGGATAAAATGTCCAGTCTCGAAGCTTCTATCTCTGGTTCAAGTAATGTCTCTTCATATGACCAGATTTACAACGAGCCCATCCACCCTTCTGTCCCTATCCGACCATACCCCAACCATTGGGAGCTTCCTAGATTTACTCACTTTCAGAGTAAGGAAGACCCACAACAACATCTACGGGCATTTAGACATGCCTGTTATCTTATCGCCCACGACGATGCGTTACTTTTACGCACGTTTCCTATGTCTCTTTCTGGCTCTGCCCTTGACTGGTATAGTTCTCTTGCCAGACATTCTATCTTTTCATTCATTCAACTCGCCCAACTATTCATTGACCATTTTTCTATCAATATCATTAAACAAGTTTCGATCACAGACCTTTACTCCATCAGGCAATTTGACGACGAATCGATAGCCGATTTTGTCGCCCGTTGGAGAGGCTTGATTAATCAGCTCTCCTTCTCCTTGCCTCAACCCGAGCTCATTGAGCTCTTTTCCTGAGCATGTGTCAGTCATATCTCGTCCACCTTGCGGGTTCAGACATTCCACACTTTCGACGAGGCCTTCACCATGGCCCGAAAGCTTGAACTCCGCGCCATTGAAGAAGATAAGGTCAAATTGTGTAACACTAGCACAAGAACCAATGACCATTCTCCTTCCAGACCTTCTTCTGCCCACTCTCAATCTAAGGAGTTGGCAAACACTGTCATCTTTAAACCATCATCTTCAACAATAACCAACCGCTCATCATCTTCAACATTAGACTACATCAATAAACATTTTCAACGTCAATCCATACAGCGTCAATTCACTCCAATTGGAGAGTCATATGCCTCTGTCTTGGATAAACTCGTCAAGCAGGGGGTCCTCGATCTCCCTCCAATCTGACCACATCAATTCGACCCCTCAACACCTATCCCTGCATGGTACAGGGAAAATCACTTTTGCAACTATCACCGTGTCAAAGGCCATGACACGGATCACTGTCAAACTTTCAAAAACATCGTCTAGGACATGCTCGATAAGGGGGATCTTATTTTAGATAACCCGAATGCACCGCCCAACCAAAACCTTGACATCTTCAAGCAACCCCTTTCTAATCACCCGCCTACTCAAGACAACGTCCAAACCATAACCAATGACTCTCAAGACCATGATATACACACGGTCGACACTATCTTTTCTCCTATCCCTGACCAACCGCTTTCACAGGTGGAAGACCTTTCTTCCCCTATACCTCCTCCACATGGCGAAGAACTTTCTTCTCCCACTTGTCCTCCATCTACCTCTCTTGTATTGGAAGACGCTTTGACCACATCAACACCAGCTACCTCGCCTTCATCCTTATTATCATCCATAGACGATCATACCTTTTTGACTCCCCAACCACACACAGAAGCCATGACTACTCCAGAGCTCTTTCCACTTAAAGAGCCTACACCTTTAATCCCTTCTCCATTGAGAGAAAAATCATCCACATCTAAGTCCAAACCCGCGCAGGCGTCCATCATGCCCAAAGAGATTAAACCTCTTGGTGTTCGCCCCACATCTAATCTTGCCTCGCACAAAGGTGGCCCTCAACCCAAACCAAAGAAGGCTACTAAACCACACCGGAGGATTCCTCCCCCACCTTCGTCATCACCTTCAATCTTAGGCCCACATCCGTCTACTTTACTCGGAGTGCTTCTCACTCCCATACTTCACAGAGGTGAGTCACCTCCATTATTCTATCAACCCATCAGACTTATACCTCCTTCAAACCATCGACCAACGCCTCTTACGCCTCCCAAACCAATGTCACCAACCCTCTCTGCAATAAAACATCCCGACCCGTTAGCAGGTTCATATGCCTTGCTCTTACGGCAATTGTTGCAGTCCTCTCGTCTCAATCTCCCGCCTCTTAGACCATATCATTCTCTCAGACCAAAACCACCATGGTTCGATGACACTCGCATTTGTGCGTATCATCGCACGCCTGGGCACGACACGGAGCATTGTCATGCCCTCAAGGTCATCGTTCACCAATGTTTGGAGAATGACACCTCTCTTCTCGACCACGGTATCAACAAACCTTCAACACCACCCCACTCATCAACTCTCGGATCAAGGCCATCTTGGTTCGACAACTCTACATTCTGTCACTATCATCACACTCTGGGACATGACACCGAGCGTTGTTGTGCTCTTAAAGCTATCATTCGTCACCACCAGAAAAAGGACACCCTTCTCACAAAGGATCCTCTTGACCACCTCTTTGACAAATTATCAACACCGACCCATACCTCCCCAACCTCGTCACCTAAATCGGGATCTCCACGATAGACTAGGGTCCCTTCGCCGCCTTTAACCCCCTTATTCGACATCAACACAGTCCATCTGACCACTAAACCTCAATCGACCTTAACTAATCCATCAAACACTCTCCCTAGCCGCTGGGGGAATTCAACCTTCATCCAAACTTTGACCAATTTTTCAACACAGTCTCGACCACATATCAATCACTCTTTCAACTTAACCTCAACCAGACTAGCAACCAAACATTTAACCCGATCTCAACCAAACATTCAACCCAACCAAAAACCAAATACCAACCCATCAACCCTCGACCAACCATTGACCACTTATCAAATGACCAAATCTCAACCAAACATTCAACCCAACCCTTTTATCAAAACATTCAACCTTTTTTTCAATCAACAACCATATCAACCAACTTCACATCCACTCATCAATCAACACCTGACCAATCTGGAAAGAGGCAAATGGGGCAAGTTTGCTCCTAATTGACTCGGACCTTATCATGCACATGTATACACCAGGGACTTATCAGACCCTGAGCCCTTTTATGCGTTGCATCTGCGACCGTTCTACTGCTAGTCGAGTATTCGTCCACTTGACACTTAACTTGAGCTCGTCCCTTGAGTAATCCCCGTCCTCTTCATCCTACTTCCTTTCAACCCTATTCCTCTTAACAATTCCTATAACCCTTTTATACTGTATGGATGCTTTGTCCTAATAAAAGGGAGCCCTTGACCTTATACAATCTTGTCCATGACTCACATTTCTATAAAAACAAATCAAGATGTCAAAACATATCCATGGTCACTATATCAATATCAAAATCAAAAAAAAAAAATAGACTGCTCCCTCGAAGGACAGCTGTACTATCATTGCTATAATAAATAGACTGCTCCCTCGAAGGACAGCTATTCAAAAGCCTTTATATTAAACAAAAATCTAGACCACTCCCTCGAAGGATGGCTATGACTACTCTGGCAATAAACAGCATTATTTTAAAAGCTTCCCGTATTGATCAGCTTCGCAACCTGACCACCAATCAAATGACATCTCTATGCAGGCTTCCCGCATTGATCAGTCTGCGCAAAAAAAAAAAAAATGAGTCACGGACTTGGCTTGTAGTTGTCTCAGGGTCTCCTATAAAAAGGGGCAAAGTTATCTCTGCTCTTAAAACGGGTTACCCTCTTTCCTCCTCCTATTACCTGCTCAAGGGACTTCGATCTCACTTTAATGTCTAAGTGATTCGATTACCGCTCTAACATAACTATGGTCAACGACGTCACGCATGAATGGGGCTCTTGGTTCTCATAACCCCTATCTATGCTATCTTTTTGGTCCTTGTCAATGAAAGAGCAATTTGCCTTTCACTTCTTCTTCTGCACTTTGGTCACATCCACCCTCATCACTTGTCGATCAACTCAACTCAACTCTCTTTTCAGACCATCAACATGACCTTGCCTACTCACCTTAGTTTCTATGGACACCAATACACATGGAAACTATCGACCCGCCACAATTTATGTTAAGCATAAACCAATACTTGCTGAAGCATAAATAGACCTCAATTCATTTTTAGCATACATCCATCACGCATATGGGATATTGCTAGGGATGAAAAACCCCTCAACCAATGTTGCAGAATACACCATTTGGAAAAGGCTGCAACATCTTTTTTTCCTCACCATCCCTTTGACCCTTCCTCCCTTCTAGGGAGAACTACATCGGCCTGAGGCCCTATCACCAGGGCTATGTAGGCAGCACTCAGTTGACATGGGGTCTTCTGGGGTTAGCTCGGCCGCATCCTTGCATCCTTTCATCCTTTCGTCCATTCATCCATCCATCGACCACCAACCATTGGAGATCATGCCTATCTCCTCCGACCTCGACCACTTCCAAGACGTTGTTGCCTTGGTTGTTTTTGCATGTATGCTACCTCATGACTGGTTAGCAGAATTGTGCGCAGACCTTTTTGGACCCTCACAAGTATAGGATCGCACACCGGTTGATCCGCCCTACTTGTGACTTTTTCGCGTTTCTAGGAGCACTTCCTTAGCCCGGGATACCTGGAACGCGACGACCCATTTGGAGCTTCAGCTTAGATTGAATGACCCGATCAGCAGACGACTAAATGCTGGGGCCCAGTTACTTCAATTTTGGCACTCCTCGACCCTTGACCTGCGACACTTTGGCCTGACCATCTCGTGCAGTGGTATACGCGCAATCACGACCTTTGCAGCATTCACCCTCACCCCTTTTTCATCCGCTCTTTATCAAATCAACACCCGATTCCTGGTTCCCTTCCCTCGACTCCTGCTTTGAGGGGGAATACCTCATCCTTACTCGGGGCATTTCGCTTCCTATTTTTGTCTTGCAGTTCATTCGAACAACCAACAAGACAAAATCAACCTTATCCCTCACCTGGGGCACTCACTCCTATTTTTGTCTTGCAGTTCGTCCAGAACAACCAACAAGACAAAAAGGGGCAAATGTAGACACCGAAATCGTGTCGACTCCCCTGGTCATTCCCCGTCTTATTCTTCTTCGCCTAGTGAACCCTTGCCGATCACTTGTTCCACCAACCTTGACCCTGGCAGCATGTAAAAATGAGCACAGAGCTAAAGGTAGACTCTATCCCCATTATGCATCTGCCGACGTCGGTCTTTACCCGACCGATGTCGCCGACGTCGGTCACCTATCGGCCGACGTCGGCAATCCTGCCGACGTCGGTCACCTTCCCCTTGTCCGTTATCAGTTACCATTCGGTTTTCTGAAACGGTTGACGAACCATCTCTGGAACCGTCCCCGTCCCCCGCCTTCATCAACCTCCGCTAACCATTCGAGACGAGATCCCCGAACGCTATCCCGAACACTATTCGAAATGCCGAGCAACCAACCTGCGAATTCCTCCACCAACCTGCGAATTCCTTCATCAACACTCTCGACATCAACACTCTCTGCATTCAATCCGACTCCAACTATGGTTTTCATCGCGTCTTCTGGCAGGTAAGTATTATTCTATTTATTTTATTTCTTTCTTAGTTATTATTTATCAATTCTGTCATCCCTGCCTCTGTCCAGGCTAAAACCCCCCAGACTCTGTTCAAAAAAGTCTCGACTCTGTTCAGACCTGTCCTGACTCTCCCAGACCCTATCCCGACTCTCCCAGACTCTATCCCGCCTCCCTCGTTTACATCCCTGAACCTGTCCCAACTCTCTCAGACCCTGTCCTAAACCTTTTCCCAGAACCTGCCCCTACCGACGCCAGTCACTACCCCGACCGACGACGGCACCATAACCGACGTCGGCACCTTCTTAACCGACGCCGGCACCACAGAGACCGACGCCGGTGACTGTGCAGATATCAGGTACGCTCTTTATTTTTCTATCATTTATTTCTGTCATTATCATCTACTTTCATCCAATATTTTGCTCTTTTTTATTAGTGGGTTGATATCCTTCTAGGGAGTCTTCGTACTTCTGGGATCGGGCGTTCGCCTGACAGCCCACCATATCTTTGACTAACGTTTTTCCGTGTTTTAGCCTTTTCTTCGCAGGTGTCATTCCTCCACAGCAAAAGAGGAGAATCTTCCAACGTCTGATTTCGGTGCGCACGACTTTATCAGGTACTTCTAGCCTTGACCATCTTTTAGTTTCTTATTTCTTCTTTGAATGTAGAAATCAATTTTGCATTAGAAACAAAATCCATTAAGTTGAAATAAAATCTTATAATCTATAAAATCATAAATAAGTTTGCCCTTTTTTAGAATGTGGTATATAGTAGAAAATTATATATATATATATATATTTGGCCTTTAGATAGGACTCCATAACTTTTCTAAATTGAGCTTCAATTATCCCTCTTTTCTCAACAAGATGTTTTTTCATGTTTCTTATCATTTTCATACTTGTGTGAATATTTTACATGCATGCATTCATTTGCATTTTTCCACCTGTGTTCCAGTTATCTATCCATCTAGGTGTTTCATTGTCACATATATTTTTCCATAATGTTTCTCAATCATGTCTAAATTAAGTTGTATTATGTGTTCCTTTCTTATTTTTTAGCTACATATTATACATCTACATTCTATTGGATTATCATCAACATTTTCAATTTGTACTAGTTCAATGAAGAGAAATTTTGTTGCCCAATCCACCTTAAAGGACCTTCCAATTTTCCATATACTTTTCTTCCTTTTCAAATATTTTTGAGTGGAGTTCTCAGCTAAACTTTGTGTTTGATGATAATTAGCAATCTCTTCTATCACTTGAGTGTCATGATCATTATCATCAAAAACTAGAGGAGTGTCTTCGAGTTGTGTCATGTCATTATCAATATAATCTTCAAGGGGTGGCATGTTATTCTAATTAATTCTTTCTTTTGAGATACCATCATGATTAGTGGGTATTTCTACATGTAAAATTATTTTGATATTATTAAATAGTTAAAATCAAATTCAAGTCAAACTAAAAAAGTAATAAGTACTTATATTTTGAGTGCATTGTGGTTGTGTGGGATTTTTTATTGGCACTTTAAAATAAGATAATATGCTTGATTTTCCTAATAATTGGCCTATCCTTTTACCATTTCTACTAGATTCCATGATGAACAAAGATGTAGTAGTTCAATTCTATCACTCAGTTGCAACATAGATGTTACCATTATTTTTTCCATTTGATTGTAGTGTAGATGTTGTCATTTGGTTACATCACCATTTTATCATTCAGTTATACCATCTAATTCTACCATTCGGTGATATTATTTTATTATATCATTTGGTGTTACCATTTGGTTTTATTGTTTATTGCTTGAATGTTACCATTTGGTGTTTTCATTCAGTTTTGTCATTCATAACTTGAATGCTACCATTCAGTTACAGTCCTTCAGTTACAATGTGGGTTCTTTCATTTTTTTTTGGTTTTTTACCTATTGGTTGCTTATTTTATATCATGGGGAAGTTTCCAAAAGCATATTTTGATAGCTATCCATGGTAGCCTATGTACTATATGTGTGTGTGTGTGTGTGTGTGTGTGTGTGTGTGTGTGTGGGTGGGTGGTGAATTGAAGGGTAAAGTAATAAATTATTGTAAATGTTTGGTGTTCCAACCCCCAAGATAATTTACATTCCTAAATTTTAGGTGATCTAAACCTATGTAGTGACCCTAAAAAATTTCCAAAAAAAAATTCAAAACTAGAATATTCATGAATTAAAAAATATTCACTACTAAAATTTAATCTGATGTGGGCACATCCACAGAGGCATCTAAAATTCAACAAATGGAAGTTAAGGCATTAAAAATATTCTTAGATCCATTTCCAAATCATATAGCTAATGAGGTAGGGGCATTTCATGGGTTCACTATACATATCATGCACATCCACCACTAACATCATATCACACTACTATAGAGGATGCACACCCTTTCATAATATCATTAGTATGTATCATACTAGAGTACCAGCTAGACCACTCATCACTTTCTTAGAGCAAGATATTTTTTATTACAATTCAAATTTATATGCACTCTTTGTACGAGCCTACATTGATCATCATCTTATTCTGAGTGTTATGGTTGATAATGGGTCAAGTATTAACATGTAAACTATCACACTTATATGACATTATGTTATTCAGAGTAGGACATTTATTTTCCTAACATAGTTATTCATGGTTTTAGTGGCCATGTTTAAAAATCCATTAGGGAGATTGTATTTTTTCTATAGGTTAGACCAACACATGTGGCCACTAAATTCTTAGTAGTACCTAGTGTGGGCACATTTTACATGTTATTGGGTAGGCCACAGATACATTAGCTATGATATATTCCATCCATCATACATAAATTCCTCAATTACATACATTTTAATTAGGTGGTCATAGTTGAGGGTATTTTGTATGAGTATCCTTTACCTATCCCACAAGTAGTCACACCATAGTTACCAGTTGTAGTTTTGAGTATATTTCCCATTAGCACACAATAGATTTTAGTAGATCCACTAGTACATGTTAGTTTGAATCCTATAGTATTACCACGTATGTTCCCATATATACCTTTATCATAAATACCCGTACGTTAGAGATATGATACAAATTCTAGAGGGTCTCACTCTACTCCTTTCCCTTTGAGATCAATGTTATTGAGTTCCTATTATGGCATTAGTTTTCACCCTTGGAGAGGGTTTTTGAGGTTCTCTCCAACTAAGATAAATAATGGGAACAACCTCAGGCTATGGGTATTGTATGATGAGGTTGAACCTTCAAATAAGGTCAGCTTCCTCTTGGTAGATCATCTAGACTAATGAATTTACTTGGAAAAGGGTTAGAAAGGGGGAATAACATTACTAAGAAAGCTAAAAAATTGATGCACCAAATTTAATTGAGACTTACATATGCTTGAAACTAACACTAATTTGGCATAAGACAATATTGGCTCACACAATCTCACAAACTAGCTAATTGCATAAGTATTTCATAAACTAGGCTCACCAAGTAATTAAGGAAGCAAAGAAGAATTCTAAGACTCACACCAAAAATCCATTAATAGTATAAAGAACAAAATTTCAGACCTATAAATAACTTTAAAACACCTTAAAAGAGGTAAAAAAGAAGTACAATAGACATGGAAGAATATATTTCGCAAAAACATCATGTACAAGCTTAATTAAACAC
This sequence comes from Torreya grandis, assembly GCA_037957365.1. Lineage (NCBI taxonomy): Eukaryota > Viridiplantae > Streptophyta > Pinopsida > Cupressales > Taxaceae > Torreya > Torreya grandis. The sequence continues at coordinate 4,848,547 of JARHVA010000541.1, forward strand.
AAGTTAAAGGCAAGAAATAGGTAAAATTGATCTTATTACTTCAAAAGGTAGTTATTACAAATTTTGATAGGGTCTATCCTTATCAAATAAGAGTCTATTACTCTTCTTTTTAAAATCTAAGAGTCTATCTAAAATCAGAGATCCTCTTTAAAATGAGGGAGAAATGGGAGATATAAGATAAAGGGGAAGAGAGAGGAGAAGCATGAAATTGAAATCAATAAATGAGTTAAAACCATCCTCCAATGAATTATTAACCAACTATTGATCAATCAAGACTAATCCCTACTCAAAAAAATTAACATTTATTTATCTTGATAGCCTTTAGGCCTTCTCATTGGTTTAGAAACATACTAGAAGACAAGAATTTGTTGAGGATGATGAGTCATGATCCTATCAAGAAGGAGAAATCTTTTAAGGCTTTAAAAATGTATTGAATTCTCCACCCTCACCCTCTAACCACCAAATCTCTTTATTGGGGCTCCTACACCATCCTCTACTTAGCTTCATTATAAAGGAAAAATCCTCATATCTATGGACTTGATAAAGCCATGACTTTGTCTGCTTTAGGTGGCTATAGGTAATTTTTTATAGAGGATGTGACCATATCAAAATATAAGACACTTATTTTCATAATCACAACTTTAATCCTACTTAAAACCTCAGGCATAGCTTTATTATAGATGAAAACCAATCACATTCATTAATTTTCATATAGCCATGACCTTAATAAATATCCCACAGGGCACATAGCTTCATTCCTAATCTCTATTAGGTCTAAATAGACATATTCTACCCCTGAGCATTATGGAAGCCAAGAACTCATTATACACATAGATCCCCTTCTAATAATGATGAACATCTAAATTTTTAATCTAGAGGTCCAAACTGAGCTTCAATGGTAGCCCTTGGACTCAAAATATTTATTCTAGTTCAACCAAGATTACATCTAGATCTTAGATCTATACATTTCCCTATTTAGGTTCATAAAATCATTTGATCCAATGTTTCTACCTATGTGGCATTGTTTTCCATGATTTTATCATATTTAAAAATATTACTATCATAAATTTGGACACGTGCCACCATCTTGCACCTCATATAACTTGATTGAATTTATTCCATCGATCTTTGATTTGGGATTCCCAAATTATGACACTTTATAACCCCATATTTAATCTAGGTATCTTAATACTAGTCTTAATCTATTTACCACTTTTATGCCACATGGTGGCCTCATGTGCAATCTAGGCTCATTAACTTTTTAACCTCACATTCACTATTTATCTCCTTTGCATGGTTCAATACATGTCATTGATCTTTGATATTTATGATTGAACATGCACCATCGATCTATGAATTTACCCTGATCATGCCACTTATCAGCCTTGTGTTCCTTCTCTATATCCTCTAACTTATTGACCTCAAGCTCATTGTTGATCTTTATTTTCATAATTTAACTTGTGTCATTAATCTTGATGGTCCTACTGACTCGAGATATCATATGTATGTCATTGATATTCAATCCAATAAAGTGATATTTTGACACTTTACAGCACTATGTTCACTCTTATGATCCTTTGAATATTTTTGAATTCAAGCAGCTACTTCTTATGGCTTTTATTTTATGTCCTTGGGCACATCTCTTATTGTTAGACCATCTTTGAAGGTTTATATCTTGAGATAGATAACTCATCAAGATACTAAATTTATAGGGAACATCCAAGGCATAAAAAACATCATTTCCATGTATTCCTTTGACTTTTAGAGGCCTCCTAAGTACATTAATTAAATGCGTAATCAACTTATCTATTCATTCCTACATGACGTGCCATGATGGTTTGGTCCCTTAGAATCACCAAATTCACACTTTAAGTTTTCTCAAAGTGATTAAAAAGCTTGAAAGTGACAAGTGATAGGATCATGAAGCCTATCCTCTCCTTCCATCATTAGATCACTCTCTCAATTAGGGCTCTGATCAGCTTCTCACTCTAGATCTAGACAAATTTTCTTATATAGGCTAAATTTGGCCAACATTTCTGGTGACTTGACAAGGAAGCATGCCTATTATGATTGAGAACCTAGATTAGTCACCTTTTCTAATCCATTAGACATATATGGTCACAAGTATTTCATTCTAAACTAATTATCAAGATGATATAAGGCTTCCCTTTTCTAAAAAACTCCCTTGAAGCAACAAGGACAATAGGAACAAAACAAACATTGTGCCCAAGGCGCTTATGGAAAGGAAAACACACAATTGAAAATAAATGTGTACAAAGCACTTAGAAGAAAAAATAAAACCTACTATAATATGTACAAGGATAATACCTAAAAGTATTTTCCTCCTAGATTAAATGGGAAGCATTCAACATCATTCACTTATAATGGACCAGGATGAAAATTACATTATTTGGGAGGCACCAGAATTGGTGAACTATGCCACTTAATTACTAATCCTTTTGGAATGCTCTTTAATAGATGAAGTGGGGAAAACATGTCACCAATATATACATACTTGTCCCAATATTCAAAGCTATATTTATGTTATACTAAAGGATCATTTTCAATATTTTTCACATATGGTTGATCAAAGTGGCATATTTGGCTCTCAGTAGCCTCTTGAGGACTCTCCACTTGTTCATCTACCACTCTTAGCATGTTTATTGAGTCACCAAGACTACCTCTACATACCTTATTCAACTCATAATTATTTATCAATAGAATATATATTGATTCTAATACTTCAAACAAGTATTCATATTTGTCTTGTTTAGCCCCTTCATACATTTTTGAAGCATCATTGAGGACATCTAGTTACAAGTCTATTGCATCAATCTCCTCATCCTCACCAAGATCTTATCTATGGTAGCTAGATTGGTATTTTTCCTCTATATATAAAAGAGGTTCATATTTTCAAGTTAGGACTAACTCATCATGATCTTGATGTTATTCACTGATATGCTTCTCAAACTATATCACTTGAGCACTTGAGATGTATGCTTCATCAACCTCACTCAAGATTTCATCTTGTCATTCAAATGGAAATGAGGGCTGATTTGGCCAACCAAGGTCTAAAAATACACATTTATCTTTCTTAAATCCTTATTTATGTTCCTTTAGCTCTAACATATCAAGGTTATCTTCATTTGACACATCATCCTAAAATGAACCAACCTCTAATTCTTGGTTTTGATCCTCTTTTCCATCTATGTAGAATAGATAATCAGTAGTCCATTCAAGGTCTCCCCTATGTTTGCCTTGAGGATTGTCCTCTATGGCTCAATTTCATTAGTGTCAAAGCCATGCCAAGAAGGTTGGTCCAAACCTAATTTTTCCTCCTCTGAGTGAAGTGGGCTACCTATCATGATCTCTTCATCATATACACTTGAATTATTTTCTTTAGGCCTACCTATCACTATAAGCTCCTTCTCTATCTTCTATAAAAATATTCTTTCTCCAAGAGGGAGATCGTGCGAGGGTGAAAAAGTTCATCTTTCTTGCAGCTTAAGAGAGTGTCCTCCCAAATAGGGACTTTGAAGGTTATTTTTAGTGGTTATTATGGGGGGATAAAGAGTCATGGAACTCTTTTAGGGAAAGCTCATTGAGTTGAATTGACACCTTTTTTTCTTGAACTAGTTCTTAGATTGCCTTGACTAGCACTTCCTCATTTTTATTTATGCCTCTCTAAACTAATTTCCATCATGGGAATGTGTGAGATATAGCCACCTTTTCTTATTCTTTAATGGGTATAAGAGAGGTTGGTTTCACAAGAGAGGGTATAACATAGTCTGGGTCATTGGCATAGGAGAAGATCCATGATGGGATGGCTTCATATTCTTTAGTTGAATAGTCTTTAATAATTTGCTTGGCTCTTGATAAAGATGAGTTTTGACAAGGTAGACTAAGGGGTTGGGTTTGAGCATAAATATGAGTAAGAAAGGTCAACTAGGGTTTAGGGTTGGCTACTCTCATTCTTAATAATAACTGATAGTCATTTTATTTCTTGGATTAGGCTTGCCTAACCAAGCACTCTTCCTAAAATCTCAACTCTTATTCTTAAACAAGAGCTTGGTATTAATGATTTTCTTGCTACCTATAACAATATTCTACCCTATAAATATCTTTTAATTATTTTTCAATATCAAGTTTTATCTCCCTAAGACTCTTTTTTGGTTGACTAGAGAGAGACAAACTCTGACAAGGCTGAGACATTGAATCCTGAGAGCCACTTAAGGTGAATCCATAAACATTTCTAATATGATATGAAGGATAATGAATGAAATAACATGAATTTTGATCAAATGGGTGATGATACATACCAAATAATGATTATTAAGCACTTGGGATACCTAAATTCATCTAATGAATACTGTGAGTTACCATTGATGTTTGCACACATGCCTCCAAAGGCTAATTGAATGAAGAGAACATCAAAACTATTCACTCAGTGAATAATGTAGTGGTCACATCAGGCATGCTATAAACTATTATAGCATTATTTTTCACCCTCAGAGAAGGTTTTTTAGGCTCTCTCCAACTAAGATACATAATGGGAATAACCTCAGGTTGTGGGTATCCTATGGTGAGGTTGAACCTCCAAAGAAGGCCAGATTGCTCTTGGTACCTAAACTAATGAATTTGCTTAGAAAAGTGTTGGAAAGGGTGAATATAAAAATATGATGCACCAAATTTAAATGAGACTCGCATATGCTTGAAACCAATTCTAATTCAATATAAGACAATATTGGCTCACACAATCTCATAAACTAGCTAATTGCATAAGTATTTCATAAACTAGGCTCCCGTAGTAATCAAGGAAGCAAAGAAGAATTCTTAGACTCACACCAAGCATCCATTAATGGTATAAATAAAATAATTTAAAACCTATAAATAGATAGAAAACACCTTAAAAGAGGTAAGAAATAAATGCAATGGACATGTAAGAATATCCTTCACAAAGCCATCATGCACAATCTTACTTAAACATAAGTTAAAGGAAAGAGATAGGTAAAAATTGATCTTATTGCTTCAAGAGGTAGTTCTTAAAAATTTTGATAGGGTCTATCCCTATCAAATGAGAGTATATTTCTCTTATTTTTAAAATCTAAGAGTCTATCTAAAAGCATAGAGCCTCTTTGAAATGAGGGAGAAATGGGAGATATAGGAGAAAGGGGAAGAGAGAGGAGAAGCATGCAAGAAGAATCAATAAATGAGTTTCAACCATCCTCCAATGAATTATCAACCACCTATCAATCAATTAGGACTAATCCTTACTTAAAAAAATTAAACTTTATTTGTCCCAATAGCCTTTAAGCATTTTCATTGGTTTAGAAACATACTAGAAGACAATAATTTACTGAGGATGATGAGTCATGATCCTACCAAGAAGGAGAAATATTTAAAGGCTCTAAAAATGTATTGAATTCTCCGCATTCACCCTCTAACCACAAAATATCTTTATTATAACTTCTATGTCATCCTCCTCTTGGCTTCATTATAAAGGAAAAATCCTCATATCCATGGACCTAACAGAGCCATGACTATATCTACTTAGGCAGTTGTAGGTACCTATTTGTCGAGGATGTGACCATGTCAAAATATAAGATACTTATTTTCATTATCATAAATATAATCCTACTTAAAATCCTATACATAGGTTTACTATAGATGAAAATCAATCCTATTTATTAGTTTTCATATAGCCATGACCTCAATGAATATCTAACTGGCTACATAACTTCATTATTGATCTCTATTAGGTCTAAATAGACCTATTCTAACCCTAAACATTATGGAAGCCAAGAAATCATTATACACATGGATCCCCTTCTAATAATGATGAACATATAAATTTTCAATCCATAACTCCAAACTGAGCTTTAATGGCAGCCCTTGGACTCAAAATATTTATTCCAATTCAACCAAGATTACATTTGGATCTTAGCTCTATGCACTTGACTACTTGGGTCGAAAAAGTTATTTGATCTAACATGTCTTATTATGTAAAATTATTTTCCATGATTCTATCATATTTAAAAGTATGATCATCATAAATTTAGACATGTGCCACCATCTTGTGCCTCCTAGAACTTGATTAAATTTGCTTAATTGATCTTTAATTTAGGATTCCAAAATTGTGACACTTGGAAACCTTATGTTTAATATGTGGATCTTACTTTTAGTCTTAATTTGGTTACCACTTTTGCACCATGTGGTGGCCTCATATCTAATCTAGGCTCATTGACTTTTTGACCTCATGCACACCGTTGATCTCCTTTGCATGATTGAATGTATGTTATTGATCTTTGATCTTTATGATAAAACATGCACTATTGATCTATGAATTCACCATGATCATGCCACTTGTCATCCCTACATTCCTTCTTTTGATGCTCTACTTATTGACCTCAATATTTTCATTGATCTTGATTTGCATGATTTAACCTACACCATTGATCTTGATGGTCCCACTGACTCAAGATATCATCCATGTGTCATTGATCTTCAATCTTACCTAGCAATATTTTGACACTTGGAATTACTAGGTTCACTCTTAGGATCCTTTGAATATTTTTGAATTTAAATGACTACTTCTTGTGGCTTTTATTTGTCATCCTTAGACACATCTCTCGTTGCTAGACCATCTTTGTAGGTTTATATCTTAAGATAGAAAACTCATCAAGACAATAAATTTTTAGGGGACATCCAAGGCATGAAAAACATTATTTCCATGTATTCCTTCAACTTTGAGAGGCCTACCAAGTACATTAATAAAATACACAATCAAACTGAACTATTCATTCTTGCATGACATGCCATAATGATATGGTCCCTTAGAATCACCAAATTGACACTTTAAGCTTGCTTAAAGTGTTTCAAAATATTTTAAGTGAAAAGTGATAGGATTATCAATCTTATCCTCTCCTTCCATCATTGGATCACTCTCTCAATCAAGGCTCTTCTCAGCTTATCAAACTAGATCTAGATAAAGTTTCTTTTGTAAGCCAAATTTAGCCAATAGTTCTTAGGGTTTTCAGCACAAGGCACCCATGTCATCTACAACATCTTCTACTAGATGAGTCCCTAAAACCCCTATAGTTCACAAGACACCCAAGTCAGCTTCATGGATTCCTAGCAGCACTTCACAAGTAGTGCCAACTATAAATCACATAATACAATAGGTTTTGGGACCTTGGTTACCTTTTCACATAGCATGCATGGTTATTGTTTCTTTATTTGACACATGCCACATTGATAGTGAGTCTCCCATGAGACTCATCGGTTAGTATGTTTCTCCATTATTATACATAGTCTCATTCACTCTTGCTCCTTGTATATAGTTTCATTTTCATATTGCTTGTACATAGTTTATATCTAGAAAATACAAAAATAATATAATATGTCAAAACACAAAAACATTCAAATATTTACTCCAAAAATATAAAAAATTTGATTTTAAGCATTTCCATGATTACACTTCTTATATTTATGAGACACTACATATGCTAGCTATCTTAGTATAGTCAATTTTTATCATGTATACATGCTTCAATTGTTTTTGTCAAATGTTTGTAGATACTTACAAGACCCAGGTACACTACATAAATTTATATTTGTTACTATCTACCCACTACAAGAATATACATAGATACACGAGTTCTTCATTTGATACATTCACCCATTTGGGGGCATCCTAAATAGTTATGATTGCTAGGTTACATCTTTCTAAACTCTAGATCATACATTTAACATTTTTAATCTTGATATTGATAATCCTACACCTACTCAAATTTCTTACCAAATACTACTACTTTAAACTTAGCTTATGTACATCTTAGCTCTTATACAGATTTGTACCACATGTTCATACATACTTTCATTTCTATATTTCCAAGTTTAGACTTGATTGTGTCTCTAAGATTCAATTATTCAAGGGAATTTGAATATGTCATTTCTCTCTAGATTTATGTCACTTATTTTCATTATATGTAAGATTTGTTCATGTGCCCATTTCCTTGTGTGTGCCTTCCTGATTGTTTATGCAAACATTTGAATATGTCCTTCCATGTGTCTCTAAGCCAACTTGCTTATTATTTGTGTATGTGGACATTTAAACATGTCCTTATATGTCTTTATTTCCTGGATTTAGTGACATATGCCCATGTACCTTATATTTTGTCCCCTTGGCATAATTTGTGTGCCTCATGTGTGTTGTATGTATGCATCATGGCCATGACACTTTTTTATTACTTGTTACACACTCCAATTTTAGATTCCATGAGGGACCTTATGCATCTCCCCTTCCTACTTGGGTGTCATGATGGACACCATACCCCATACCCTTAAGTAGATACTTAGTTATTACTTAGATTTGTGGTTTGTATACATGGTTATATCTATCTTGATAGCCTTGTGAATGCTATATCTGACATACATCATAAACTATAAACTTATGCTCAGATTATCTTATATTCTAATGTTAAGTATGTACATCATATTGGTTTATTATATAGATATCATAAATGCTCCAACTAACACATATTTTGTAGAGATTTTTCTTTTAAGGATAGTTTTTGCATAAGTACAACTCTCCTTAAAAGAGGGGAAATTCATAGAGGTTTTTCATAGAGATCAGGGTATCTGAATGCATTTAGAGTATGGTTTTTAATACACAGGAATAAAATACAAAAATTTGTTTCAAGAAAACATAGTGGTAAATAGTGACATGGAGATTAGTTTTAGTTGCATATAAATCTGAATAGTTGGACATTACTTCCCAAATTAGGACACTAGTACCACATGGTTCTACTTTCCAAGATATGGTGATACTGTCTAGTAGCCTTAGTTTTATAAAATTCCAAATTGGATAGAAAGATAATTTTATAAATAAAATTTTCACCTTTTGGAAGGTAGTTCAAGCCTTACAAATTTGATGTAACATGGAAACACCTCAAGGTTATGGGTACTCTATTGGAGAGGTGAATCTATAGGTTAAAGGGATAGTTCCCCTTGATGAATCACTTAGGCTCAAACATTAATCTACTACTTGATAGGAAAAGGTAAAAAACTCTATTCTAATGGAGGTGATGTGCCAAATATGATTTTACCACTACTAACTAGATTTAATTGAACTTCAAACATGATACTAACCTGTACATGACACTAATCCAAATCTACCTCTTTACATAAATGTTTCTCATGAAGGTTTATGAAGCAAGCTTGAGCTAGGATAACTATTCAAAAGGTAAGTAAATGACACTAATTAAAATACTACTCACTAAGACCCCACATATTTTAACACTTTAAAATACTTAAAAAAATGATTCCAAACAGAATATGAAATCTAAATAAGGACAAACATGCAAATGAAATAAGACTATCACTTAGCAAGATCAACTAGTAAAGCATGAATATTTAAACTAGTCCATGGATAAGGTAAAATTAGGTAATTATTCATTGATCAAAGGCTACAAATGGGTAGAGATTTTCTATAACTAGGTGGATGATACAATATTAGCTAATTAAGGCTCAATATATAGAGAAAGTGAGAGAAGGAGAGAAGGGCATAGGAGAGAAAGAGATACAAGTATCCAAAAGGATTAAAAATAGAATATATTTTAAAAATTCCACATAAATTCTTTAAATACAAGTGTTATTCTTTTAAATATTCTTTTCTACTCCAAGTGGCATGGAAATTTCAAACTTTATTTGAAACCTTGCCTAGCTCTCTAAAATTGCCCTTTACTTTGGCTTACGAAATCACAAGTGGCCTTCTTAATGTTAATATCATGTTGAGTTACATATTTTCTATAATATTGACATATCTCAACTAATCTCTAAAGGTTCCCTTTGACACATAACTTCATTCTCTTGCTAGGTATCTAGAAATCTCTTCATCTCACTAGGCCAATCTTGCTTACAAGTGTCAAAAGTTGGATTCATCTTCTCTAATTCATTTTATATATATTTATAGACTATTTTTTGGTTGAATATTTTTTTGATCAGCGTACTAATAAACAAAATAGGTATGATCAGCCAAAGTAGGAAGATTAGTCATCTAAATGTGTAGGTTTACCACATCAGAAGGGGACTGATCTCTCCTCTCATCAAGGGGAGGTTCCCTATAGGTATGCTATATATATATATATATATATATATATAAATAGAAAATAATACTCAAGGGTAGGACAAACCATCCATCTCTCTTTTTTTAGAGATGATGCATGTGGATTAAAGGAAAAACTCAAGGGAAATGATAGACAGCACTCCTCTTCTTTTAAAAGTACTATTCAGCCAGCCATAAGAGTACTCCTGGTAGTAACAGCAAAATGTAACCAAGGACGTAGTAACTAGAAAATTGAGATGCAAAACAAAGTCTCCACCTGAATTGCTCAAGAGTAAGATATGAAGAACAATGAGGGCACAAAGTCATCCCAAAGTCCTTTACATAGAAATGAAAAGAAAACACACTAAAGGCAATTATGGGGGCACAAAGTCTCTCCATATTTGACTCTTCAAGACACCTTCCTAATTGTTGTCACTAATTCTACTTGTTAAATTAAAGGAACAAAACTTATATTAATAAAAAATACATTAGAACAGTTTCCTCAACAACAAAGATATCATAGCACAAAGTCTAAAAAATCACTTGCTTTCTTATTCCAACAACAAAATATGATCAAAAATCTGAGCTCAAAGTCTCAGTAATGCCTTTCAATTTGGGCAAAGTTTTGTTCTAATTGTCAAAAAGAGATATATTTACAATAAAAGAGAGCCCCTTATATAGCCTTTTCAAGAACGACTCAGGAATAGTAACACATCATGTTGCATTGAAAATTGTTAGGAAGACAAGTTGGAAATTAGGGGCATCTACCCATTTGTTTTTCTCAATGCAGAGAAATGAGTCACACTATTGAAAGTTTGCAAATTTCAATGTCCACCTAGTGATCTGATCCTTCTTCATCGTTCCTCCTTTTCTAGTTAATTGAATTAGGTCCTAGATTCAATTTGTTGTTTTGTTCGTTCCTCGCTTTCTACTGGTCTTGGTCTTAAGTCCTGTGAATGCATTTGGATCTATAGATTACAAGAATTAATAGATATTTTATGAGCTTTGAAATTGATGTTCGTGCACCTGTCAATATGTTTTCAATGGCTAGTTCACTGTCTTGAATTTGACATCTTTGGGCGCGTCACCCCTTGGTCCTTCTTCAGCTTTCCTATTCTCCACTTTCCTAGAAAGAACCTACCCTTTTTGGCCTTTATAAATGATTCACTTTGGGTCAGGAAGAACCACCCACAAGGGTATCTACCCTTTGCGCAGTCTTTGGATGGCCTTCGGGCTTCGGCATTCTCTCGCAGACAATTCCTATGGGCATTTTCCCTAGGATTTTCCATGGGCTTTCTCCATGGGTATTTGCCCTACAGACAAAAAGTCCATGAATATTTCTCGCAGACAAAAATTTCATAGATATTTCTAATCGATTTGTCTTTTCCTTTAGAATTTTCTTTGGGCTTTCTTCCCGCAGCCTATTTCTTGAATTTTTTCAAACTTTTTGTCTGAAGGAATTCCTTCAGACAAAAAGTCTGAAGGAATTCAAGAAATAGGCTACGGGAAGAAAGTCCAAAGTAAATTCTAAAGGAAAAGACAAATCGATTAGACAAAAAGTCTGAAGGAATTTCTTCTTTCCTTAGTCTTTTTTGAATTCCTTAAACAAAAATTCAAAAGAATTACCTTTGCAGCCTTCTTTGAAAATGACCCTTCCAAAGGGTATTTTTGTCGACCAAGTGCCCTCTACAAGGGCACTTATCCTTCAGGAGGCTTCTTTGAACTTTTGCATTTGAACCGCTCATTTGAACCATCTGAGTGAACCGCTTGGTTGAACTAAGCCATTGAACCATTTGATTAAACCAAATGTTGAACCACTCTGTTGAACCAAGTCAATGAACTGCTCTATTGAACCACTTTGTTGAACCAAGGTGATGAACCAACTAGCAATGAATTAAAAGCATTGAACTGTTTGGTTGAACCAAATGTTGAACCAAGCTGATGAACCAAGCTTTGAACCAAAATGGTTCAAGTTGATGGTTCAAGCAGATGAACCAAAGCATTAAACCAAACTATTGAACTAAGTAGATGAACCAAAGCATTGAACCACTTTCTTGAACCTACCTTTGAACCATTTGTTTAAACCCACCTTTGAACTAAAAGATGTTGAACCAACCGTTGAACCAAGCTTTGGTTCAATAGTTAAAATGAAGCCTTAAACCGACTGATGAACCATTTGATTGAACCAAAGGATGAACCAATTGAGTGAAACAAAGTGTTGAACCTTTTAAACTTTGAACTCATTGAACCTTTGAACCAAAGTGGTTCAATGGTTCAACGGTTCAAGCCTTCTTTGCTTAGATGCTTGCCGATGAAGATTTTTTATTAAACCAAGGCACTGAACTGATCCCAAAAATGACCAAGTGTTAGAAATTGATTATTTTGATTAAACCCACCTATAGAAGCCTTTGAACCTATAAAAATGAACCAAGTCTATAGAAATCAACCTGTAAATCCTATTGAACTTGGCCTACAGAGTCTATAGATTCAAGCCTGCAGAGTTTGTAGATTTCTGAGAAGCTTGAAAAATGAGGAATTTGAATGCCCAGGACAAATTTCAAAAAGGGAAGAGATAATTTTGTACTTTAGGACCAAAATAGTTCAAATATTGTCCCAAAAATGAGTGATATATTTGGGGGACAACAGCTGGCTCCAATTGGGGAACTTCTATCAATTGCAAAAAAGAATTGAAGGGAGTAGAATCCAGAATCTCCAGTGTCTTCATGTGTACCATTGGGCTATGGAGTCATTCTACCCAAAAATGGAAGGCATCAAAAATGGAAACAAACAAAACAAAACAGAATTAAAAACTATACAAATATACATATATAAAGATGCAATGATCTGATACTTCAAGAGTTGAAGTGTTTTAGATGTTGCTTCTTGAGAGATAGTGAAAATAGTGTGCCATCTTGGTAAACTAGCAAGAAAATGTTTTTCCCCCAAAAATGGTGATGGGCGAATGGATCTCTCCACTAGGAAACCAATTTTATACATCTTCCTCTTAGTCTTTTCTTCTTTTTGCTCTGTGGCAGGACGTGGTCTTCAAACTGAAAACCATAACTCTTTGTTCTCCCTGTGAAGGGTTCTTTACCTAATTTTGATTTGCAACAGCATGGTCCACCATCATAACTTGGTGTTCTACTAGTCTAGTACATCACATGCTTTGATTTTCAGCATCAGACTCTTGACAAACCATTAGCTCAGTATCTCCTTTGATGTGAAGGAATTTGACCTCTTCACCCTGAGCAGTCTTCAATTTGAGCAACAGAGATCTGTATCCAACTGTGGAAGAAATGTTGCCATCAGATTCCAAGATCCAAGCATCATCAAAATCTGATCTTCTATCATATTTCTCTTCATCAGAGATGGAAGATCCTTCTTGATTTGTACTTCACCCTACTAATTCTTTTGATGCCTTGTTTGGATCAAATCCTAGATTGCTAGCTACAGGACTTTTATCGGCTGAGACATGAGCATCCTCTATGGTCAAGAAGTAATTACCATTGCTTGAAAGCTCAAATAGAATTTGAGTTATAAGGGCTAACATTTGGGTAACCACAATGTTTGCCTTAGACAGGTCCACACCTGGTTCTCCATCAATGTCTAATTGCTCAAGATTGGCTTGCAGGGATTCAAACTCAGTCATTTGAATTTTGGATTCCTTGACATGATCAATCATGGGAAATGACTAAGATGGGTTTGGAAGAGAGGATGGGAGTTCATCCCTTTGATTTCTAGGAGGGGGAGGACTAGTTTACAAAGTTAAAGTAGAAGGTGCAGAGATGTTCGATGTAATTACTTCTTTGGTAATCACCAAGTCCTTTGATTGAAAAAAAAGAGGGGTTCTCTGCTCAGTAATTAAACTTTTTGGTTGGGGTCACTCCTCTGTCTTCTCTTTGTTGGCCTATTGGGCTGATTGATTATGGGACCTAGTGAATACTACGTATGATCCTTTGACTGCTTCACCTTCACTTCTAGGTTCATCCTAGTAATTCAGGAAACCAATGTGGGAGTCACCAAATGATTCTTCTAGATCTTCCCTGAAGAGATCAGTGCCATTTTCTTTCTCAAACTCAGGTTGAAAATAGGAAACATGTTCTGTTTCTAGATATCTAACTACTGAGTTGGTTGGAGGTGCTTCAAGGACAGGGTTCCTTTGTGGAGGAGGAAGATGATCTGGCTGCCCTTGATTCCTTGTAGCATTGCCCTAATATGACTGATTTGGAAATGTCCTTCTTGGCATATCTTTGTATGAAGGAGCAGAAGACATTCCTTGCGCCATTTTCTTTTTCAAGGCTAGCACTTCATTTGCCAGCTTTTACACCATTGTATCAGTGGTCCCTGTAGATGCATATTCAAAAAATGATGAGGATCTATTTTTGTTTAGATATCTTCTTATCTTCCCTACTAAGATGAGATCATCTTCTACCTCAATGGCCAAAAGTTGAGCTACAGCAAGATCTATTTGACTAGCATGTCTCAAAAGAAAATTGACTTCAGGTAACTGAGAATTAATGAAGAAGCATTTGAGATTCTCAGTTGTAGGTCAAGCAATTATAGGAATTCTATTTCTTAATTTGTCAAATTTGGCTATGAAGTCTCTCATTAGTTCATGAGGCTCTTTCTTCATCTATGTAATTTGAGCCAGAAGTGCATGTGTATCTTCTACAGGTTTGAATCTTGCTTCAAACTTGGCTCTAAGTGTATCCCAGTCAGTCATTGATCCAGCTTGTAGATGGTAGAACCAATCTGCAATAGGACCTTGTAGTGTCTCCACAAAAATCTTGACTACCACATCTTCAAATTATACTCCAATAATACCACAGGCTAGCTGAAGGATGCAATGTGTTCATCAGGGTGAACTATCCCATCGCCAAATAATTTGGGGAAATTCTTCCTTGAATTGCATGGAAGTTCATGCAGAGGTAGAGTCAAGTTGAGTGGGCCAAAAGAGTTACCCCAAGGGCCTCAAACTACCATGATTTAATTAATAAAAATAGAGATAACAAATCTAGATAGAGTGGCTAGATTAAAAAATAAAAATGGAAAAGGACTAGCTCAACTTCAGCATGAGGCTTGAGGCTTCAAACTGTGCACTCTTTCCCAGTAGCTCTGGTTTTGCAGACCAGATAAAATAGTGGAGGTGGAGGAAGATGGTAAGGCTATAAATGGATAATGGGTAAGATGTGAAATGGAGTCACTAAAGTTTGTAATGGATAAGGGTTATAATGATAATGGGTTATATCCCCAATGGAGTCGTCAAAAATTGTTGGTTGAATATTTTGTCGATCAGTGTACTGATAAACAAAATAGGTATGATCAACCAAAGTAGAAAGATTAGTCATCCAAATGTGTAGGTTTACCACATTAGAAGGGGACCTATCTCTCCTCTCATCAAGGGGAGGTTCCCTATAGGTATGTTATATATATATATATAGAAAATAATACTCAAGGGTAGGACAAACCATCCATCTCTCTTTTTTTAGAGATGATGCATGCGGATTAAAATAAAAACTCAAGGGAAATGATAGATAGCACTCCTCTTCTTTCAAAAGTACTATTTAGCTAGCCACAAGAGTACTCTTGGTAGTGATAGCAAAATTTAACCAAGGATTTAGTAACCAGCAAATCGAGATGCAGCACAAAGTCTCCACCTGAATTGCTCAAGAGTAAGATACAAAGGACAATGAGGGCACAAAGTCATCCCAAAGTCCTTTACATAGAAATGAAAAGAAAACACACTAAAGGAAATTATGGAGGCATAAAGTCTCTCCACAATTGACTCTTCAGGACACCTTTCTAACTGCTATCACTAATTCTACTTGTTGAATTAAAAGAATAGAAGATATATTAAGGAAAAAGACATAAGAACAGTTTCCTCAACAACAAATATATCACAGTATAAAGTCTAAAAAATCACTTACTTTCTTATTCCAATAACAAAATATGATCAACAATATGAGCTCAAAGTCTCAGTAATGGCTTTCAATTTGGGTAGAGTTTCCTTCTGATTATCAAAAAGAGATATATTTACAATAAAAGAGAGTCCCTTATATAGCCTTTTCAAGAAGGACTCAAGAATAGTAACACATCATGTTGCATTGAAAATTGTTAGAAAGACAGGTTGGAAATTAGGGGCATCTACCCATTTGTTTTTCTCAATTCTAAGAAACAAGTCACACTATTGAAAGTTTGCAACTTTCAATGTCCACCTGGTGATCTGATCCCTCTTCATCATACCTCCTTTTTTGGTTGATTGAATTGGGTCTTGGATTCAATTTGTTGTTCTTTTCCTTCCTCGCTTTCTACTAGTCTTGGCCTTAAACCCTATGAATGCATTTGGATCTATAGATTACAAGAATCAATGGCTATTTTATGAGCTTTAAAATTGATGTTCACACACCCGTCAATACATTTTCAATAACTAGTTTGATGTCTTGAATTTGACATCTTCAAGCACGTCACCCCTTGGTCCCTCTTCGGCTTTCCTATTCTGCACTTTCCCAAAAAAAACCTACCCTTTCTAGCCTTTAGAAATGATTTGCTTTGGGTCAGGAAGAACCCCCCACAAGGGTATCTACCCTTCAGATGGTCTTTGGATGGCCTTTGGGCTTCGGCATTCTCTCGTAGACAATTCCTGCAAGCATCTTCTCAGGGATTTTCTATGGGCTTTCTCCATGAGTATTTGCCCCACGAACAACTTCCCACAGATAAAAAGTCTGTGAATATTTCTGATCGATTTGTCTTTGCCTTTGGAATTTTCTTTAGGATTTCTTCCTGTAGCCTATTTCTTGAATTATTTTGGACTTTTTTTTCGAAGGAATTGCTTCTTTCCTTAGTCTTTTTTGAATTCCTTAAACAAAAATCCAAAAGAATTACCTTTGCGGCCTTCTTTTAAAATGACCCTTTCAAAGGGTATTTTTGTCAACCAAGTGCCCTCCACAAGGGCACTTGTCCTTTGGGAGGCTTATTTGAACTTTTGCATTTGAACCACTCCTTTGAACTATCTGAGTGAACTGCTTGGTTGAACCAAGCCATTGAACCGTTTGATTGAACCAAATGTTGAACCGCTCCATTGAACCAAGTCGATGAACTACTCCATTGAACCACTTCATTAAACTAAGGTGATGAACCAATCAATGATGAATTAGAATCATTGAACCACTTGGTTAAACCAAATGTTGAACCAAGCTGATGAACCAAGATTTGAACCAAAATGGTTCAAGCTGATGGTTCAAGCTGATGGTTCAAGTCAATAGTTCAAGCCAATGAACCGAAGCATTGAACCAAATCATTGAACTGAGTGAATGAACCAAAGCATTGAAATAAAGCATTGAACCGCTTGATTAAACTCATCTTTGAACCATTTTTGTGAACCTGCCTTTGAACCAAAAGATGTTGAACCAACCGTTGAACCAAGCTTTGGTTCAATGGTTCAAACGAAGCCTTGAACTGACTGATGAACCATTTGATTGAACCAAAGGATGAACCAACTGAGTGAAAAAAAGCATTTAACCTTTTAAAATTTGAACTCATTGAACCTTTGAACCAAAGTAGTTTAATGGTTCAACGATTCAAGCCTTCTTTGCTTAGATGCTTGCCGATGAAGATTTTTGATTAAACTAAGGCACTGAACTGATCCCAAAAATGACCAAGTGTTAGAAACTAATTCTTTTGATTGAACCCACCTACAAAAGCCTTTGAACCTATAAAAATGAACCAAGTCTATAGAAATCAACCTATAAAGCCCATTGAACTTGGCCTATAGAGTCTGTAGATTTTTGAAAAGCTTGAAAAATGAGGAATTTGAATGCCCATGACAAATTTCAGAAAGGGAAGAGACAATTTTGGTCTATAGGACCAAAATAGTTTAAATGTTGTTCCAAAAATGAGTGATATTTTTTGGGGAAAACACTATTAACATCATATAATACTTTAAAAAATTCATTTTTAAGTCTCAAACTATCCCCAATAACTCATTCTATACCAAAATCTCCAATTAGGCCTATTTTCATTATAGCCCTAAAATCATGCAAACCTCCTTTTTTAGAGAAGTGTACAGATGATGGTAATAAAAAAATAATGGAATATTTAATGAGCCAATATGTATTTATATCTCCATTACATGTTTTAGGTCCAAAATATAAGTGAAAGTGCCTTTTTCTATCTTTCTCTCTCCTTAATTAGGCCTCCTTACCTAGAAGCCTAATTTTATGATCCAGATGTCTCCCAATTGTGTGAAACCACCCAATATAATTTGATTCACTTTTAATAGGATATATCCAACTTCCATGTAAAATTTTAGCTCTTGAGACCTTATGGAATTGTGAGAACCATGAAATGGCCTTATAACATATTGATGTACATTTATACCAAGGATGTAATGTGAACAACAAAATAATATATCTTAGATTACTGCATAGGTCAAGGAATACCTTAGGGATTAATTAATTTTTTTTGGTATTATTATGTTGCTACCACCTTTAGTATACAACTAGACCCTATTGTAGGGACAACACTATCTTTATAGTGACACAATCTATTTGAGATCTACTTTTATTATTATGGTGAAAATTGTTTTATATTTTGCCAATATATTACCTAAATTTAAACAAGTATATGAATATTTATAGTGATAAATAATCTAAGGTGTTTCATGTCAAAAAAATAGAAATAGGAAATAAGGGTTGTGTAGAAAAGAAGATTTACCTTTAAATAACAAAGATCAGAAGATTTCCTTTAGTTCTTTCAAATGACAGTGCAAATAAAGCTAACATTCATGAGATTCTAGTGTTGGACTCAAAATAACATAAAATTTTATTCCTTCCACTTGACCAACACCTCATTCACATCTTATTTGTCTTCAATACTCTCTTGAGGAAGGTTATATTGGGTGTGTTTAGGCATAGGATCTTCTTTTGGGTCTAAACCTTCCATCTCACCTTGACTTAGCAACCTCATCTTTGACTCTAACTCTTCAATTTGTTTGGATAGGTTTTCATGGAAAAGTTTTTCTTGGATTTCATAGGAATAATCATGAGGATAAGGAGTGCATTAGGGCTTCCATGGAACATAAGAAGTTTCTGGAGAAGGGTGGGAGGGAATTGCAAAGGATCAACTCCATTCTCTACTTCACACTCTTGGACAATGTGTCTATCTTCTTTCTTTCCCCATGACTCCACTATCTTAGTCTAGATTAGGATGTTAGGATTAGAAACCTTTTATTGAGGAGTGGTAGGAGGATTTTGTATAGGATCAAGAGTCGTCTTAACTTCACATTACTTTTCAAGACTTTTCTCCTCTTTCTTTCCCCGTTATTTCACTATCTTGTTACAACTTAGGTTATTGAAATTATGAGTCTCATTTTTCAGTGGTGGGGATGTAATGTGAGAGTGAAATTAGGGTTTAAAATTTGATTCCTTTTTGTCCAACATGGGCTATTATCTATGTATATTTTCCAACTCAATTTTCCGATCAAGATTAGCTTCAAACATAAGATTTCTTCTTTGGACTCTCTCCTCCAATTGATTTGGAAAAGGTTGAATTTGATGGGCTTTATTTGGCTCATGAGTAGGAGTCATGTATGGTTGTTATGAAAATTGGGTAAGTAGATATGAAGGATTATAGGTATGGTGAGGTTTCCTTTCATAAACTTCTAGCCTATCCTAAAGAGACTAAACCACTCACATCAAGCATCTCACTTGTGAGACTTCGCCAATTGTCTCTCTCAATAAGTACCCACTCTCTTTTGATAAAATATAATGCTTATCTCACCTTATTAATAACATTATTAGGAACCTATATACCACATCCCCTTTGATTATCAAGATCCAACATATATCTCTCATAGGCCAAGAGAGTCTTTTTGAAGGTGGAAATGGGTTGGCTTGAGGGGTGGCTAGGTTCACTAGGAATAAAACATTGAGAAGGTTGGTTATAGGATTGATATACTTCATGAATGGGATAATAGGGGTCATATTTTATCTAATTAAATTCATATTTAGGCTGATAAGTATCATGACAAGATTGACTAAAGACTTGTTCATATTGATAATAAATGGTACAATCTTGAAATGTCTCATCCACTTGTAGAGAATAAAACTCAACACCAAATTCAACCATGGCACCTCATTGAAAGTAATAAAATAAAGGAAACATGTTTAATCAATATTAAAATCATAACCTAGGCTACTTGATTATTTTATATATCTTCAGAGTCTCCATTGATGCTTTGATAGATGAAACCAAAGGCCGATTGTTAAGAGACAACACCAAAAATATCTCAATGTCTTGGAACAAGAGTCCAATTGAGCATACCAAAAAAATTTGTCACTTGGATTTTCACCCTTTTATGAGATTCAAATATCTCCTCATCTAAGAGGCATAATAGAATCACCTCTAGGCTTGTGTCCAGCGTAAGGAATGAGATGAATTTATAGATAGGGCTAGATCCCTTGATGTACCACTTAAGATTGTAACTAAAAATAACTTTTGGGGTAAAAAGAGAGAGAAAAATGAAAAAAAACTAATATAATGGAGGTGATATACCAAATTTACTGATGAAATCCATCCATATGCATATTACACATGAAATCAAAGGGCAAACTAAACATACGCTCTGTAATCTATGTCTTCTTGCATCAATATTACATTATGGGGTTATGGATAAATGTGAAAATATAGGAGGAATAGACAAGAGAAATTGAATGGCACTAATTAAGAGACTAACTCACTTAAACTTTGACATATCCTGGAACACATCGCATGCCCTATAATAAGAAGCAACAAATAGGTGAGAGAATGTGACAACTTGCTAAGGAATTCATAGTCTTCACTAAGCAAATTCAACATAAAAGTAAATAACACTATGAAAATTAATGGAAGAGATAAAACTTATTAATTTTAATGATAAAAATTTATACAAATTATTAGTTATTTTCCACACTCAGGTGGAGCATCCCATACAATGCTAAAATGGCTAGTTTTTATAGAAATTGAGAGAGGAAGAGGAAGAGAAGTCCAAGGGCCACAAGGATACATTTTAAGCTGATATAATGAGTTAATTATGAGTTTTTATAGGTTATGGGATGAAAAATGCAATTTTAAGAGCTAAAAGTTTCAATCCAAGTCACAAACTTCATGAAAAGTGGTAAGAAAACTCCTCAACTAGCTCTGAAAATTGCCTTCATGATTGGAGTTGTTTGAACATCCTATAACTGATGAGGAGTATTAAAAATTATTGGAATTGAATTTTATGCTCTCATTCATTCCTCTCCATACATTTTTTATATTCTTATTCCTCTAGAATCATCCCAAACTGAGTTATTATCCTTTGTTGTCCAAAAAACTACCCTTTCATGCACCCTACACACTTTGCTTCCAAAAAGGCATAATTTTTCCATGAAAATACATGAAATATATTTTATAACATTTTATAAGACCCTATATGGCCTTATAATAATCATGGACTTCTTACAATTAACTCACTTGAAGTTTTCCATCTTCTTCACTAGCTTGTCTAATATGCTAGATTTGACCAGTTGAGTTGAATAAGTTTGTTTGTATACTTATAAGATTTTTATTGGAATAAAATATCCATAGGGTTTTATTTCAGGTCGTAATATTCCTCCCAAACTTTATTTCATATCTTGACTCTTCTTGTAGCTTATAAAACAAGAAAAATGGTGAGGAAAAGCCTATTTTGTACCATCTTTGTACAATTCCATACAGTTAATTGGCATGGGACAGATCTTTAGAGAGTCTTATTAAAATTACAATATATATTATAATCAAAATTTTCCATTTTATTATCTTTCCAATCTCATCTTCTCCATTGGGTTCTGGTTGAGGGTTTAGGAGGGTTTTAAGTAGTTTCTAATCTTAAGCTTGGTTCATAAATCTTGGGCATCCAAGTTGCCAAAAAATTCCACAAAAGTGGTTTAAATGACCCTTAATATCATTCCCAAAATTATTTTACTCCCATTAAAAACTTCATGGAAGATGTGAGATTCTAAACTTACCTTATAAAGCTTGTTCTCTTGTTTCCTGCAAGTCGAGTGTTGGTTTGAGCTCAAAAATGGATCTTTTGATTTTTTATATGTACTCTAATGTCTTTATCACCTCATATTTGACCAAAAAAACACTCTTAAATTCATTTATATTCTCAATTTATGTTATAAATGGAAATGACTACTCATTTGGGGTTTAGGCTTCACCAAGCCTAACAGGTATGAGTTGTTCCTTTAGTTAAAATGACCATATTTATGTTTTATATACATATCAAGAGCTTTAAAACATCTTATATGATCCCAAAATCATGATAAAATATATTGGAGAACATATCTAAAGATATAAATGTAAATTATTCCTTATTTCGTCATTAGGACAAAATACTTCCCTTTAGACTTGATTGTAACTCTTGTGGATTAGAAACACATGTTAAGTCTCACTCTTCCTTGCAAGGATTTACATTTTTTAATATGTATGTTCCAAATTAATACATATTCCTAAAAATTTAAAACAACCTCAAGTTCACCCACTTTCCTCGAATCTATCTATTTATGCACAAGAGGATGTACCCCCTATCTGAGATGAAATAGGGGTGTTTCCCCTACTTATCTAAAAAAAGTGGAGGTTTTAGAGGATTATAGAAGTTTAATATATATTATCCTCAAAAACATAGCCATTTCTCATCTCATATGACCCTCCAAAACATATGAAATCAAAAAAAACTTATTAAGAAGGATTGTCTGCAGGGTTCTCCCAATTTGATTGTGTTTTGCATCTTTAAGAGCCCTAATTTTTTTTAATTCATATCATCATAGTTCCATTAGACCATGATAAATTATATGAAGGTTTTATAACCTTCATTCATCAAACCATCCTAGCCCAAACATCTCAATACCCACCCTTTATTAGCTTACTGCCTATATGTCCTATTGTTTGGCATTATTGTAGGTGTGTATAGGGGTTTGGGGATATAAGTAAGTTTATTTTTCTATTTTTTATCCTTATTAAGTTACAAAAAAATTCATTTATATTCCAAATATTAATTCATTAGATTCAAACTCTCCCTAGCCCTGCTTATGCCCCAGAACTTCTCCATTCAGTCTTTCTTTGCTAGACTGAGACAACTACCTGTTAGGGTTCTATAGGTGCAATTTTCTTTATAAAACCCTGCTCATGATGTTTTATATGCTTTCATTAAAAGATAAAATACACATATAAATTTTATAGGCCTTCATTTACTTTTAAATGACTGTAACACTCTTAAAACCCTAAACTTATGGTCACCATTTGTCTTAGTCACTTAATGTTAGTTGTAGATGCATTTAGACCTATGTATAGACTAAGAATGATCTAAGAAGCAAAACACACAATTCATGTCCTCTTGATGATATTATAGACCAAACATGTCATGTTGAAACATTTTAAATCACTCCTCATGAAGGCATAGTTTGATTTTTTAATTTGGATGAAGGGTCTCTTTTCCTTTTCAAGCCTCTAGACATCACTGAGGGACTTTCAGTCATGATTTGGCAAATTTGGATCTCTAAAAACCCAACCTTCATTTTCTTTCTACCTCTCAAAATTGGCATGGATATTTTCACTACCAAGGGATAGAAGGTTTATCATCTTAGTTGTTCCAAGAGTTACCTCAACCATGATATAACATATACACAAAACATTGAGGACCTCTATTTTGTGTTTTTAGGGTAGACAGTCCCAAAATCTCAGTCATCATTCTTAGAGATGGTCTTCAATTTTTGTTTACCAAACAACACCTTATACAAATCTACCATAGTGAAATCACATGTTAATACTTAAAGGGGGCTTTAAAATTATTCTTCAATGTTTTAAAATGATACCTTCAACTCTCTACTAAGCCACCTGTAGGTGGCTTTTTGCTCATACAGGTAGCAAGTAAATGATGGCTATATACATTATTTTGGGCCTTATGAATAGGCCAAGGCTCTTTCCAATTATCCAAAAATAATCTTTTCATAATGAAAAATTGAAAATAGTTCAAAAATCCTTGATTCATGTTATTCTCCTTTACAACCACCTATATATGCACACTCTAATGGCAAACCATGTGTATGTGTAGTCCATGCATGAAAACTATGAATATTTCTTGGAATATTCACTTTAAATGAAATGATATAATTTTAACAAATTGGAAACATAAGGAATGATCTATCACAACCCTTGGAAGACACTTTCAAATCATGAAAATTAGAAAACAATGGAAAATTACCAATCAACATAGAATTGAATAGTCTACAAACTTGAGGTGAATTTCCCAATAAATAAAATTGAAACTTGAAAATAAACATGGGTAACATTACAATAATAATTAAAAATTCTCTAGAATCAAACTCAATAACTAGTTCATATGGACTTGTTCAAACCAAGGCAAAACCTAGAAGGTGCATAGATTGATAGGTAGATTTGTACAGTCAAATTCAAATGAATGGTTAATAAAGTAAATTTAATAATTATCAAACTTATTTATATGAAAAATAAGGTCTCTAATTTTAAAAAAATCTCCCAAAATCATTCTACCTGAAACTATTTCTATTGGTCATACCAAGTACAAACCTGCAAGTGCCTTTTGTATGTATAGAAAGGTGAAAAGGAAGAAAAATGATTTTGAGAAAGAAAATACATATCCAAATTTAAAAAATGTGTATATTAGTGTATTAAATGTGAATATTCACATTTATACCTTTCCAAGTGGGACACCTCCCAAAGAGGTCATACAAGTGCCATTTTCTTCCTTTTCTTTAAGAAAACTGACTTTTCTCTGAATAACCTACCATATTTTTAGTAGTTTCAGTTATCTAAGAATTATAATGACACATGGGGTATGAAATCATGTTTTTAAACTTTCACATTTCCAAATAAACATGTACAAAGTATTAAATACGCCTTTTTTACCTCTCAAATGACCCAAAAATGATATAAGGACATAAAAACTAATTGACCAAAGATAATATGGCATTAATTGACATAAATTAACCTATAAAACACCTCATGACAATATATTATACCCCCTTAAAGACCTAAAAATTCAATTTTTTTACTAGGGGTGCCCCAATTTGACTTAAATGTCAAATTTGGTCAACAAGTTGGTGACTCATAGGGGTAGTAGGCCTGGTATACTATATAGACCAATAGCCTTATTATTCCCTTGGGTTTAGGAGTCATCTAAGTACTGAGACAAATAATAAAACCTTTGACCATTGACCACAAACCTTTGATCAAGACAAGATAGTAAGACTACCTCAACCACACAAAGCAAAGGACATACACAAAAAAGAAACCAAACACATAAGACACACACATGGGCTCAAATAACTTAGGTGAATCACAAAATAACTATTATGTACAACTAAAAATTAGTCATACCTCCATTTATAGGATCAAATGGAAATTTTCTTAAGTCTATTTTTGCATGAGATGGATGAGGATGCCAAGTATGTTGCTCTTGAGATTGAACATTTGATGGACCAGACCTATTCCTTGGCACTTCACTTTACTTTTTCTCAAATATATAATCTTAAAATATGTCTCCAATGTATACATATTCCCCTTGACCTTATACACACATTTCATGTTGCTTCCCACTCTCTTTATTATGATCAACTTTCATCTTCTTTGTAGGCATGGTCTCAAAAGGAATGATCTCTTACTCTTTGAAATATTGAGGCCAATAGAGGTTTGCCTTGACCTCCATAGGCTGATGTGGATTTTTTTTTCTCGCTTATTACATGTTGTAAAATGTCATTTTTCTCATATATGACATCTTCGACAATTTTATCTTTCTTGACATCACTTGTAACCAACCCTAAAGGAGTTGTAGACCCCTTGAGATATTCAAACTCTTTGCAAATGTCTTAAAACCTCTACCATAATTCATCATATTCACTTTGATCAGCATCATGAAGGGTAATAACAAGAGATAATCCTTCAACTTCTTTGGATTCCAAAAGGACCTCTTCCAAGATTTCTTCTTCAACACAAGGAGTGTATGCTTCATTATCAACCAAACAAGGAGGTTCAACACAAGAGCTTACCTCTTCTTCATCACTTATGACCTCTTGAGGGTTTTCAAATGATACCTTATCTTTCACAATCTGATCTTATTTTTCAAGGGTTGAGACATCCTCCAACTCCTTCGTGATGCCAAGACTAGGCATCTTGAAATCCGATGACCTTGCCCAATAAGTCTACCAAGGAGTTGCACTTTATTCAAGTAAGAGTTTTGAATTTTTCTCAACCACTTGCTCTTTTTGAGGTTTTCACACCACAAGTCCATCAAGGCAAAGTTTTATGGGATGAGAACAATATGAACTAGTTGGTGGAGGTGGAATATCGGTCTCAAAATCAAATTGAGAATGCAAAGTAAGAGGTTATTTTGGGAGATCTTGAGGAAAGGGAGGAAGACCTTGGGTTAAAACCACTTTATTTTCTTCCTTCCAATTTACCAACACCTCATTCACATCTTATTTTGCTTGAGGACTCTCTTGAGGAAGGTTATATGGGGTGTGTTAGGCATAGGATCTTCTTTTGGGTCTAAACCTTCCATCTCACTTGACTTAGCAACCTCATCTTTGACTCTAACTCTTCAATTTGTTTAGATAGGTTTTCTTGGAGTTCATAGGAATCATCATGAGGATAAGGAGTTCATGAAGGCTTCCATGGAACACGAGAATATTTTTTAATAAGGGTGGGAGGTACTTTTAAAGGATCAACTCCATTCTCCACTTCACACTCTTGGTCAATGCTTCTATCTTCTTTCTTTCCCCATGACTCCACTATCTTACTCCAGCTTAGGATGTTAAGATTAGAAACCTTTTCTTGAGGACTGGTCAGAGGAGTTTGTATAGGATCAAGATTCTTCTCAACTTCACATTCTTTGTCAAGACTTTTCTCCTCTTTCTTTCCCCATGACTCCACTATATTTTTCTAACTTAGGACATTGGAATTATGTGTCTCCTTTTGAGGTGGTGGGGATGAAATGTGAGAGGGAAATTAGGGTTTTAACTCCACTTCCTTTTATGCCAACATGGACTGTTACATAGGCATATTTTCCAACTCAATTTGCCTATCAAGATTAACTTCACACACAAGATTTCTTCTTTGGACTTTCTCCTCCAACTGATTTGGAAAAGGATGACTTTGATAGGCTCTATTTGTCTTATGATTAGGGGGCATGTATGGTTGGTATGAAAATTAGGTAAGTGTATATGAATGGTGATAGGTATGGTGAGGTTTCCCTTCATAAACTTATATCTTATCCTCTAAGGAAGAGATTAAACGACTCACAACAAGCATCTCACTTGTGAACCTTTGCCAATTAGATCTCTCAATAAGTACCCACTCTCTTTTGATCAAATTTAATGCTTCTCTCACCTTATGAATAACATTATTAGGAACCTCTATACCACATCCCCTTTGAGCATCAAGATCCAACATATATCTCTCATAGCCTAAGATTATCTTCTTGAAGGTGGAAATGGGTTGGCTTGAGGGGTGTCTAGGTTGACTAGGAGGAGTAAAACATTGAGAAGGCTAGTTATAGGACTGATATAATTCATTCATTAGCTGACCAGGGTCATATTAGAGTTGATTAAAGTCATATTGAGGCTGACAAGGATCATGATAAGATTGACCAAGGACTTGTTCTTATTGATAGGGATTTAAATGTCTCACTAACTTGTAGAGAACAAAACTCAACACCATAGTTAGCCATGAAACCTCATTTAAAGAAAAAAATTAAAGGATACATGTTACCATCAATATTCAAAGTATAACCTAGGCTACTTGACTAGATGATATATCTTTGGAGTCACCATTGATGCTTTGATAGATGAATCCAAAGGCTGATTGTTAAGAGATAACACCAAAAATATCTCAATGTCTTCGAATAAGAGTCCTATTGATCATTCCAAAAATTGTTTTCACTTGGATTTTCACCCTTTGAGGAGATTAAAATCTCTCCTCATCAAAGTGGCATAATGGAACCACCTCTAGGCTTGTGTCTAGCCTAAGGAATGAGGTGAGTCTCTAGATAGGGTTAGTTCCTTGATGTACCACTTAAGTTTGTAATTAAAACTAACTTTGAGGGTGAAAATGGAGAGAGAGAACTAAAAAAAACTAATATAATGGATGTGATACACCAAATTTATTGATGACATATAACCATATGCATATTACACTTGAAATCAAAGGGCAAACTAAACATACGCTCTTTAATCTATGTCTTCTTACATCAATATTACATTATGGGGTTATGGATGAACGTTAAAAGATGTGAGGACTATAAAAGAGGCCTTAAATTTCACTAATGAAGAGAATAACTCACTTAAAACTTTACATCTCCTAGAACACATCACATGTCCTATAAGAAGAAGTTGTAAATAGGTGAGAGAATGGGACAACTTGCTAAGGAATCCATAGTCTTCATTGAGAAAATTTAACATTAAAGTAAAGAACACTATGAATAGTTATGAAATAGATAAAATTTATTCATTTTATTGATCAAAATGTATACAAATTAGTAGGGATTCACCATACTCAGGTGGAACATCCCATACATTGCCAAAATGGCTAGTTCTTATAGAACTTGAGAGAGAGAGAGAGAGAGGAAGAGAAGTCCAAGGGTCACAAGGACACTTGTAAAGCTGATCCAAGGAGTTACTCACAAATTTGGAGATCATATGGGATGAAACATGTAATTTTAGGAGATACAAGTGTCAATCCAAATCATAAACTTCATGAAAAGTGGTAAGAAAACTCCTCAACTAGATCAAAAAAATACCTTCATGATTGGAGTTTTTTAAACATATTATAACTAATGAGTATCATTCCAAATGATTGGAATGGAATGGTAGTATCTCATACATGCCTCTCCATGATTTTTTTTATGCTTTTTCCTCTATAATCATCCCAAATTGAGCTATCATCATCTGCTATCTAGAAAACTACCCTTTCATGCATCCTGCACACTTGGAATAAAAAAAGGCATAAGTATTCCATGAAAATATGTAAAAGGTAGTGGATAAAATTTTTAAATACCATCCATGTACTTATAATAATTATTGACTTCTTAAAATGATCTCACTTGAATTTTTCCATCTTCTTCACTAGCTTGTCCAATAGACTAGATTTGACTGGCTGAGTTGAAGAAGGTTTTTTATATACTTAGAATATTTTTATTTTAATAAAATTTCCATAATTATTTATTTCAGGTCCTAATATTCCTCCCAAACTTTATTTCATGTCTTTACTCTTCATATAGCCTAAAAAACACTAAAAATGGTGAATAAAATATTGTTTTATACCATGTCCTTACAATTCTATAAAAATATTTGGCATGGGAGGGATCATAAGAGAGTCCTCTTCAACTTGAAATATCTATTCTAGTCAAAATATTTCATTTTATTATCTTTCCAAGCTCATCTTCTCCATTGGGTTCTAGCCGAGGGTTTAGGAGGGTTTTGCATAGTTTCTAATCTTAAGCTTGGTTCATAAAGCTCAGACATCCAAGTTGCCAAAAAAAAAAAATTAATTACCCTTACTATCATTCCCAAACTTCTTGGACTCCCATGCAAAACCTCATGGAAGATGTGAGCTTCTAAACTTGCCTTGTAGAGCTTGTTCTCTTATTTCATGTAAGTCTAGTGTTGGTTTAAGATCAAAAATGGCTATTTTGATATTTTCTCTATACTCCAATGTATTTATCACCTCCTATTTTACCCAAAAACACTCCAAGTCATTTATATTCTCAATTTATGTTATAAATGGAAATGACTACTCATTTGGGGTCTAGGCTTCACCATGTCTAGCAGGCCTAAGTTATTCCTTTAGTCAAAATGACCTTCCTTGTGTTTTGCATACATATAAAGAGATTTAAAACATCTTATATGATCCCAAAATAATTTTAAAATGGATTTAATAACATATCTAAAGTTATAAATGTAAATGATTCCTCATTTGGTCATTAGGATAAAATATTGTCCTTTGGACTTGACTGTAACTCTTATGGATTAGAATCACCTGTTAAGTCTCACTCTTCCTTGCTTGGATTTAAATGTTTAAATATGTATGTTATAAATTAATATATATTCATAAAAATTCAAAACAACCTCAATTTCACCCTATCACCCCATTTCCTTGAATCTATTTATTTATGCACAAGGGGAAGTACCCCCTATCTGAGATAAAACAAGGGGTGCTTCCCTTATTTGTCTTAACTAATTGAAGGTTTTATATGATTATATAAGTTTAATATATATTTTCCTCAAAAATTTATCCCTTTTTCATCTCATATGACCCTCTAAAACATATGAAATCAAAAAAAAACTTGTTAAGAAGGACTATCTGTAGGGTTCTCCCAATTTGACTATGTTTTGCATCTTTAGGAGCCCTTATTTTTATAAATTTGTATCATCATACTTCCATTATATTATGATAAATTATATTAATTTTATATAACCTTAATTCATCCAACCATCCTATCTCAACATCTCAATACGCACCCTTTGTTAGCTTAATACATGTATACCCTGTTGTTTGACCTAGTTGTAGCTATATATAGGGGTTTAAGGATCTGTGTAGGTTTTTTTTTTCTCTTGTTTATCCTTATAAAGTCACTAAAACCTTAATTTATATTCCATATATCAATTCATTAGATTAAAACTCTTCCTAACCCTACTTATGCCCCAGAACTTCTCCATTTAGTCTTTCTCTGCTAGACTGAGACAACAGTATGTTAACGTTTTATAGGTGCAATTTTCTTTATAAGACCCTACTCATGATGTTTTAGAGGCTTTCCTTGAAAATTAAAATACACCTAGTACTTTTTTAGGCCTTAATTTACTTTTAAATTACTGTAACACTCTTAAAACCCTAAACTTATGGTCATTGTTTGTCTTAGTCACTTAATGTTGGTTGTAGATGCATTTAAACCTATGTATGGCCTAAGAATGATCTAAGAAACAAAACACATAATGCATGTCATCTTGATGATGTTATAGACCAAACATGTCATTTTGAAACATTTTAAATAACTCCTCATGAAGGCATAGTTTGATTTTTCAATTTGGATGAAGGGTCTCTTTTCCCTTTCAGGCCTGTAGACATCACTAAGGGACTTTCAGTCATGATTTGGAAAATTTGGATCTCTAAAAACCTAACATCCATTTGCTTTATACCCCTCAAAATTAGCATATATATTTTCAATACCAAGTTCTTCAAGGTTTATAAGCTTATTTTTTCTAATATTTACCTCGACCATGCTATAACATATACACAAAACATTAAGGACCTCTATTTTGTGCTTTTAGGGTAGATAGTCCCAAAATCATAGTCATCATTCTTAGAGATGGTCTTCAATTTGTATTTTCAAACCAGCAACTTATACAAGTCTTCCATAGTGAACTCACATTTTAATACGTCAAAAGTACTTTAAAATCATGCTTCAATGTTTCAAAATGATACCTTTAACTCTCTGCTAAGCCACCTGTAGGTGGATTTTTGCTCATACAGGCAGCAAGTACAAGATGGCTATATACATTATTTTTGGCCTTATTAATAGTCCAAGACTCTTTAAAATTGTCCAAAAGGTTTATTTTAATAATTAAAACTTGAAAATAGTTCAAAAATCCTTGATTCAATGTGATTTTCCTTTGTAACCACTTGTATATGCACACTCCAATGGCAGACCATGTGTATGTGTAATCCATGCATGAAAACTATGAATATTTCTTTGAATATTAACTTTAAATGAAATTATATCATTTTAACACATTTTAAACATGAATAATGATCTATCACATCCCATATAAGACACTTTCAAAGGATGAAAATCAAAAAATAGTGAAAAATTGCCAATCAACATGGAATTGAACAATCTACAAACTTGAGGTGAATTTCCCAATAAATCAAATTGAAACTTGAAAATAAAAATTGTAAACATTACAAGAATAATTAAAAATTATCTATAATAAAATTTAGTAACTATTTTATATAGACTTCTTTGACCCAAGGCAAAACTTGGAGGGTGCATAAATTGATAGGTAGATTTGCACAGTCAACTTCAAATGAATGGTTCATAAATCATAGTTGATCATTATCAAACTTATTGATATGAAAATTAATGTATATAATTTTATAAAAACCTTCCAAAATCATTTTTCTTGAAACTCTTTCTACTGGCCTTACCAATTATAAACCTGCAAGTCACTTTTATATGTCTAAAAAGGTGAAAAGGAAGAAAAATGATTTTTAGCAAGAAAATACATCTCCAGATCAAACCAAACTTGGATATGAGTGTAGGTAATGTTAAGATTCACATTTCCTCCTTTTCCAAGTGGCACACTTCCAAAGGAGGTCGTACAAGTGCCATTTTCTTCCTTTTCTTTAAGAAAACTAACTTTTCTCTGAATAGCATACCATATTTTTAGTAGTGTCAATTATCTAAGAATTATAATGATACATGGGGCATGACATCACATTTTTACACTTGCACATTTCCAAATAAACCCATACAAAGAATTAAATGCACCTTTTTAACCTCTCAAATGACCCAAAAATGATATAAGGACATAAAAAATAATTGACTAAAGATAATATAACATTATTTGACATCAATTAACCTATAAAACACCTCATGAAAATATATTATACCCCCTTAAATACCTAAAAAGTCAATTTTTTTACCAAGGGTCCCCCAATTTGACTTAAAAGTCAAATTTGATCAACAAGGTCTATTGTACTTTTAAAATGTGTAATTTCTATTAGAACTTTCCCTTACATTTCCCATTTGCATTTGAAATTTAAAAAGGTCACTACTTAGTTTTTGGACCATTCTCTAAATTACTTCTAAGTCTCCCTTTGAGGAGTCAAGATTGGTGTTTTGGACTAGGTTCTAGGCAATATTTTGGGTATTAGATATGTTAATAGGGACCAAATCTTAACTGTTGTTTTAGGGATCAGCCCCAGTATTAGACTAATTGAAGAATCCTAGTTGTTGACCAAAATATACATGTCTTAATGGAAATTTATTGAGGCTAGGTATTTGATTTAATGTAAGTGCATTCTTATTTGTGTTTGTAACTAGGTTCAAAGTAGGCAAACTTGGGTTGATGTTTGGGAGAGTAAAGGCAAGGTTCCCTTCTAGGTGTATTTACTCATCGATGTGTATGACCTTTGCATATGTGAGTGATAATATATTAATTTTTTTGGCCCTATGCATAAAGATAGTAGTCATTAGATCTAAGTATTTTTTATACATTTCAAGTGCCAAATAATTTATAGGTCATTAGGGAGTTGTGGTGAGGCTATACATCTTTCAGAATTTAGCATTAAAAGTTCTTATAGGCTCACTTGCGTCTCATTTTAGGATAGTGGATTATTTGTAAATAATCCTAGGGTTAATGACCCTTCTAAATTATACAATAAAGTTATCATTTAACTAGTTTCACCTTGTGATGGAATCCTCTGGTAAATTGAGGAACCTGGTGTAGGGTACTTTCCTAAAGGTAAATGGGAAGAGTTTGTAAGATACATCTTCATGGATTTCATTTAAAATCCTAAGAGCTGCCTTAAATGACTTTATATACTCTTCAATAGTTATACCTCTAAATGGATTGAAGAGGGGGAGGTACATTTTAGGGTTCCTAGGAAAATCATGCATAGGGTTGGGCACATTTATGGAACATCCTTCTAATCATGTCATGACTATATGAATGTAAAATAGAGGAGGTGGATGTTGGTTCACTGGAAAGGTAAGTTACGATTTGTAAATCCTATATCTCCCTTTATTGTCTCTATATTTGTGATGGGTTTCTAAATATCTAAGGGGAACTCTAGTTTCAGAGTGGGATCTGGTCCAGACCTTAGGTAACTCCAGGATGATATGCAAAGGATCAATGATAAAAATTTATAATACTACAAAGGTTCATCAAATATTTCTAAATAAGGTAAATATTGGTTAAATTAACCCAAAGGAACCTCACAAAAAGTTCTACAATCAAATAGATTGGTCTTATTTTACCTTTGTCAATCTGGATCCTTTAAAAATTTAGAGCCTATAGAAACTTATTGTCATAAATTTGGTCTAACCTATAAATATCAATGTTAAACAAAATAATTTAAGCAAACCTTGATATATTACACTTATCAAAACATTTTCAGAGTGAGATCATGTAAATAATATTTTAATGCTATGTGAATGAACCCAATTTAGATTTTTAAAGCCTTGGTTTAGTAATATTTCACAAATAATCAACTAGACATTGCCTTTATACTTATTTACCATAGACTTAAAGTTATTAGTTTAAATTATGCAGACCTTTGCAAATATAGATGAAACAGATCCTGATATATTCAAATAATTCAATGGCATGCCTATCCTTAATGCCTTTAGATGAAATTTAAATATATTCAAGGGGAAATGCCAGAATATCTTCAGACTTGAGCAAGTGTTTCAAGGACTTTTGGAATAAACACATTTTCATAAAGGTATTTCAAAGGTTACAAAGATCTCATAGAATATAAAATGAAACTATAGTGTTTACACCAATCTTTGTGTATTTAAATAAATTATTCTATATTTCAACTAAAATACACTACAATTTCACCTAAAACAAACAAAGCGTGAATGGCCCTCCTTATAGTGCCATCTTTCTCCCTGTTGATGTATATTTATGTCAAGGATGTAATGTGAATAGAAAAATAATATATCTCAATTTATTTTGTAGGTCCTTGAAGACCTTAGGGCTTAATTCAATTTTATTAGGATGATTATGTGACTATCACCTTTAGCTTGCAAGCAAACCCTGTTGTAGGAACAGAAGTAGATTTATAGTGACACAATTTATTTGAGATCTCCTTTTATTGTTAATGGTGAAAATTGCTTTATATTTTACCAATCTATTACCCAAATTTAAACAAGTATATCAATATTTATAGTGAGTGGTAACCTAAGGTGATTCATGTCAAAAAAATCAAAAGAGGACAGAAGGGTTAGTTAAAAAATAATATTTACCTTACAATAATAAAGATCAACATATTTCATTTAGTTCTTTCTAATGATAGTGTGAAAAAAACTAACATTCATGATATTCTAGTGTTGGACTCAAAATACCATAAATGCAGTGGTGACTCTAGTGTGAATAAATTGTACATATCTAAGATGTATGCCTTGAAATGGCTACCCACAACAAACTATCTTAAGCACATTTATTTGTAGAATAGAAGGGAAATAGAGCATAAATAGACAAATTTTGTTAGAATAGTATAAATCACAAACTAACAAGATGCATTGGAAACACTAATATCATATTTAACCATTATAAAAATG
The DNA here is from genome assembly GCA_037957365.1 of Torreya grandis. Taxonomy (NCBI): domain Eukaryota; kingdom Viridiplantae; phylum Streptophyta; class Pinopsida; order Cupressales; family Taxaceae; genus Torreya; species Torreya grandis. The sequence continues at coordinate 4,884,027 of JARHVA010000541.1, forward strand.
TAAGCATTTGTCATTTACAAATCCTGAGAAAAAATATATGAAATCAATGAAATAGTGAAAAAATTACTAGAATTCCTCTTTCTATTTGCATTAATTTCACAAATCTCTATTCTAAATGAAAAATGAGGGGGAGAACCCCTATATATAGGCCTCTCTTTATGCCTAATATGGTTAAATCGGTTATAAAAGAACCAAATGCATGATAGCAATCACTAGATAGAAGTTCCTCATGTTCTAAAAAACAAAATAATATTCCCTATCCAAAGAGAGAATCTTTTTATAACACATTGATTGTAGATAGAACATGAAATTCATGCAAGAAAAATAATGACAAATTTATATCTTCATCCTAAGTTGTAGGGTTGGATCCTACTGATGTTGATGATGATGAAGTTCCCAATGTAGTAAAAGAGGAAAGTGAAACCATAGTAGCTAAAGAGGGACTAATTCCTAGTGTAACCAAAGAAGAAGAAATACCTAGAGGCACTAAAGAGGAAAAATCTCTTGTGGTGACCATTTTTGGTTTGTTACTCACCCGCTTCTCAGCTTCTATTTATCCCTTCCATGCCTCAGATCATTTATTATAATCAATATTGATCAATTTCAAATCTATAGTGGTTTCTTTTAGCAATTTTATGGTGAAATCTAACATTACATCATGCTTGGTTAAGAGAGGTCTTACAGACTCATTGATTACCATTGACTTATCGATTATTTGATTAGTTGATTTTGCCAAGTCCACCATCTTTTGTCCAAAGGCTACTCCCTTAGCCAAAGCCTATTTTTAAAATTGATAATGAAATTTTGGATCTAATCTCTAAAAGCATCCTTTTTTATGATGGTACCATCTCTATTTACAAGGTGTGTTATTTTAGCCTCCTTAAGTAGAGTTATAACTTTATCACCTAGCTAGGTAAGATATTGGCCCAAGGATATAATATCATTAATCCATTGATTCAAATCTTTCCTTCTTCCAATAATATAGGACTGAGTAATGATTAAATCTTCCAAGGGTACTAGGTTTAATTCCTCAAATTTATTCATCTTAATCAACTTAACCAAGTTAACTACTTTGTTGTCATAAATCCCATAGGTACTCTCTATCTTAAGAATTTTGTTATAGAATTCATCTCCTTTTACTTTTTACTAATATAAAGTATACAAGGTGTTGAACATAACCTCAACTACCCATTCCACCTTGGTGATAGTCTTTTCTAGCAATGTGGATTTATTTTTTTGTTCTAGCTTAGTTGTTCTCTATTGCATTCCTTTCACCAATTCAATGGCTACATCATCATATGTCTTCAAAGCTAAGAGAGGGTCCTCTATATATTGTTGATATTGGCCAGGCTTAGTTTTCTTCATCTTGGTTAATGCAAATAAGGTTTATTCATAATCATAAATCATTGACTGATCTGGGTGTCACTTTTATTTTGGTTAACCTTTTCATTACTCTAGACTCCTTGTCAAATTTTAGTGATACCTATGAAAGGTTTACTATAACCAAATCCTACATTTCTATCATGTCCAATTACATTTATTTTATCCAAATTTTATCTAAAATATCACCCTAAGGCTAAGTAGATGGTAGCAACTGAAGAGTTGGTGTCAATCTTTGGAATGCATATGTTTGAGAAGTAACTATGGAGGTGACCAGGAAGAAGGTAGAACTAGGGGATGAGGTGGGAAGTGTTACTTATAAGGATGATAAGTAACTAGCACTAGATGGATCACTTACAGGGAACAAAGGAACTTGTGTTATTAAAATAATAGGCCTCCCCTTTGGTAATTGAGGACTGGGCCTAGGCCTAGGCTTGGGTAGAATTGGAGGTAATTTGTCCATTATAGATACCTTTGAGGTGGATGATATAATAAAAGGATTGATAGTAGGAAAGGGTATAGTCATGAGCTAAATTATAGGATTAACAAAGGGCCTGTAAGGCATTAGGTTCATGTTATCTAGTGTTGGTGGTTCATATAATCTACCCCAAGGGTACCTAGTTAGAAAAAATGGAGGAAAATAAACACACTCTTGATTAGTTGTACCTAGCTCCTCCTTGATATGAATATCTTTGCTTGGTAGCTATAATGATATAATTCTAGTTTTATATCTGAAACTGACCAATGTTATATAGTTGAGTTTGAATCAATCCTCTTATTTTATTTTTTCATAACCTTTCTAACCCTATGTATAATTAATAAGCAATTTATTGCTTATCCAGGTTATTTGGCATTATAATGGGAAACCTAAGGCAGGTTCTCTTGATGACAATTATCCTCACAATTGTGCAATATGGGTAGTACCACTAAGCTCCCAAAGTACTCAGGATTACTCTAATTTATTTTAATAGTCTGGGCATAGGCCTTTCATGGATTACCCTATATACTATAGGATATAAATTTTTAGCTATGTCCCTCATCTCTTATTTATACTTCTACATTTTGACCTTTGAGAAGGTATGAGGAATAGTCCATTTTAGCTTGGGGTCCTAATTGGTGAACTAAGGGAATTTTTGGTTATTTTAGATGGCATCCACCAAGTAGGACATCATGTAAAAATGATCCCCCTAGTTGGCCATAACTTTTATGATGTGTGTTGCTAGGTTATAAGGTATAATTTCTCCTAATGGGGGTCTTTCTATCATCTATTATCATAGATAGAAGTGGGATCCATTTCTCATCCACATGACTTGTTTCTTTGATCCCACATAATTGATTCATCATGGTCATTCCCATTCTTACTCTTATAAATTTTATGATGGGAATTTTTTTTTATTTTAGTTTTGCATTTAAACTTTCCTTTGTTCCCATCCTAGTCTCTTAAAATGTCCCCAATATCATGGGTTTGAATCTATTCAGTCATAGTCTCATAATTGTATTTAATCTCTAATTTGGGTAGATCATAGTAGGACTAAAAGGCTAACATGAATATTAATGTAATATATTGGCCCAAATTAAAAGATTTAATCATATTATCAATTCACCTAGTCTAAAGGAACATATGGTAGACTAAGTCTATGCAAGGGAGTACCTTTAGGTTAGGTGTTACTTTGTGTAATCCTATAGATTTGAGTGCTAGAATGTCTAATTTGTCCTCTACCTCATTCAATCCTTCTTTATCATCATTTTTTCAATCCACATTATTCTTTAAATGGTAGAAAAATTCATTATAATGTTTATCTTTGGTATCTAATACAACAAATTTTAAATTGGTATCCCAAAAGATGATATTTGTCCTATAAGAGTAGTTGCATGGAACTTATTCCTAATTGTTGACTCTAGATGCTTTATCTTTAGCCATGGTTTAAAATTTTATGATTTATGAGCTTGATACTTGCTTTAATGGTGGAGGATTGCATATAAGTCCTTAGAAAATTCACATAATGCTTTGAAACTCTAGCAGAGAGAAACTAAAAGTGAACCTACTGATTTGAGATGGTAAGCTTTAGACTCTAAATTTAGAATTTAAACTAAAAATGTGAGTCATAAATTTCAAGAATTTTAATTTTCCTTGATTTAAATTTGGGTTTGCTTTTTATTTTTTATCTAACAGCTTTGAAATTTCATTTTGTGAAAATAGCCAGTCACTACCTTCACTTTGTCCACATGACCTATCATGATAGGCTTGACTTTTTTAGTGAAGTAACTTAGCTTTTATATCCACTAGAATGAACCCCATCATCATTTAATTTAAACCTACAACTATTACATTTTTTAATAGATTTATGCCACCTAGGTGTTTTATTTAACATGTATTCAACACTTGGCACCTTCTCAAGCATTTTAGCCTTCTATTTTGAATATTGAACCATCTGAGTGGATCGCACAATACTCTACCAAGTCTCATATTTTGATTAGATCATTAATCTATAATTTTTGTATGTCTCAACCCCTTTAATCCTTTGGCTGATGTGGCCTTATGAATTCTACTATTTTACCAAGTGGCATGTTTTTATTGGCTCACATTGTCATGCGGCTTTATCATATGAAACTTTTAATGGACCCAAATGTCATGATGTTTTACCAAGTGTCACATTTTGATTTGATCATGAAATTATGAGGTTTCATGGTTTATTGTTATCAAGTTATAACCATGAGATATGGTTCTATGTGTCTTCATCCCATTACTCATAATTACTGGGTGGTTTCCACATCACATCTAGCTACCCAAGATAAAGCAACTAACTACCAAGTGTCATCTTGTCATGCAACCATAGTATTGTTAAGTAAAAGCATTGCATCTTAATTGTGGGGGGTGAAAATTAATTCCAAGTGGCACAATATGATTTAGAAAATAATTGAATCCTTAGAAGGCTATGACTAGATACCAGTGGCATGTTCTGATTGAGTTATAGGGTTATAAACTTTATAACTTCTTTATAAGCTCAGAATGTTGCAACTGAGAGACAAGTGGAAAAATACAATTGGGTCACAATGTAGCTCAAATTTTTATAGGATAAAATATATGCAACAAAGTCTAGAATTTTACGTGGTTGAGTGACCAATACATGAAACACTACCATATGTCAATTCAGGTTGAGCTAGAGTTGGGCCCCTACAAAATGAAAAGGTGTGAAAGTTATCAAATTATGAGATAAAATGAAAAGGGACAAGTCTAAATCTGTAAAATTTGAGCATGAATTTTTACTAGGACCTTAGTCTAAAACTTAAGATTAAGGTACATCATAATTTTAAACATGGATTTTGTCATAGCTAAAGTTAAACCATGATTCGTAAAACCTTGATTCAGTAGTCTTGGTCAAGTTCTAGGGATCATGCCTTAGATTTTTGAATGTAACCCCTCATAATTTACTTATGAAAAAAATATATAATTATAAATTATTATTGAATTAAACATCAATGAAATATTCAAAAATACCTCATTAATATTTTGTCATGAATTAACCTAAAATTCTAAATATTAAGTCATACAAGGGGGGTTAATCAAGGGGTACCAAAGGTGAGGTATATTTTAAGGTGAATGATCCAAATTTTTCATGGGGTCCCCATTTTTGGAAATGGGGGGTTTTGATATCAAAAAATGGTAACCTCTATGGGAAACATAGAAATATGTTAGAATTCAAATATCCTAGTTTAGAATACATTCCTCAAGTAGTCATTCCTTGGTGGATGTAGCAAATATTAGAATTGATTTTCAAAAACTAATAACTTTATACTTGATGGATTAAAGCCTTAAAATATAAAAAACATTGATACTATGTTTTTGCATTTTTGTATTGATTGACTAGCATCCATTTGGGTTTTAGAATCAATAATTTTAAGCTTCATGGCCTTGAACATAGGTTCTAAGAAAGCACTTTTCATATATATATATATAATCATGGTCCTATATATATTTTTGGACTTTAATATGTGTAACACATCCCAAATTAACTCTCCTAATATTTTTCAAGTTCTATTTTACTTAAAACCCTTACAAAACACCAAAAATCATGTAAAATAGTCCATTTATTATAGTTCATATAGCTACAAGTATAGACAAAGTACTCATGGAGAATATAATTGGATTCCTCAATAATTTCCATAATTTTTTAGGAATAAAATAGGTCATTTCATGTGCTTTAGGAGTCTATTTCTCACATTGGGTCTCTATTAGGGTTTTAGGAAGGTTTCGAGTGGTTTTGGTTTTTAAGGATATTTCATAAAGAACAAATCCTCTTTCTCTAAACTAATGAAACAATTTTTAGGTACAAAAGCCTCAACTATCCCTAAGATCTTAGGTCAACATGCATCTTGACTATATAATTTTGAGTGTCAGATTATGACTCTTGGTCTACAAACTGGGCATTGAAGAGGGATTGATGGTCTTAGCTATTATTTAAGCATGTTAGACACTTACCTCAATAATGAAGTGTGGAAACCTAATTCTCATCTATCAAATCCTTTTATCTCCATGTATAATATCATGGCCTCACTAAGTAAAGAAAACTTTGATTTGAAGTGTAGTCACCTATTAGAGAAGTTTGAGATGGTCTTGAGAGCTCAAACTATACTTTTCCTATTTTCCCCTATCCATGGATGATATTGAAAGTTTCTTGATTTTTCATTTAACCTTTCACAATATTAAAATCTTCACTTCACTCTTTATTCAATCACATTTCCCATGACTAATCTATATGAGCCTATGTGTGAGTTAGGCTCCTACATGCCCAGATTGGGTCTTCAATGTTTTACTCACTTTAGATGAGTCTAAGGGTTTTATGAAGCTCTAATATCACCATGAAACCATTTACCAATGATTTTCTCTCTCTCATACCTCTTCTTGGACTTAACTCTCTCTAAATAAGAAAAAAATTCCCATGAACATAGGCAAGCCTGTAGATTATAATCTAACTGTGTAGGTAGGGTTGATATAAGTCCTATGTAGAGTCATCATTATCTTTGATTTCATTTTAAATATCCATAACTTCAAATGTTTTCACTTAATTTACATTCATCTAAGTTTTACCCTAATTCTTTTCAAGTACTCTACCCCTTATTTAGGCTTGAAATTAGCCTATCTTGTTTACACTAGCCTGTAGGTAGTCCTTAGGATATTCTAAGTGCATTTAAGGGGTTTAGGATTTTATTTTTTGAGATTGACCTCTTAAATAACTCTTTTTTCATGTTATTCATAGTTTAAGATATTATTAATTTCTTAAATCCCTATACTTCACCAATACCACTATCTAAGATAAACCTCTCAAAGGGTGGTTGTAGGTGGTCATTGGAGGAGTCTACATAAATCTTGTGTTTCAAGACTTTAATTGTAGACTAATGGGAAAAATAGAACTTTTTTGCAATAGTTTGAGAATCTATCACTTTTATTTTGAACTCTTAATTCATTATGACTTCATAATTGTTGATCATTGTTCATGTTGTTGAGGTTTAGCATCGATGTTTCATTAATGTCAAAGGTTATTGAGAAAGGTGTTCATGAGGTCATTGAAGAATGTAGCTATGAGAGAGAATATTTATTAGTGTTTCAATGATTATGAGACTATGAGACATGATTTTTATATGTTTTTATGACTATATGAGTTATGTGAAGGTCATCATAGAAGTTCCTTGTTGTCAAAGTTGTTAAGTACTTGAGCCTCATAAGTGTCTTGAGAAGGTGTGTATATAAGATGCCTAGTCTTGTGTACAAAATGGTCATGATGAATTTATGAGATGAATACACACATGAATGAGAAGTTTTTTGAGGTTTTTTTAGCATGTATATGAGGCATTGGGGCACTCATGTGAGTCTCAAGTTGAGCCTACAAGGGTAGGACTTATAGCTCAAGTTTGAAACTAGACTTGTTCTAGACCTTGCTTGGATTAATAAGGCATCATGATCTATTTTCAAGGCATATGAATGGTTTATGTCACTTTTTAATCATGTATGAGGTTTCTTGATTATGTGAGAGTCTTGGAGAGCACATGGAAAGAGGCATGAAGATCAATTTCAAGGACTAATGTGATTTGTAGGTTAAGGTCTAAGCAAGCAAAGAGAGAGAGTGTAGCCTAATGAGGGGTCATGATCATATTTTAAGTTATATAAGATAATATAAACATTTTCATAGGTAATTTATGTTGTTTCAACTTTTTATCATGAAGTTTTAGGTTAAATTTGGAAGGCATGAAAATATGTTCTAAGGTCTCTCAAGTGTATTAAATGAAGGGTTCTCTACCTGAGAAGGTTTTTCTTGTGATCATTAGCTCATAAAACCTCTAAATGGAAACTTAATCTATTCATGGTATAATTTTAAGGTTCTTATCTCAAACTTTTGAGCATTATTTTCTACATCAAGGGGTTATGCTTTATGAATGATCATTAAGAGTGGAAATAGGTTTAAACCTTCCTAAAACCCTAATAGTGACCTGATAGTGAATATATGAGTAATAAAATCCCATAATTATATTAAAATACTATAAAAACTATTTTACATTTTATTTAACTCTCGTAGGTGTGATTGATTTCTTAGGTGTTTGAGTAGATCCTATAGAAAAGTGCTAGTTTCTTAAAGATTTATTGTGGTAGTTAGAGTTGACCAAGTCAAAGTATGAAAATAATTCAATGTATAAGGTTAATAATTTTATTTTGTGTCCATTGTGGTTTATTTATATTTTATATCCCTTAGGTATTCTAAACCAACCATCCAATTTAGCCAGTTGCTAACAGGGCTAATGATGGAAATAGTGAAAAACCTAGGCAGTAGTAAGAAGATGATTAGGAATGTGTTCTCATGAAATATGGATGAATATAATTGAATGGATATATTTTTAAATACTATTAATAAATTATCATGTTTGGTATAATTTTTTGAGGTCAGTGATTATAGTAAAAAAAATTCTCACAAGTTGACCTATCTAGTTCGGATGAGACAGTGAGATACAAGGTTATGAGATTGGTCTGGAAGACCAATATTGATATTTGACCATATTATATTTATATATTATAATGGTTTAATTATATAATAATATAATAAACATGAATTATTATTCTCTATAAGTGGTCACATAGGTGTTGAAGGTCATTATCACCATGACTGGTCCTTGAAGAAAACTGGTAGTTCTGAGTGAGCAAGTTGTAGAAGTGTTTTTGAGTCCTTTTTCCCTATGTAACGAATTCTAATGATCTTGATGAATTTTTTTATTTTTTTTAGGTTATTTTAATATGTTTTATTTTCATGTATGTTTTTCCAAACATTGTTTTATCTTTATTTGTCTAACGTAGACCTTGATGTATGTGTAGAGGCCTAATGCAAATAATACTAATGGTGTGATAAAATTGGTGATTGGAGATATAAGGTATCATTGACATAAGATGAGATTATTAAAGGTATATTTTATTTTAATATTAATTTTTATTCCATGTGTGTATTTTATAAGTGTTCCAATGAGATCAAAGGGTAGCATGTGCTAATGAAGGCCTAATTGAATTAGGTCTCCTTAAAGCCAAAAAAAAGGTTTTGGTATTTTATGTTATGGATGACCCATAGTAATGATTTATTAATGTATTAAAAATTTTATAACACATATTTTAATGGTTATTAAATTGTGAAATTGCATATGTATGACCAATAGGTTTATGATCAAGAGCCTAGTATAATAATAAGGCCTAAGATGCCTAATTATTTAGTTAGAGGATGAGTGAGTGAAAGCAAAGGATATATCACTTTGAAGAGATGAAGGAGGTCTTATAAACCATAATAATGGTTTATATATAATATCATGAAGATATAATAGGGGTTTTTTTATTAATATCAAGGTTATATGACCTAATCTATCTTGAAGAGACCTAGATTAACGAAGAATCCTAAAAGGCAATTTGAGAGGGATAGAAGAGAGAGAAGAACTAAATAAGGTGATCATCATATGTTATATTATAAATATTTTTTTATAAATGTGATTAAATTTTTCAAGTAGATTATTTGGCATTAATTTATCTATGGGGTTGGTTCCTCCTTACAAGTTGGTGCTTTCTAAAGCCTAGTTGGGTTGGTGCTTAACTAGTTGGGGTTGGTGATTCATGTGGAGTTGGTGCTTCACTAAATTATGATATTTTGGATTATATAATTTTAATCCATTTGTAATTATCAATGGTTTTTGTTCCCCTTTATGTTTTCCCACTCATATGTGTGTTTTCTTGTGTTATGCTCATGTGAATGACTTTTTATGCATTGATATATCATTGTATTGCTTTGATGGTTCAAGGAATGTTAAAATACATGTGAAATAAAGTTTTAATATACTGATTCACCCCCATCCTCTTAGTCATTGTGTTTCTAACAATTAGTATCAGAGCTTGATCCTTTACAACAATTCTAACAACTTGAAGGTGATCCTAAAAAGAACACGATGTCTTATGACCAAAAGGAAGAAGATAACATGTATGATGAAGAAGTCACATATGACAGTGAAGAAGGAGAAGCTGAAGTAAACCTTAAAGTTGAGCTCATAAGTGGCCTTGATGATTTGAATCATCAAAATAAGACTATTAAATATCTTAGGAGTTAGTTAAAAGGTGTTATCATAAGGTTTAGGTCAAAGTAAGTTGAATATGACCAATTAAAGATAGAGTTAGATTCTTTGAAGGTTAATTCATAGAAAAAATGAGAAAGTTTGAGAGACATCACAAGAAGTTAGAACAAGTCAAGAGTACCAACATGAAAAGACCAATCAAGCATCCCAATATCATAAAGAATAAGTCATCATAGGACCATGGGAAAAGGATTAATCATTCAAGAGGTAAGTATAGAAATGTTATTTACTACATCTATCATAATATAGAACACATTTCAATATTATACTATAATAGAGTTATAAGGAACTCAAGATTCAACAAGACATATGAATCTCCTAAAATGCATTAGGAGAATCAAACATTGGTATGGAATCTAAAGCATGTTAGGACTGATCATAATAAGCTCAAGATTCAAGATTGAATCTTTTCTAAGGAGGAATATAATAGTAAAGAGTATTCTATGCTAGATCAAACTACCTTTCACATTCAATATTAAGGCATGAAATGGTATATATATAGTGGTTTCTCAACACACATGGTAGGAGACAAAAATAAGTTAATCTCATTGAAAAAAAATGCTACAAGAATAGTGAGGTTTGGAGATAACATAACTACCAATATAGTTGGAAAATGTGTCTTGAGTTTGTATAATGGGAATACCAAGACATAAAATATGTTTCATGTGGAAGGTTTGAAACATAACTTTCTTAGTGTAAATTAAATGTGAAATCAAGGAAACACACTAACTTTTCATGATAGAGGGTGTGAGATAAGGAGAGCCAAATCAAGAAGGATAATTACCAATGCTAAGAGGACTAATAACAATATATATGTCTTAAATGAGATAAAGAATGGGAGATGATTTATGAGAAATATGGATGAAAATTGGTTATGGCACAAAAGGTCAGGTCACTTAAAATTTGACAATTTGGTCAAGATAATCACTAATAAATTTTTGAAGAACATGCCTAAGATCACTAAACCTAAAAACATACTTTACAAGGATTATCAACATGGTAAAAAAACTATAAGAAGGTTCAAGTCTAAGGAGTACTCTACCACAATACCCTTGGATTTAATACACACTGATCTCTATGGGCCTAGAAGAATTCAAAGCATTCAAGGAGATAAGTACTTCATGTTACTCATAGATGACTACACAAGAATGACTTGGGATATATTCTTAAAATAAAATTTAGAATCTCTTAACAAGTTCAAGGCATTAAAGGCTCTTGTTGAGAATGAGAATAATGGGAAGATCAAGTACCTAAGATCTGACATAGGAAGAGATTTTTGGTCTAATGAGTTTTATGACTTATGAGGTTCATGGAATAAGGAGATAATTATCAGTAGTTAAGACACCTCAGCAGAATGGGGTAGTGGAAATAAAGAATAAGATAGCTCAAGAGATGCCTAGAATTATGATAAATAATTCTATATTATCTAATTGATATTGAAGAGAGGTAGTAATCACTACACTCTAAATTTTGAATAGAGGACAAATAATCACTAATGGCAACAAGACTCCTTATGAATTATGGAAGGGTAGACCTACTAATGTGTAACACTTTAGAGCGTTTGGGAGAAAAAATTTCATCAAAAGATATGATGAAGACTTATGAAAGTTTGATTCTAGATCTAATGAAGGTATATTCTTAAGATACTCATAAATGATCTCAACCTATAGATGTTATAAAAAGAGGTTATAGAAGATAGTGAAAAGCACCAATGTGAATATTGATGAGATAAGGAAATCACATTCACAGTCAAAGGATACTTTAGATAATATATATTTCAAGAATGAAGAATAAACTATATACTTTAATGAGGAATAATAATAAGTTGAGGAGAGACAGGACTCAAAAGGTACCTTAAGGTAGATTCAAAGAGATCACCCAAAATCTCAAATCATTGGCAATAATAATATAGGTATGCAAACAAGGAGAAGACTATAAGTAATCTAAATCAAGATAATGTTGTTATATTATCTAATATTAAACCTAAGAATCTTATAGAAGCAAGCAAAGAAAAATTTTGGATATATGTTATGAATGAGGATTTAACCCAAATAGATAAGAATGAGACCTGGGAACTAGTTCATAGGCCTAAAGATAAGAATGTCATTAGCATAAAGTGGGTGTTTAGAAACAAGTTGAATGAAGATGGAGAAGTGATTGGGAATAAGGCTAGATTAGTATGCAATGGATATGTACAATTTTAATAGGTAGACTTTGAGGATACCTTTGTACCATTAGAAAGATTGGAGGCCATCAATTTTTTTCTAGAATATGCAAGATTCAAAGGGTTCAAGGTATATCAAATGGATGTCAAATCTACCTTTTTGAATGAGAAATTGGAAGAGAAAGTGTATATTAAGCAACCTGAGGGGTTATCAATATTAGATGATAAGGACTATATTTACATATTGAAAAATTATTTTTATGGTCCAAAGAAAACTCCTAGAGCTTGGTATGCTAGGTTGGATAGGTATCTATTGGATCAAGGATTCAAAAGAGGAGTTGCAGATAGTAATCCATACATAAAGATAGAAGATGACCATTAGTTGATAGTATTTTTATATGTGGGTGACATAATATTTGGTGTAAATAATGACATCATGACCATGGCCTTTGAAAAGGTGGTGAATAAATAATTTGAGATGTCTATGCTAGGATAACTATCATTATTTCTTAGGTTGCAAATCACTCAATCTAAAAAAGGTATATTCGTATCACAAGCCAAGTTCATAAGAGAGATGTTGAATAAGTTTGAGATGGAATTTTTTAAGGCAATTAGTACACCCATGATTATAGGGTGTAATTTGAGTAAGGACTATTATTCTCTAAAGGTCAATTATACATCATATAGGTCAATGATTGGAATTTTTTATACACCATTGCCTCTAAACCTAAAATCATGCAAGAAGTAGGTATTGTGGCAAGGTTTCAAGAAGATCCAAAGGAGAATCATCTACAAGTAGTCAAAAGGATAGTCAATTATTTCATGGGGACTATGGAGTATGGATTGTGGTATCCAAGAAGCAAGGAGTTCAATTTGATAGCCTATATAGATGTAGACTAGATAAGAAGTCTAGCTGATAGGAAGAGTACTAGTAGAGAAGATTTATTCTTAGGTGGGTGATTAGTTTCATGGATAAGCAAGAAGTAACCATAATTATCATTATCCACATGTGATTATAAGTATATTTTAGTATATTCATGTTTCACTCAAGTCATATGGATGATATAGAACCTCAAAGACTACAAGGTGGAGTATGATGGTCCTAGCCCTATCTATTATGACAGATGTTATAAGCATCTCAAAGAACCCTGTCATGCACTCAAGTACCAAGCACATTCCCATCAGGTATAATTTTATAAGAGAGAAGGAAAGTGAACAAGTTTCAGACTTGAATATATTTCTACACAAGATTAGATTGCAAACATCTTAACCAAACCACTTCTAAATATAACATTTGAATACCTAAGATAGAAATTGGGTGTAATTCCTGTCCCTAGAAATCATTAAAGAATCCAAGTACTTAGGGGGAGATAATCATGTTCATTAGCTCTAATAATAGGTGAGTTGATCCAAGAAGGTATTCATGGAGATAGGGGAGCATGTTTATTTTATGTCTCATAAACTCATAGTCCTGTGTGTTGAGTATTTGGGTTGTAAGGAGTTGTATAAATCACTTTGTCATTTATGTCAAAGAGGGAGAAAAATTAGAATGGGGAGATAATAATGATCAGTATGCAATGTGTTTTACCATCAATGACAAAGGGGGATATTGTTTAGCATTGTTCCTATTTTTGAAGTTTGGCATTGATGTTGTCATTAATGTCAAAGGTTCTTAAGAAACGTGTTCATGAGGTCATTGAATAATGTATCTATAAGAGAGAATATTTATCAATGTTTAAATAATTATGAAAGTGTAAGACATGATTTTTATATGTTATTATGATTTTATGAGTGATGTTAAGGTCAACATGGAAGGTCCTTGTTATCAAAGTTGTCAAGTGCTTGAGCCTAGTAAGTGTCTTGAGAAGGTATGTGCATAGGATGCCAAGTCTTGTACATGAAGGGTCATGATGGCTTGATTAGATGAATACACATAGGCATGATAATTTTTATGAGGTTTTTTGAGCATGTATATGAAACATTAGATCACTCATCTAAGTCTCAAGCTAAGCCTATAAGGGTAGGACCTACAAGTCAAGTCTGTAACTAGACCTTTCTTAGCCTAATGAGGCATCATGATATGTTTTAAAGTAATATGAAGGATAATTGAAACTATTTAATCATGTATGAGGTTGATTGAGTATGTGAGAGTGGTGGAGAGCACATGAAAAGAGGAATGAACTTTAGTTTCAAGGTCTATGCAAGCAAAGAGAGAGTGTGTGGCCTAATGAGGACTCATGATCAAATTTTAAGGTGTATAAGCTCATATAAGCATTTTCATAGGTAATTTATGTTGTTTCAAGTTTTCTCATGAATTTTTAGGTCAAATTTGGATAAATAAGGCATGAAAATATGTTCTAAGGTCTCTTGAGTGCACAGAATGAAGGTTTCTCTACTTAAGAAGGTTTTTCTTATGCTCATTAGCTCATCAAACCTCTACATGTGAACCTAAGATATTAATTGTATAATTTTAAGGGTCCTAGCTCAAAATTATATACATTAGTTTATGTATTAAGTGGATATGATTTATGAATGATCATTAAGAGAGAAAATAGGTTTAAATTCTCCTAAAACCCTAATAGTGACCTGATGTTGAAGATATGGTTAAAAATAGATGAAAATGGTCTAAAATGACTATAAAAACTATTATATCTTGTATTAAACTATCCCAAGAACCTCTAGGTATGATTGAGTTGTTAGGTGTATAAGTAGATCCTATGGGAAAGTGCTAGTTTCTTGAAGATTTGTTGTAGTAGTTAGATTTGACCAATTAAAATTATGAAAATAATTGGATGGATAATTTTTAGAATTTTATTTTATTTAAATGGTGGTTTTTTGGTAGTTTATATTTCTCAATTATTCTAAATTGGTTATCCAAGTTATCAAATTGCTAACAAGCCTAATCATGGAAATAGTGAAAAACCTAGGTAGTAGTGAGAAGATGATTAGGAATGTGTTATCATGAAATAGGTATGAATCCATGTGCATGGAGATATTTTTTATGAATTTTAATACATGTTCATTTTTATTACAATTTTTGGAAGTTAGTGATTATAGTTAAAAAATTTCTCACAATTTGACCTATCTAGTTCAGATGAGACAGTGAGCTACAAGGTTATGAAATTGGTCTATAAGACCAATTTTTTCATTTGACCATATTATTTTTATATATAATAATGTTATAATTATCTCATAATATCATCAAAATTGATCAATATTCTTTTAAAGTGGTCATACAGGTGTTGAAGGTCATTATCATCATGACTGATCTTTGAGGAAAACTAGTAGTTCTAGGTGAGCAAGTTGCAGGAGTGTTTTTGAGTCCTTTTACCCTGTGTAATGAATTTTAATTCTCTTGATGAATTTATTGAGGTCTTGGAGGTTTTTTTTATATATTTTATTTTCATGGATGTGTGGTTGAACATTGTATTATCTTTAGTTGTTTAAGATAGACCTTTCTATATGTATGGAGGCCTAATATATATATATATATATATTACTAATGGCATGCTTCAAGTGGTGATTAGTGATAAAAGGTGTCATGGAACTAATATGATATTATTATGGGTCTATTTTATTTTAATATTAATTTTTCCTACCATTTTTGTATTTTTTAAGTGTTCCAAGGAGATCAAAGGGTAACATGTGCTAATTAAGGCCTAAAAAGAGGTTTCAATATTTTATGTTATGGACAACCTATGGTAATGATTTATTCATGTATTACATGTGTTGTAACACCTATTATAATGGTTATTAAATTTTTCAAGTATATATGTCTAACCAAGAGGTATATGAGCAAGAGCTTAGTATAAGAATAAGGCCTAATAGGCCTAATTGTTTAGTTAGAGGATGAGCGAGTGAAAGTGAAGGATATATCACTTTGAAGAGATGAAGGAGGTATTATATACCATAATAATTTTGAATAAAAACTATCATTAATATCTAAAATGGGTATTTTTGATGAAGATCAAGGTCATATGACCTAATCTATCTTAAAGAGACCTAGATGAACAAAGAATCCTAGAAGGTAGTTTGAGAGGGATAGAAGAGAGATAAGAACTGAAGAAGGTGATCATCATCTATTATATGATAAAAAATGTGTTCTAAATGTGATCAAATATTTTAGGTGGCTGATTTCATGTAGACTCATCTAGGGGGTTGGTGCCTCTTTGTAAGTTGGTGCTTGTTAAAGCCTAGTTGGGTTAGTGCTTAGCTAGTTGGGGTTGGTGCTCCATGTGGAGTTGGTGCTTCACTAAATTATTATATTCTAGATTATATTACTATATTAATTTTTTATGTATCAGTGGATTTTCTTCCCCCTTAGGGTTTCTCACTCATATGTGTGATTTCTTGTGTTATGTTCATATGAATGAATCTTTATGCATTCCTATATCTTTGATGGTTCAATAAATGTTAAAGTATATGTGAAATAAAGTTTAAGATATTTATTCACCACCATCTCATTCATTGTGTTTCTAATAACAACCTACATTACTCTTCTTACTCCTTTCTAAGCCTGATTATAGGTGTCAATTGGAAAAGGGTTTGAGCATTGAGACTTTTTTTTGGTCTTTTAAATTGTACCATTATTGAAACTTTGAAGCATTAAAACCTCAATAAGATTTATTTCTCACTATTTCACAAGTTTTATGTTTACTTCATGACATTTTTAGGCATTTACCTTCTCAATTCCGTACATAGACCTGCGCATATGCATTAAGGCTTGTGAATTCAGTCTTCTAATCATTTCTTGAATTGTAAATGGTTTAGGTGTTTCCAATCGTTTGTTTCCTCTAATATGCTTACATTTAATTTAGGCTTCCTATTTTATATTCTTGATATGATTTTTGGTTTCAGTCAAAAATTAGGACCTATAGGTTAAGGGCTTGTAGTTCTTCATTTTGCTAGTACAGGATGTAAAGACAACTTCTTGAGCCTTTAGACACTTTTATGTTGTATAAATTTTTTTAATATTGTCTAACACCTCTAAATAGCTTATAGGTCCTCTGACCAAGCATTATTTCATCTTCAACTTGTCTCTCAAGTTCGTATAGGCCTGTACATACATTTAGCTCATGAATAAGGTTTGTGTCGATAGTTATAATTTAACACAAGTTCATGTTCTTGATGAGGCAATGGAGTTTATCAAGGGTCATATAGTTGTTTAGTAAACTATATCACATTTTTACACTAATTAAATAAACTCCACATATAATTTAGGTCCCATGAATGTCCACCTATAGGTCTGTAGACTTGTGGGTGGCTAGAACACACTATAACCTTGTTTGAGAGTTAAACTTGACTTCACCTCTCAACACCTTCAAATTATAAAATTTTCCATATTATTCTCTCATGATACATTTTTTTTTTCCACTTGGGATAGCATTGATGTTCAAACCTGTAAAATACCATTTATGCATAGACCATGCTTTTCAAAGAGTAAGACATGATGCCTCTTGAAGGAATACTTTAAAAGAGATAATTCTCAAGAGAGAACAAATGAATAATGGGAGATAAATAATATTTTAAATTAATTATTAATCACTTTAAACCTATTAAAATTACAAACATCCTAGACAAACCAAAAAAGACATGTAGCAGGGTGATGCTCACACACTTGAAACATCTTTCCTCTTATTGAAGACACTTCATGGAGTTGAATTTTATGATGAAAAAACTAATGAAAATATATATATTATCTATGAAAACATCCCTAAAACCCATTTTTATCCATTGAATTTTGAAGTGGATAAACATGAGCAAAATTAGACCCTACTTAGATGGACAAGGCATAATGACCTGCTATCACTCTTAGTGATTGTTCATATATGAGGGGACATGAATATATAAAAAATTCCACTAATTTAAATATTATTATGTCCCATAAAAATTTCCAAAGTTTTATCTCCCAACTCTCTCTCCCCTAGTCATACCATGCATCTAATTTTTGCCTTTTTGAGCTTGTGAAGGTAGCAATAGAAGAGAGAGAGTGTTTGAAGAATTTGTATGACCTAAACTTTATCCAATGCCTTAAAATTATATTAATAATCCAAAAAGACACTTTTAAACCATTTTAAATTGAAAATTGATCTTCCAAGGTCGTATAAGTACCCAAAAGTGCTTATAAAGGAGTGTTTTGCTCATTTTAGGCATTAAACATGAAATTTTGTTAGTATCTAACCATTACTTAACATTATATAACATAAATTACCTTTTTTAACCTTATTTAAATGTTTTACTTTTAATATGGTATGTACAACTCCTCTCAGTTAGCTAAAAGGTGACTAAAATGACAATTTAGCTCATAAGAACATGATAAATGGTTAATACATGATAATATGACCTTAAATACACATTATAACATTTTATAATGAATATAAATATATCAAACCTCTTACCATATTTAAAAACACCAAGATGTTATGAATGACCCCTAGGACTAGATAAGTACACATGAGACCAAACCTTGAATCAGCTAAGAAATGACTAATGTGACCATATGAAGATTATTTAGGACCATTTAAGACGATAAAAAGACCATAACTATACCATAACCAAGTTTTTATAACCTTATGAAATTTTCAACCTAGAGGGGTAGACCAATTTTGACTTGGTGTCAAAAATTGCTCAATAGGTACAGTAGGTACAGTCTAGGTTTACACAGGTTCAATTATAGATTACCAATTTTGGATAAATATAGTTTAGATTCATAATAATTTTCTCAAATTGGTGGTATCATATGTGGCATGATCACTCATGTTTCAATTTAGATGCTCAGATATAAATTATTACAACTCAACCTAGAATTCATATATTGAGACGTCATATTTTGGGGCATGTGCATGGCACATTATTTTTGTATGCTCACTTATACACCAATTGATCATATGAAATGAAAAAATCCATGTCATTATCTAAATTATACACATCAGAAACCATGTTCCACATTACAAACCATATTAATGCCTTATTCTATCTATAATGGTTGGAATTTTTGAGTGGCTTAGAGCCACCTAATATTCTTGAGTGGACCAAAGCAATTTTACATTTTAGATTTTTTTAATAGATATATACCTAACATATATAGTTCCAATTAAAATTATATATCTTATATAGTTTAGTTACATCACATAATTTTAATTCCATATGTGTCTACTACACATGGGTAGGTAATGATGGAGTCATGTTCTACTTGAGTTATTGAGACACCTACATGAGAGGGTTGGACACATAATTAGTCCAATATAAGATATTCATAGGTCATGATCCACCAATCAGGGGTGGGTAATGATGGATTCAAAACTAGATTGATTTCTTGAGTCACCCACACATGAGGATTGAGCAAGCCATCATCTCAATCTAAGTTATTCACTAATTGATCATTATCTACATGCACACACATAGGTTTTCACCAATTTTATGCATTGATTCACATACCCAGTGAGGTGTATTTATTAATTTCCTCTCTCTTGTATATTTACTCATTTTTGTCTTTGACTTTGATATCTCTTAAGTAAGGATTGATCTATGAATGTTTCATTTGCAAGACACGTAATGGAGTTGGTTTCACGTACTCAGATCCAGATTCATAGGCTTCACCTATTTAGTCAATCTAGGTATACTTATTTTACCTTTATCCTATTTATTTAACTTTAATGCATTTATATAATAAATTAGGGTTAAATGTAATCATCTAAAAATGAAACTTGAGTGCTAAGAGTGTTCCTTGAGACCACCCATCCCTAGTTTATCCCTAGACTTATCTTAAAGCCTATTTAAACACTTATCTAGCCTTCATGTGGGCCACACACATCCCTAAACATCCATAAATTAGTCCTAGACCCTCACTTTAACATCCTATGCTTTACTACCTTAGGTTATGCCACCTAGACACTAGCACCATAATTTGGACAGTAGCACCCCATGACACTAGTGTCCTAGTTTGGATCTTATTATCATTTTTCCTCTTTTTATCTCTAACAGATATATTTACAAATGAGAAAATACCTAGGGTCATACCAAACTTATTTTAAGACTCACATAAGCATTAGAATAGTATAATACATGAATTTTAGGCCTTTATCCACTAGATAGAAATTAGATGCAAATTACACAATCAAACATAGAATAAATTATGCACAATCAAGGTTATCAATACTTATTATACCCTAATTCTACATACATCAATCTATAGCATTCTTAATCTTAGATTACTTAGATTTCTAGTTTCAAGAACATTCAAATCACTCAAAGCAACATTTATACTAGCTTCACTTGCATTTGCACTATCACTTAGGTTGGGAGAACTACATTGGGCTTGATCCTTCTTCAGAGTATTAGTATGTAGGAAAATTTCATCATAGTTGGGTGTTGAGGATGTTTATCCTACCCCACTAAAAATACACTTGTATACTTGTGCCAATTAGATTCCCTATCAATAAGAAGGTTTAAGGTTTGCATACAAAATTATTCAAAACATGTCATCTATAGAGATCTAGAACTCATGTGCACAAGAACAAGATTGGCAGACCCAAACATAGGTACACCTAAAATATTGGAATATTTATGCACAGAGGACACTAACACCAAAATAGAAACACTATCACCACATGGTGTTACTATCCAATTAGGGTGCTCCTATCCAGGAAGGGTTTTGACACTTGGATCCTATCTACGAAACTCAGATTTGTGCCTATCTCAATCAATTTATAGCTAAGCACTTGTTTACATTATTTATTTTTATTTTTAAAAAGGTCAAACTAAGTCATTTCTATTACAAATTAGTTGTATTTATTGTATATTTCTACCCTAATTTATTATGCTCAAACCTTTAATAACCTAGGGCTTAAAATAATAACCCTAAAAAATTAAATCATATAACTTACAAAGCACATGTATCTATAAACTTTATTAAAGACAATAATTATAAATAAATATTTAGGATGAATCGGTCCTAACATGCCCTCCCCCTTCAAAAAAAATTCCATTAAAGTTGAATATGAGGAAACTATTTCTAGAGTTAGAGGGTTTCTCTTATCACATATTCTAGCTACATTCCATTCCACTAGAATAAAACCTCAGTGATGGTATGATTGTGAATTAACGAGAGCACCTATCTAAATTATCTTCATGTTCAAGTATGATAGATCCCCTAGAATACAACCTCAATGATGGTTTGATTGTAAATTTAATTGGAGCACCTCTCTAGAATAGCTTTAGGTCCAAGGAGGATAGATCCTTTTTCATTAATATTATGAAATATTGTATAATTTGTAACATTATGGCTGAGAAATATCTTCATACATGAGACACTTACAACTTTATGGACATATAAAGAATGTGGAAGTTTTAAATTTTATGCAAAATGACTAATTTATTGAAGAACCATATAATGAATATAGAACTTGGGATCAATATTTTATCATCACTTTAGTTTTTGGGAAGGATAGACCCATTGGTTAGAACGGTAAGCTTTTCTTACATTTATTATAAATAGGGTTTTACGCATATTGTATTATTCACTGTGAACACACTTGGTGAATTTGATATTTACGTGTGACAAATATTTACAAAGGTTTTGTGAAGACTTATGTGAATAAGTGAGAAGGGAATGATTTGTATTGGGGTGTGGAATTTTTGAATTAATTTAATATTATCTTCATGAGTTTTTTACCTCTTGGAGGTTTTCCAATTTAAATTCTTTTTTACTTTGTCAATTCTCTATAATATTTTCCATCATTTATTCATCTAAATCCAATATATATTGCATATATATTTTATATTCTATTGATTTTATCAAAAAGGGTATGTGAGTTGAGAGTAACAATAAACATGGGAAGTGTTAAAGTGGAGGATTTCACTGCAAGTGTGAATGATATGCATAGAGAGGCAAAGATAAGGTTGGAAGAGAATAACATGAAGTAAAAAAACCATGTTCATCAGACAACTAGAGAACAAAATTTTCATGATGGAAATTTCATTTTGGTGTATTTATGTAAGAATATGTTTCTGAAGGGAACCTATAACAAGCTCAAATGGAAGAAGATTAGGCCTTGTATATTTTTGAGAAGGTTCTCAGGGAATGCATATGATATAGAGTTGTTAGAGGGAGTGGATATATCCCCTATCTTTAATGTAGTGGATTCATACCCTTACTTTGAAGGACACATTAGTGGAGGAGGATCAAGATCAAATTCTTGAAATGTATATTAGAAACAACAGTTTCTTAAGAAGATAAAATAAAATATTAAAGTCATATTATATCCACGAATCATTATGAAAATAAGAGATAGAGAGTACATACCATATTTGATGAAGTGGAAAGTCAAAGCAGTTGAATATGTGAATTGGATGAGTGTATCCAAAATTTACAAATAAGGAGAAACCATTGAGGAACTCATTGGAGGCTCCTCAATAGGAGCTCATAGACAATTTCATTTACCTAGGGTGTCTAATACAGAAGCATATGAGTTCACAAATAATTTTTCATCATCCAAAAAACATGGGTTTAGGTTCTTGTGTGTGCTTGTGCATGGTTTTTTTGTGTTGTGTAATTTGTTGTTTCTTACAACAATCTTGTGCATGTAGAGGAAGATCAATTTTAAGCCAAAAAAACATCATATATAATCCCATAGGATAAGGAAGTGAAAGAAGGATAGTTTCAAACATCTCCCATTGGTTAGAATAACCTTTTCTTGGGATCATTATGGAACTACTGTTTAATGCATGCGATATTTTTGAAACCACCACTTAATGCAAGTGGCAATTACAAAATTGCTAGTTTTCAATAACCCACAATTTTGTTTGATTTGAGAAAATAAGAAAAGTAATTTCTTAGATTAATAAAACATGACATGTGGACCATTTTCAAAGACAAAAGGAGTTCAAAGAGGTTAGAAATGTGCAATTGTTAGGCTGCCAAGATTTGAAGGGATTTTTGGAAGAGTCACTTCAAGGAATGGAATCAAAGCAAAGTCAATATTTTAGGGTAACCAACTAAGTAGAGGTTTGTTAATTGCAGCCTTATCATTAGACAAAGGAAAATATTCTTCATAGTCATAGAGGGAAGGGAGAGTGTATTTATGAATCTTTGAAACATAGATGAACATCAAAAAATAAATCATTTTGGTTTCAATTTTTGAGTATTATGTCTAGGTGTGTGTCATTGAGGGTGAGTAGTGTAACACTTATTGGGGAGTAAGGTAGTCATTCATTTATGATCCAAATTCCTATCTATATCATGCATGCATGTGGGACCAATAAAGCTTGTTGAAAAGAATCATGAATATGAAATAACAAAGAAAATTTATAAAGACACATACACAAGATATCGACATAAGGAGAAGATGTACAAGATGATAGGTGGTGATGCTAAAGGCATCACAAGATATACAGATAGATTTTGTGACAACAATAAATGATAAAAACTAAAATGGAATCTTTCATAACCTTCTAAAATATTGCCAATTGTTGATAGTTGTAAGAAAAGGGTGGTGCAGATTACCTATATAATACCACACACCCTTGATACCCTCCCTTGGCCCCTACTCCCCTTTATTCCCCTTATCCAAGAGAGATTATTTATAGTTGACCACATATTTTGAGATTATAAAGATTTGGAAGACATATCTATATATGATGCATTTTGATATATGTTGAATGGTATAATAGCTTGTTGTATATTGTAATGGAGGTTTTAAATATTGTTCATGTGTGAAAATATGAGATAGTAGAACTTTTGGTGAGTCTTGTTATGGATGTGTCTCTAATACTTTATCTAGTATGTTAGGGTTTGAACATGCTTATGTGCTAGGGATTTATAGGCTCTTTTATTCATAATGTGGATATTTATTTGTTGGTCTAGATTGAGGACTCAATTTGGGAGACAACACACCAAATGTTCAAAATTAGTTTCTTATAATAAAGCCAGCTCTTTGATGCCAAATTGATATAGATTTGAAAGAATACAAAACAAAACTTTATTTCAAGATGATAAGAGAGTTCCTAAAAATAAATCAATCTCTAAGGAAGATATGTATGTTATCCACTCTTACAAAGATAAGTGTAATAGAAAACTATTATAAAGCTTAACAAAGCTAAAATTAGTACAATCGATTAAATCTGAACAAAACTAATAATAATAATAATCTAATTTAAAGATAAACAAAACTAATAATATCCATTTAAGATTCATAGGCATGTGAATATGAATATTATTTAAAGATAAATAAAGATAATAAAAAGCAAAGCTTGAAATCTTAGGGAAACTCCTAAGAAGAGGAGATATACTAAGATAAGAATTCCTAATAGTAACCATTTGGGGTGGGCCACCTTTCTAGGGTGAACATTTCTGGGTATGCTATGATTTTTGGTCATTTTTTGGATCATTTCATCTAGTTATTTAGCCAAATGTTGTTTTTTTAAAAATCTAACTCCTAGTTAGTCACTATCTTTGGTAAATAAACTACCTTGCATTAATCACTTGATATAAGGGAATTTACTAGTTTTTGGTATCTTTTACCACTGTATATATGATTTGACCAACATTGAATGGCATTGAATAGTTAATATTTAAATTTTTTACTTACAATTATTTGACAATATTTAGAGTATCCAAGAGAAGTGGAAAATATGGCAAGAGGATTTCCACATTCAATACTAGATGCAAAGAAAAATAACAATTATACCTATTGGCATATAGATTATGATTGCATAAGATTTTGAATTTTTCTGAATTTGTTTTAGGTGATCCTCCAATTTTTACTAAAAATAAGGATTCCATCCAGTTAAATAACCATAAATGAATCAATTAATGGTCATAATTCATCATTCATCATCCACATAAATGTTACTGGTACATTAGTTAGGTTGAAGGGCATAACTAACCATTCAAATAGGTGTTTGGATTTAAACATTATATTCCAAATGGATAGTGGATCAATGGGTAATTAACTATACCCTAATTTCAAATCAATATTTGTGAAGAGATTTTATCCCCTTGAATTATGACTTAATCTCTTCATTTTATAGCATTGGACACTTGTATAATGGCACATTAGGTAAGGGTGTCCCAAATATCAAGTCGATAGGATGTGTCCCCTGGTAATGTAAGGGCACACTAGTAGATGTAGTGAAGACATGTAAATTTTTAAGACCTAATCCACTTTATATTATTATATGATATGATTTTGTATAGCATCTTGCGTAGTAGAAATGTCATGCCAAGTTTTATCTAATCTATTAAACATTAGCACAATTTTTCAGTGTGACCAATAATATGGATATAAATAATTCAACTAATCAAGTCCATTATCTTCTTGGGAGGGTCCTTAGGGATTTATTATTATTTACTTTCCAATATGATGTTGAAACTATGAGTCTTGAATTGGTAGATTCCATCTCATTTCCACATGCATGGATCCCTAAACAAAATGTCACAAACCTATAGGTGTGCCACATCAAAAAATACCTCATCTCTAAATGAATTGAATGCATATAGAAGACCTTGTTGACTAACATAAATATACTTAGGTTGGTTCAGTCATTTGATGGATTATGACTGTGGGTGATTTGTTATTTTTATTCATCCTTCATATGAATTATACATAGATCAATGTTTTCTCACTTG
This sequence comes from Torreya grandis, assembly GCA_037957365.1. Lineage (NCBI taxonomy): Eukaryota > Viridiplantae > Streptophyta > Pinopsida > Cupressales > Taxaceae > Torreya > Torreya grandis. The sequence continues at coordinate 4,909,847 of JARHVA010000541.1, forward strand.
AACTGTCCATGATGAATTGAAAATATTTCCATTACACCTACTTCTCTTAATGAAATAGACTATATTATTCATTAGAGGATGATTTTTCTCCCTATGTTGTACCAATAGTGGAATAGGGGTTGGAATCCTAGGGATCTCACTCTAATTTCTAGTCTCTTTTTGTAGGGGATTTATCTATGGGATTTATTAGAGAAAATGTTGAGACTGAATACCTTGAGTTTTTCATCTATTTTTGGGCCTCTTTGGATTGTTTCCAACTTTCATACTTGGAGTTTCCTCTGTCATTTCATTGTTCCTACTTTTTGAGAAGAACTCCCACTTTCTATTTGAACTTTTTCTTGATCTTTACTATATACCGATGGGTTGATTCCATGGTTTCAATGATTAAGAATCCCATTTTTATTTTTATATATTGATGTAGACCATTTTCATATTTTATTGCTATAACATTTTTATAATCCTTAATGTCAATTTTTTGTTGATAGATAATGGAATAATTTTTTTAATCTTACACAAACTACTCTTTATTCTATTGTAGTAATTTTCACTACATATTCTTCTCCTCATAGGCATATTATAGACAATATGAATATGTAATAGCATAAAAAAAGTTACTCCAATATGGATATGTGATGACTGTACATTCATCCCATGCATCTTCCTTAGATTGATCAAGGTGAGGCTTAAATTTTTTTTTGGACTTGGGGTTTAACATGTAATAAAGTAAACATCATTTTTTATGAAATTGAAAAGTTTTTACAAAAATATATGACTCCAATTTGATGATCCAATTTTTAAGGGATATCAAAACTTATTTTTACCATTAAGCATGTGGACCCTTAAAATGGCATCCTTTTTGGAGCTACTAATGTGATTCTTAATATTTGTTGGAAAATTTGTGAAAATTGGGTCATCATTTCAACCCTTTGATTTTTCAAATCCTCTTCATTCATTTAATTTATTGGATTTAAGGAATTAGTTATTTCTCATTCTACATTGATTGTGGTTCTTTGCATCTATAAGGGAGATAGTCATATGGACATCATATTTCCAAGATGCACTTGTGATAACTTGATCTCCTTCGATGATACAAAAAAGGTCTAACTCATTATGATACTATTGATCCATATTGAGGGTTCAATTTGGTTGAAAACAAACTAATTATTAGGAATTAGTGTGTCGTAATAAATAAAACTCTTCTCTACTAAATTGATACAAATTTATAAGAGTACATAACAAATATTTATTACAAGATAATAAGAAAATTTTTAAAAAGAAATCAATATTTGTGGAAGAGATGTTTTTTGTCCACTTTACATTACAATAGAGTCAACCCTTGTCTTATAACTAAAGAAAATTAACAATTTAAATTTACTTTAAATCTAAGCAAAGATAATACTATTAAAATATTTAAAGCTAAACAAAGCTATTACTAGTAAATTGATTTAATATTAGACAAAACTTATCATATCCACTAATAATTCATAAGCATGTGATTAACAGTCATATTTAAAGCTAAAAAAATGTTAGGAATATTAATGAAACTCACAAAAATAAGATATCTACCAAAATAAAAATTCCTAATAATATCCATCTAGGGTGGGCCACTTTGTTAACATGACATTTATAGATATGATTTGATTTTGGATCATAATATTTTTCAATAAAGCTTGGTGCACAATCGAGTCATTTTCAAGATCATTTATCTTTTCAATGGTGATTTACACCTCACACACACATGTTTTCACATGCCAAGCCTACCAACCAATGTGGGATTAGGAAGATCCCTATATTGATTCTATATTTATATTAGTCCCAACTATTCAATTTCTTTTTCCTATATTTGATTCTATATTTATATATATGGCTCTCCTACAATGCCGAGGTAGTTAAATATATGTTCAATCAATTTTTGAAGTCTATCTCTTTTTCTACTATTGCCAGTCAATTGTTTTTTCCCAACATCACCACCTATGACTTTGGTTTCAGGACCAATAATAATTTGATTTCAAGATATAGTTAAATTTGTTTAATATATTTTATTTCAACAAAGGGTATTAAGAGAAATAAATTTACCCACAATTTTTTTTAGTGTACAAACTTGTAAAATGGGTCCACAGGTGAATGCATTGTAAATCTCATTATCATTATAGGATTATAATTTTTTAGTAAGGTATGTAAGTTGATTAGGTGGGTTCCCATGATTATGTAAATGTTAAATGTGTGGGATATAATAATAATGCTGAAAATTTAGTTGGGTAAAATTTTATGGTTGTTAGAGGTTAGTTATTATTCTAACCACTTGGCCACCTTCCTCTTCATATGAAAATTCATTTGAAAATCATTCAAAAATAATAATGAGAGAGGGTGAAAAAAACTAGCTTACTTTCCATTTATTTATCTCGTTTAGCTTTACATATTTAGTTTTTGTGAACAGGTAGTCTTTTACTTATTAATTGCATAGACAAGAAATCATTATGGGTAATTTTTTGAAGAACATATAATCTTTTAAGTCAAATTACTTTAGTCCTTTCATGTTGTGGTTTGATTATAGGATTGTTGTGTCTTGGTATTAAATATTTTTCATGACAGTTTGTCACACACATTGCTTTGAACCATTCTCCATTATCTTTGGTATTTGTTATTGTTGTTATGGAGAAATAATTTGAATCCATTTTATTTCATGAATTTTGAGGTTGTGTCATTTTCCATTACTTTGGGTCGTCATTGTTGTGGTGAATTGTGATTTGTACTCTACATGTTTGCAATGATGGGTAACTTTAATTCCATTATTTTATGTCTTCATTATTGTGGTGGGTTTTCAATCATTCATGAGTGGTATTATGACTATTTATTCCTTTAATTTGAGCATTTGATATTGTGGTGGGATTAATATTGTTTTTTCTTGGCATTATGAAACTTAATAATGTAGTTATATACACCTATATTTTTTAGTTATTGAAAATTTATCTTATAGGACTCGTCAGTGCATCTTTCTCCTTGAGTTTATGTCCCAAGAACTGCATCTGGATTAAGATTGGGACAACTCTTGATAATTTATGAGATATTTTCACATGATTATTTATTATACTTATTTACACTCCTTATCTTGTTATCTAGTTATTCTGGCATCCTTCATTGCTAATTTTCTTAATTTCTGCCTCTTTAGCCTAGTATACTTACTTTTCCAACTAACTCACGTGTACTGAGTTGGTTATATTTTAGTAGTTGTGTTTTGTACTGTATTAGCCATGGTACACAATTCTTGTCCTATTTATGGTCCCTTTTCAACTCTATCGGCTCCTCTTGAATTTGTGTTGTTCCTTTTGTATTGTATTGTATTGGATATGGTCAAAATAATATTTCTTCCTCTTAGAATATTTATGCTATATAAATTTGGATCGAATATTTCAAAATCATTGATAGGTCACTTTTGAGAGTTGTATTTGTATATGTATGGCTCATATATGTCATTTTTTAGAGTTAAAACACTATTTTCTTTGCTTTCACACAAAAACATGTTTTTAGTAGAAGAAGGGGAATTCTAGTTTAAGAGGTTATACTTTTAGAGGTTTATATGTGCACAAGGTCCTTGTAATTCATGAGAAGGAAGATTAACTATAGATGTACGCCTAGTATTTAGTGTCCCCAACTAAGGATACTTAGGTTTTCATCCTTACCTTTTGATTTTCCACCTATAATATTTCTCATAAAGTTCCACTTGAGCCAACTGGGAGATTGATGCATTAACATGTCAACCCAAGGTAAGTATACATATCTTTAAACTCTTTATTTTGTTTGATTTATGTGCATATACTAGAGTAGTATGTTGTTATCTTTTCTCCATGCTTAATTTACCTTATGTTATCTTTGCATGTTAGTATATCCTTAGTTAGATACCTCATGGTTACAAACCTTACTTTATATACCTCTTAGTTATCACCTAATGACAGATATATATATTTTACTTACCTCTTTTACATATTGGAATCAATTTGTCTTTGTTTGATATCTCCTTGCATAGGTTTCCTAGTTATATTAGTGATAATATATTTTACAAAAAACTCTTGTTTATAGCCTCTACCATGCTTTATGATGCGACCAATTGTATGTATGTTGGATCAAGTATGGTATTCTCCCTTTTAACACATTAAATAATATTTATATTATTAACCATATTCATCTTATAAACAATAACCAACACCTAAAACTAGAATTTTGAACTAATGTAGGTAATGGTAACTTGTACCTTGTCCTTTAGGTTAACTCGGGCCAAAAATAAGAGGGCATTTTTTTCCCATAAGTTGGTGTATAAAAAAAAACATCAAGTTTTTTAGTATAGCTAATAAAAGTTGATTTGTTGCACTATATAATGGTAAATATGTCCCAAATCTATCTTTTTTTGGTATTTTAAGGATACATTTTTCATCAAGATTTTGGGTTATTCAAGTATTTATTGTTATTTATCATGATTTATAAGATGTTCAAGATTTGTTGTAGTAATACGTTGACATGTGAAGTGATATTTGTTAAACCATTTTTTGTTCTTGTTTATCATCCATTTATATGAACTATTTTTTGAAAAGTGTTTTAATCAAAATTAGACTAGGGTTTGGATAAGGATTATAACCTCATTAGTCTCTCTAAAAAATGGTAGCTTGAATATTCCTCATGTGGAATAACTTCCCCCAACCACCTTAGGACCTAATTAACCTAAATAACAACATTATTATTAAAAAATAAAATAACTTAGGTCATATATCATTAATAAATCACGTGTCAAAAATAATCTATTGATCCAAAAAATATCAAGATGTCCAAAAATTATTGGATTAGGTCAAAGATTGCTAAATATTTTATTGCCAAAATAAAGAGTTTGGGGCCATTTCTTTTAAGATTCTTGAAATAGTTAAAATATTAAAAAAATTATTATTCTTAAACAAACAAATTGGGGCCACCACTTTTAAAATTTAAAATCTTAAAGTTATATGAGGGTAATTTTTTATGTCCTATAATTCATGATGACATTGAATTTAAACTGAAGGTTTATTTCCCTAATTTTATTCTATGTGTATTGCTTGAGTTAATGATAACTTAACATTTGCTTGAATTTTGTGATTTGTTTTCTCAATTTACACTACTACTACTACTACTACTACTACTACTACTACTACTACTACTACTACTACTACTACTACTACTACTACTACTACTACTACTACTACTACTACTACTACTACTACTACTACTACTACTACTACATAATTTCATTAGATTATGAGTGATTGTCACATGTATAGGCCTCATTTCATGGAATGTGTAAATATTTTACTACCAAATATTGGTGGGTATTATTCATGTTTATCATTTTTACTTTGTGATTTTTCATGTAAAAAGATTTTGTCATGTGCCTCAATCTCAGTTCATATTACATCATGGGTTTGAAGTATTTTTTATTTATTTGTTTTAGCCTTGTCCTCTAAGTTTGTGTTTATGTGACAAGAGTCATTTACTTTATTTTATTTAATCATGTGAGTTCTTGTAGTCTTTATACTTAATCATACTATGAGTCAATGAGATCTAGACACATGTTCACATCTCATGTAAAGTTCACTTGGGTCTCTCTTTTTTGATGTTCAACCCTTGGTTTATTTTTTTATTTTTGAAGTAAATAAGATTAAGACACATCTCTCTTCAATCTTTGCATCATCATTATTGCATGTGGGTATTTTTTATTTTAATAAATTTAAACTAAGTGATGATTAAAATTATTAGGCTTTATAATGGTCCTGAGTCAATTTCAAAAAATTAAATATTGAGGTGATTCTTTACTCAAGGGAAAATTTTATAATAAATTAATAACTAAAACTAATAAAAATCTTCCTCATAAATCATTGTGTTATAAATGGTCCATGGAACCTCTTTAGGGCATGATAAGGTTGTAGTCTATTGATTTTATTCAATAATTACAAGTAAGTAGTCTAAAAAACAACAAATTTGCAAGATACATATCTAAATTAGATTATTACCATAAGAAAAACATAAATATTATTTACTAAAATAATAGACTAAACCATAACATGAGAAAGATAAATATATTTTATTTAAAGATAATATATAGAAATATAAATGTAAACTATCTTCATATATATTAAAGAAAAGTATAAAATCTAGGGAAGATCAATTTATCTTCACACGATATGTACAATTTTAAAGAGTTTACATGACTCTTCATAATCATGACCTTTCATTTTCTTTTCCTTCCTTTCTTAGGAATTCTCAAACCTTACATTTGAATTTTACACTTATAAGAATTGTTAAAAATATACATAGGTTGCAGAGATTATTTTGCATACAAATATTACAAAAAACTTGCGAGGCACATGTCACAATGTCCCACTAACACTTTTTTGGACTTAAATAGTATTATAAGATAAAATATGATGGTGTAATCAGAAGTGGCATATGTGCAGTTGATCATTAGGTGGTTTTTTATTTTTTTATCTTCTCTTGTGATGTCTTGGGGTCCTAGTCATAGTTTCTTAGGAAGTGTTGTTTAGTGGTTTTCACTGCTCATACACTACTTAGTTGTCATTACAAGTTTTTGAGTAAGAAACATACTATCCTACAATCATTTATGTGTTTTTGAAAGACTAATTCAATAAGTAGGCTGCCCTTTATAGTTTTAAGCCTTAGTTTTACTCATAGAGACTTTAGTCTTCAAAAATTTCAACTTTCCCAAAATTTAAAACAATTATGCAGACTTATTATGCCTTACTTTGGTGGATAAGGTGGTGGTGGAAATATCTAGCTTGGATGGTTAGAAATTTGTTGTGGAAATGAGGATCCATAGGTTTTTTGCATTGGAATTATTATTATCTCCTGCAATATTCACAACAACTAGTTGGGTGGCATATAGCTAGATGTTTTAACTTATTTTGGATTTAGTGATCTAAATATCATAAAAATATTGAAATTTAAGTTGCATAAGATCATATATTAACCAATTTTTTTAATGCTTACATATATTTAATGGACTTACTAAATATAGAAATGAGTAAAAGGATAAGGCGCTTAGTTGATTTTTTTTTCATTATTAGTGTACAATCATATAATATGCTCTAAAATAGTTTTATGGTTGTAATAAATAGACTGTCAAAATCTATTGAGATGTTGTTGGTAGAGGCCAAACATTTGTGATAACTAGATATGTCCACTATTTATCACAACTTCCCTATGTAATTTACTAATTTATTTTACCACATATCAATAAGCCTTCTTGTCAAGATGAATTATTAGTGATTTTTTATCCTTGATCCTTTGCACAAATTTTGATTTTTTTCCTTTTCCTTAAAATCCTATATCCACTTTTGACCTTGCTTAACCTAGAAAAAAGGGTTATAAATATGGGTTGGATATCCTGAACCACACTATGATGAGTGGTTGATCTTTACCTATTTCTAATAATCCAAAGAGGGCTAAAAAAACACATAGTTATCTCACTTATGTGTGTGCGATCAATAGTATTCCACTAAAATGCAATACATAAATTTGGTTATCAAAACTTGATAACATGCAACTTTGAATTGTAAATAGTGTTAAGACTTGGATTTTGGACTGTTCCTTTGAGGTTTTTCAGATTTGGATGCTTTTGGATAATGCCTCAATGATGTGAAAATATATTTATTAATGTGGAAGTGGTTTTCAATTAGTGACCAAGTGAATAAGACCTTAGGATTTTATTATATATATAAATGACACTTTTTCTAATTTACCTCATAAATCACATGCAAAAATGTGTAAGCTAATCCAAGGGAGGGATTTTAATTTGGAAAATATTTCTTTGAGGAACATGGAACACTATAAACAAATGAAAAAACTAGTGACAACCAATAATGTTTGAATGTTTCTAACAATATCCAAGAAGGAATAAAAATAACTTTGAATATGTATACAATCTATTTAGGATAATAGAGAATTAATACATAGAATATGGAGATATTTAATGAAAATGATAAAAAAATGGGTTTTAACTACATAGATAGATGAATTAATAGAAGAGAATGTGAGCAAGAGTCAAATGTGTATGCACAAGTCATTTATGTCAAAGACAAGTCAAAATTAATGTTTCCAAGTGTCTAATACCAAATTTATGTGTCTAAAACTTCACATCCTTTAGTTTAGTTTTTAAAATTATATATTAAAAGAATAAAATAATTAAATTTGATACTTATATATAATTATACTTAATTATATACAAAGGGTGGGTGGGAAGCCTCAAGTGAGGAGGAAGGTGGTGGAGACAATGAGGATAATGATGAGCTGTATTACTAGGGATTGATATTGGAGAAACAAGGTGGGAATAGGTGCATGTAAATGAATTTAGAAACCCCTATACATAGTCAAAGGAGGGATGAATTTAAAGATATGGGACCCCAATTAGAGGTGGAACAATAATCTCCTAAGCACTGTCACATTTGTGTCAAAGGCATCAAGGATAGGCTCTCCATTGGATGGTAGATGTCCAAGAGTTAGCTATGGGTGGTTATCAATCTAAATTGAATAATGAAAATATTGACTCAAGCTTATGGCCAACTTGTATCCATTGGAAGGAATACATAATTCATGACAAGAATCATGTAGGTTGGATGAAGATTGGTGTATACCTATGCAAGCCATGACATTATATATTGGGTAAGGACCTTCCCACCTCACTAATATGGGTCCTTGCCAATGGTGGGTCTTTGGTGATATGGTTTTTAGTTGGTTTATTTTTGAGCCATGTCTGGGTTTCAAAATGATCTAAAGAATGTAGGTAGTAGACCTTCCCCTTGTAGTTTGTCTATTTATGGCATGACTACCCTTCTATGGTCCTTCTATGGGGTGGATGATGGTGGATCCCTCCACAAGTTTTTATTTTAGGGTAAGATGGGAATTAGAGGAACCCACTCCCCTGGTTCATCGAGTGGCATGGCTATTCAAGGAGCCCATACTTTAACCTCATCCATTCGTTTAGAAATGGAACTTTCTATTTTTCTCTTCCTAGCACTATTCTATGGAAGGCTATTCTATGGAGGACCATACCTTAATGTAGCCTTATTTTACTAGTTAAGAGTGGAAGATAAAGGAGTCTAATTTGGTTTGCTTCAAGTTACAGGTTTATATAGGGAGATCAAATCTGAAGAGGACCCATATTAGTTTAAGTTGATTTGGTTTGGGATGGATATAGGATTTCCAACCAAATCATATTTTTTTAGATTGGATGATAGAGGAATCCACCTTTTAAAAATATATGCAGATGTCCCAAGAGGTGGAAGGCCTTTTTTTCTAGTTGAACTTATGTAGTTTGCTTCTTGCTATACTTTGCCAGGTTATGAATCTTAGAGGGAAGATAAACTCACTCACTGTAACTTTGCTATATGGAGGCTATGTGGAAGATCCTGATGGTAGAAGACCTCCCTCTCTGGTGGATCTTCTAGTGTGTAGTTCCCTCAAAGAAGACATGATGAAGGGAGATCACCCTTTGAGATTCACTATTTAACAACTTCTTTGTGTACTAAAAGTTATGGGACCTTAAAACTCTTAGTTGTGAGAACCCTTAAAACCCTCATGTTCTCTAGTTTTTCCATGGTCATGGGACCTTTACTCTACTTTTTAAAGGTTGGGGGAGCCGTCAAACCTTATTTTTTATACTTATAGGTTACGAGATACTTAAAACCCCTAGTTGTGGAAATCCTTAAAACCCTCATGTTCTTTAGTATTTCCAAGGTCATGAGTACCTTTACTACCCATGTTAAAGGTTGAGGGAGCCTTAAAAACCTATCTTCTATACTTGGTTGTTAGGGGGATCCATTACCCTCTTCTTTATGCCTAGATGTGTGTCTAGTTGTCAAAACCCTCACTTACCTATTTCATAGCTCCAGTTTCAAAAACATTTTTACCCTATCAAATAAAAATCATACTTGATCTTAATAGGTATGCCCCAAGTATCCAAATTTATTCATATAAAAACCTACAATTAAACATGTAGAAATGAATGTTTATTCATGATATAAAATGTGAAACAATATAGATAATTAACATACTAAAATTGAAAAAGAAAGGAATAAATACACCTATGGGTATGTGAACTATGGAGCCATTTAAGTCATTTGAGAATGTCATAGGGTGATTATGGCCCAAAGATATGCCATTGATAAAAACATGGGTCAAGAAGATATATTCTCGAATCCTCATTAGATACTAACAAATGTTAGTAGTCGAGTGTCACATAAACCTCAACAACACTACTAAAAATATCATCATAACTATTTTTTGGAACCCTATACCAAGTTTGTATGTAGAGGTGGAGCATTATAAGAGGCTTGTATGTAAATCTAAAAACTCTGAATCAACTACTATAAATGGATATAAGATTCAAAGTGCTTATATAATACAATTATTTCCTCATTAATACGAATATAAAAGTGCATGCATGAAAAACATCCATGCCCCAAATTTTGATCAATCTATACCTCAATGTGATATAAAATGCCATAATATGTACGTCACTCTATCTAATATGATAAATTTTTTTAACCTAGTCAATTTGACCCATGCAACTTGATAAATATATTCATTTTAATCCATGTAATATGTCCCAATATCATATAATCTATAAATTATCCCTCATTATGCTATATAATTACTCACATATGCCTCACACATGAATCTAACAGTCTGTTGAAATATGAATCATAATTTTTTCCAATTTACATCATAATCCATTTCATAATCTAAATTAATTGTATGTATAGACTTGAATCTTTATGACAATCCCACTAGTATGCCCCCTTTTAAGGTGATGGATGAATCTAGAAAATCACTCATCTCAAAAGAAAATATTTATATGCATCACGTTATACATAAAATATGTAAGAATGTAAATAATGTATGCTAACATGATAATATTTGATCATTCACAAACATATGAAATAAGTAATGCAAGGCATACAAGTGCAATGTCAAGTATATATATTAAGTAGGCACACAATAATAATCATCATGAATATAAGTAATTAGTAATAATTCACAAATAATATGCATGATTGAATCATGACATTGCACACAAGTATAATAATGTGTTATAGCCACCATGACACCACAATTTGAGAAACTATGTAAATACACACACATTTACACACAATGTCATGACCATGACACATAACAAACACATAATACATGACTCACCTATGAATTGACACATAGACAACATGGCCATGACATAGACTAGAGGATCTTGACACAACTAACATATGACATGATACAAAAAATCAATGTAATTGTTGTCAATCAAACTCACACCCTTATAAAGGTAGTTTCAGGCCTTCAAAATATACTGAAACATGGAAACAATCCTAAGCTATGGGTGGCCTAAGCAGTGGATTGAGTTTCTAGATTCTAAGGGCTAACTCCCTTTGGTGTATCAATTTTGATCTCTACTCTATGCTACAAACTGCTAGGGAAAAGGGAAAAAGAGGAAACTTGAAAGGAAATCCTACCTAATGATGGCGATACACCTAAAATTTGATTGATCTACACAATTTGAGCTTTTAAAAACATTGATCAGACAATAAACAAACTAAATTTTTAACCCCAATTGACCCCTATGCATCAGTATTTCATGAAAAGGTTCTATCTTGTGATCAAAGTTTGAAGGAAATGATGGAATAGGCCTGATTTAAGACACTAACTAGCCACTTATATCCTCTATAACTTGAACCAAAAGATATTAAACATAGAATATGACCTACATAATCTGATCAACTAGTAACTAGGTAAGAATCATGACTTGATAAGGAAGAAAATTCTATCACATATGTAAATCACTGACATAAATACACTATACCAACACCTTGGAGTCTGAAAACTATCATTATATTATTATAAAAAGGTTACACAACACAAATTTTGGTAGAGTATGGTCTTGCCAAAAGAGGATATAATTCAAGGTTGAAAAGCCAACTTATATAGAAAAGTATACAATAGCTAAGAGATTAGCATTGAAAATAGAAGAGAAGGTCAACTCAATCTAACTTGTGCTATCACAACCTTCAAATAAAATCTATTTTTGTCTTATGCCTTGCATGAAAATCTCTTTGGAATTAAAAATTATGGAGAGCCCATTTCATAATCCTTATTTATAATAAAGATTAAATTCTTCAAGATTGATCAACGTGTATGGGTCTTGCATGATGCTATGTCAAAACTAAATTTAGAACTCTACTTGAACTGCTGGAACATTGAAAGCTTTCAACAAGATAAATAAAATTTCATGCATGAAATTCCATGTTGGTGTAGTAGGGATGAGGTGGACCCAAGTTTGTCAAGTCAAACTCTTGCATGGAAATCCATGCCACACCTTGGACTGAGAATTCTAATTAAAGCTGAGCTGGAAGTGCCTGAAAGGCTCAGATTACATGAAAACTAAGGAGAAGATCATGGCTTATCAACTAGTCAACCTAAGTGCAAGGTTTAGTCAAATCCAACTTACTCCCTTTTGCATGAAAATCTTTTAAATGTTAAGAAGCATGCATGAAATCTTATGTCAACTCCTTGGATAAACATCTGTCTCTTACTCTTGTGCATGTATTCCTTTGGCCAATTTTGTGGAATTTATTTTGGCTTTTATTTCTTCCCTATTTATTTCCATGGGCTTATTTTCCATTCATTTCGTTCGGGCCTTTGTTTTTGTCATTTTCTTGTGGATAAGTTGTCTGCGGGAATTGTCTCTCTCTTTCATTTCCTTTAGAAAAATTATCCAAAGGAATTATTTCCTTCTTTTATTTGGTCCTTTGTAATTGTTTTGGGCTTTACTTTCTATCCATTTCCTTCAGACAAAAAGTCCAAAGGAATTCTGTCTATTCCTTTCTTGTGGAGATTTGCCTTGAACCATTCCTATTCATTTCCTTCAAACAAAAAGTCCAAAGGAATTCATGTCTTTGAGATTCTCCTCTCAGACAATTCCTTCAGACTAAAATTCTGAAGGAATTCTTTCCTTTGCAAATTGTCCTTCGGGCTTTTTGAAACTGTCCTTTGGCTTTTCAAGTGACCCTTGAATTTTCTTGAAACTTTTTTGATAATGACTTTCCTGAAGGGATTCTACCCGTTGGGTTTTGTGTAGAGTGTCATTTTAGCCTTTTGAGCTTCTTGGAAAATCCCTTTGGAAATTTTGTTTGAATAAAAATCCCTTCGAAACTTTTCAAATTACCCTTTGGAGATCCAAACAAACCTTTCGAAATAATTTTAAAGTGGAATTTTCTGAAGGAGAAATCCCTTCAAAACTTTGTTGAGTGTCCCGTTGTCTTTGAAAATGCCCTTTTTTGAAGGGTAGATACCCTTTGAGTTTTTTTTCTTTTTTCTTTTCTTTTGAGATGGTCCTTTATCCTTTGAAAAGAACCCTCAGAGTTGTGAAAGAACCCTTCAGGTTTTTGAAAATGATCATTTTGAAAGGTAAGATACCTTAAAAACTTTGTAAATGCACCTTTTGGCAAAATTGAAATAGACCCTTCACTTTATAAAGTGAATTTTAGGATTTTGCAACAGACCTTTTACAAAAATTGTAACAATCCTTTCTTCAAAAAAATTGCCTCACCCTTTTGAAATTGTCACTTTGAATATTTGACAATGCCCTTCGAGCCTTTCTAAATGATCCTTCAAAGTAATGTAAGTGACCTTTGGGAAAGTGTAAAATGGACCATTTCTAAAGAAAAAGAGCCTTTTGAACAAAGTGAAATGGTCCTATCATCTTGTTTATTTCCTTCAGACAAAAGTTTTGAAGGAAATTTTAAGATAGCCCTTCTTGAAGAAAATGACCCTTCGGGCTTTATGAAAAGAACCCTTCAGCATTTCACAAGTGACCCTTTAGAAATTTGAAATGCACCATTAATAATTCTGAAGAGGACCTCTTTCTTTGGAAAAAATTCCCTTCAAGCTTTATGAAAAGAACCCTTTGGTATTAGTGAAATGGAATTTCCTAAAAATTTGAAATTGAATTTTCTGAAGTAAAAGAAACCTTCAAAAAATTTGAAATGATCCCTCATAACTTTGAGATGAAATTTAACAAAAGAATAAGATCCCTTTACAAAATTTGAACAAGCCTAATCACTAAAATTTGGACAAAGAAGCATGATTATGCAAAGTTTAGAATGATAAGGGTGACAATTTGACTTGTGGGGTCAAAATTGTCAACATTTTAGTGATTCTGTTGGGAAGCATGCCTGCTATGCTTTAGAACATAGACCATATACATAAAATTTGAACTCATAAAACAATGGTAAATCTAGACCATGACTATAATTATAGTGATTGATTTGAAAAATACAACCTTCATCCTCTAAAATAAGAAAGGAAACACATAAAATAGGGAAAACTAAATAAAAAGTAGATGTACAAACAAGCACTTATTTGGAATAAAATAGAATGAAACTATTGTGCTTGAACAACACTTGGAGGAAAATAGACAAACTAAATATGCACAAGGAGCTTTTCTCTTTAATAGCAATGTTTCATATGTATCCCATTAACTGGGATTGGAAGCTCCTGACCATCCATCTTTGCAAGCTAGAAGGCATAGTGGGATTTACAGCTAGAGATTGTGTATGAGCCACTCCAAAGGGCATCAAAATTTGTGTGCCTTCCTAGTTTAGCTTGATCCTCATCCCACTTGAGCACCAAATCTCCTTTTTTGAAACTTTTTGAAGAAGCTCCTTTGTCAAAAGCTCTCTTCTCTTGTGCTTGATAAATTTCCATGGCTAACATGGACTGATTTCTTATTTCTTCCAACTTCATAAGCTCAACATATCTGATCTCCATAGGCTCATTCTCTAACAATTCAAGTTGATGCATTAGTTCTAAAGTAATAAATTCAAGAGAAATGGGTAACCGTGCTTCCTTAACATATACCAACTTGTATGGAGAGTTGGCTATTGATATTTTATAGGTGATCCTATCAACCTATAGAGTTGACTTCAACTTGAGATGCCATCATCTCTGATTACCTATGATAGTCCTTATGATCTTCAATAGGTTCTTATTTATAGATTCAACAAGGCCACTACCTTGTGGATAATAGTTTTATGAAGTGATAAGATGAATTCCATGTTGGACAACCCATTTATAGATCCTAGATCCAAAAAAATCCATTGCATTATCAGAAATAATAGTTGAAGGAACTCCAAATCTAGTAAGCAAACCTTCATAGAAATCTAGAACATTAGTTTTGTTTGCTTCTTTCAATGCTACTGTTTCTATCCAATGCGTGAAGTAATTTGTAGAATTTAGAATCCATTTATGTCTTGAACTTGAAGGAGGATTAATGAGAGCAATAAAGTCTAATCCCCATTGGACAAAGGGCTGATCCACTATAATTGGTTGAAGAGGTAAGGCTGCAAGTTTCACTTTTCTTACAAACATAACACACTGTTTGCACTTTTTAACCCATGAATGGAAATCAACAAATATACTAGGCCATTAGTACCCACCTCTCATGATCTTAAGGGTTGAATTTCTTGTAAAAAAAATGTCCTCCACCATGTCCATCATGGAATTATTCAAGCAATTTTTGAGTTTAGCTTGGCTCTATACATCTTAACAACATGCCATTAATATCTTTCTTGAAAAAAAACACCATCAATAAGAAATAATGGAATTGATTTCAACCTAAAATATATTATTTTTGAAGCACTTAAATGAGAGGGATAAATACCATCTTGGAGGTATCTTACCAAGTCATGAAACTAGATGGAAGGTGAGGTATGACTAGCTGCAACCTCTTCATCAGTTGACACCAAAATAACCTCATTCATCTCTTACAAGTCTTGAGCTAGATGCTCACAAAGTCATTTGCCTCTAATCAGATTTGTGACCTTAGTTTCCACATCATATTCCATTACATCAGTTATCCAACCAACTCTCTTCTCATTTATATCTTTGTTCAAAAGGAACTCCTTGATACTCGGGTGAGAGACCATTAGGTGTATTTTATTGTTAGACAACATGTATCTAAATTTTTAAAAAGAACTTATAACTAAAAGTGTATATATTTTTTAACAAAAGATTACCTTGTTTCATAGTATTCCAAGTCTTGACTAAAGAAAGCTATTGGATGCTCCAAAGCCTCATGATTTGGCTGCATAAGAATGCTCAAAATGGTGTCCATGTTAGCATATGTATACAAAATAAAATCTTTTGTGAAATCTAGATTTATAAGTGTAGGATCACTAGCTATGGCATTCTTAATATATTCAAAACTCTTTACTCCTTATTTGGACTAGCTAAAGCTCTGATTCTTCTTTAGCATGGTTGTAAGTGGCTTAGCTAAAATGGCAAAATCTGAAATATATCTCCTTATGAAGTTGTTTTTCCCAAAGAAGCTTTGCATAGCCTCTTTATTATTAGTTAAGGAGAGTAAAAAAATGGAGTCTATCCTTTCAAAATCTATGCTCAAACTAGAATTTGAAAAAACATGGCCAATGAACTTACCTTCATGAACCAAGAAGACACACTTTTTGGGATTTAGAGATATCCTAAATTGCCTACACCTTTTGAAAACTTGCTTGAGATGAAACATGTGATCACCTAAACTATTTTAAAACACTATTATATCATCCAAATAAACAAGTAAAAACTTGTTAAGAAGGCCTTAGAATTCCATATCCATGGCTCTCTAAAATGTTGCTCCAACATTAGATAAACCAAATGACATCTTTCTATATGCAAACATCCCCCACTTGGTTGTGAAGGATGTATTAAATTGGTCCTCCTTTTTGACCAAAATTTGATTGTATCCACTATATTTGTCCAACAAAGAAAACCTCTCTGAACTTACAACCATATGTAAAATTTGTTCCATTGATGGTAATGGATAGTGATATTTAAGTGAAGCCCTATTCAAATTATAGAAGTCAACACACAATCTAATATCACCGTTCTTTTTCCATACTGAGACAAAATTTACCACCCAAGTTGAGTACTTGATTGGAAATATAATAGCTAATTCTATGAGCTTGTGAAGCTCAGCTCTCATCAAAGGCTCAAGCTTAGGATTGATGGGCCTTTATCTTTATTTCACTAGTTTAGTTTTAGCTTCTAATTTAGTGGTGTGTTGAGTTATACTTGAGTCAAACCCCTTGAGGTAACTATATTCCAAGAAAATATATCAGCAAAACTTATGCATAACTCAATGAAAGCTTCTTTTTGTGAAGGAGTGCATACCTTACCCAACTTTAAAATCTTACTAGCTGTAATCTCTACATTGGCATAGTGCTCTTCCTTTGTTGACAAATATGAATTCTCTTTCCTTAACTCGTCATCACCACTAAATTTTTTTTCAAGTGTGACCAATCCCTTGGGTAACTTATTTGTTTTTAGTTTCATAATTTGATCACCATATAGTTACAAATGCTTTGCTTGGTTTTTTGAAGAAAACTTAGCCTCTTCTTGTAAGAATCTCACAATTTGACTATCATCTTACTACACTTTCCAATTCTCATGATTATCATGGAAGGCCTTACAACCACCTTTATATGTGATTGATTTTTTTTTAATTTTTACATCAGTTGGGATACTAAATTATGCCCTAACAGTAGCTAACCTATCAACATGTTTATTCTCACCTCTTGGGATTACCTGAATGTTAAAAGCTTAAAAATATTCAAGTAAGTCCCATAGTCTAAGCCTATAAAAATTAAGCAACAAATTTTTACATATATTCAAACCTCTTACTTGGTGAACTATAAGTTCACTATCATCAAAAACTTGTACGGTGTTGACTTTCATCTTCCTAGCCCACTATAAATCATGAATTAGTGCTTCATACTTAGCAACATTGTTTAAAAAACCAAACTAAAATTTAATATAAGAGAAATAAATTTAATTTTTTGGAGAAACCAACATCATTCCATCTCTAGTTCCATGCTTATTCCTTGATCCATCAAAGTATAATATCCATAGACCTTCACTAGACTCATCATCCTTGATCATGGCTGGAATTGGTGCATCATTCTCATGAAGGCAATACACACCAAGTTCTTCTTATTAAATCAAATTATAAGGATCATGATCATGAAAAGTGGAATCCCACTCATCAAGGAAAAAATATGGAAATCCATCCAAAGGTGATTCACTTTCTACTTCACTAGCTTCTAGTACTTCATCCGTGATGATACAGTTAGTGTTCACAACACTTGGCATATATGGATCCATATGAAAAAATTTAATAGGTTTAGAATGAATTATTACCTTGGTACCATACCTAGTTATGAACATTAAATATGTCTAATTAGCTGATAAATATCCCCTAATCTTTGAGGTGAAGTCCCTTGAAAGGCACATAACAAAGTAAGGAGGCAAGTCTACCATAATAAGATCTTAATGAGTAGTAACATTGGGATAAGAATGTAACATAAAATTCAGATATTTTATGATTCCTACCATATTTTTTTGTAACCTATCCAAATAAAATACCCCTTTAGTATTTGGCTCATAAACAAGGCTGAGCTTATCTGCAATTTGTTTAGGCATGACTGTACTACTAGCTCTACTATCCACCATATAATTATGAACCAAAGTATCACCTAATATCAAAGAAAGGTAGAAAGGAGGAGTTTTATTTTATTTTACCTCATATTTTTCTACCTTTACCATATTATTGACTTGATGTACTTGCTGCTTAGTTGGCTGATCTGAATTAGTTAAGATAACACATTCTTTCTCAATCAATTTTGGAGATAATTTGAGAGCTGAAAGCTCTTGAATGAGCTTATCCTTTTATCCTAAAATGGAAAGAGAATCCCAAATACTAATTCTGATATTATATTTCTTCATTTGATCCACTATATTGAAATGGGATCCACTAACCTTTGGTTGCACTTTTTAAAGCACTGACTGCTCACGAACTAGAGGTAGTTGATGAACTTTACTAACCTCTATATTCTAATTTTTTTGAGTTTTAGGGGAAAAAAATTGTTCCTTTGCACTCTTAGAAATAACATTAGGAGTACTTAAATACTTTGTCACCTCCTTTAGCTCATCAATGGCTCTTCTTTTAGCTCTAGTCACATCTGCAACTTAACCACTTGAATTATTAGTTTCAACACCTTAAGTAAAAGAAACATGATCATCTACTTACCAATTTACATTAATGGCATCAGGATGCCCTTGAACTTGTTGAGTCTCTCCTTATGATTCAAAACTTATATCTTGGTACTAACTTCCTTGAAAAGAAAACTCTTCTTGTGTCATTTGTGGCATAGTGATGTTTTATGATACCAAGGCTTAGTTTTGAGCATCATTGAGATTAAGGACTGACAACCTGAATCATGAATCAAGTTGTTTTGAGGTGGGGTATGAATAATATCCTTTGAAGTGGAAGGAACATTAGGATCAAGGGTCAGCATATGGATTAGCTAGAGTTATGGTTCCTTATGTTTGATAAGGTGGTCTATTCTCTTTGAAACCTTGATAAGGAGGACTTTGATATTTGAAGTGTTGATAGGTGGTCTATTTTTGTTATTGATAGGGCCTATTAGCCTAGAATTGTTACCTTTTGAGTTTTACTATTTCATTCCTAAAATACTATGGCAAGATTTTCACTCTCCTATCTCACTAGCTTGACTAGTAGGGGCTACAATTTGAGCTTGAGGTGATGGAATAGGAGCTAAAGATGGAATTTGAGGGGCTGGTATGTTATTCAATTATAGGAATATAGGAATTGGAGGCCTTGAAAAAAGATTACTAGCTTGTATCAAACTATTTTCTACCCTTATTGTAACCTCATAAACATCTGGCAAGGTACTAACACCCATTGATAGTATCATCACACTAATGCCAGAATTAAGAGCTTTCAAATAGTATAGAAATGTATATTCAGGAGATGGCCTTATCAACATAGGTATTTTGTTCCATGTCTTTTAAAATCTAAGGTTGAAATTAGACATGAACTCATCAAGAGCTTTGTTTATGGTTGTTAATTGCTCAACTAAAGATAAGTGATCAAATTTGTCCTCAAATTGCTTGGCTAAGGCTGCACCCAATTCATCCCAAATAGAAATGGAGTTTAGTGGAATATTTATATACCATTGCAATGCTTTTCCTTTGAAGGAAGCAATAATCAATTTGATAGCAACATTATTTTCAACAACATTATGGACTAAACAAAGATTAGCTACATCTTGGATATGCTCAATAGGGGTTGTTTGATTTTTTACTGATAATAATGGGATGCTCTTGAGGGCAAACACTAGAATGCCATCAAACTAGGCCAAATTTGGTGGGCTATCTCTATTGGATATAACAAACACTTAGTTTCTGATGGTGATTTGAATAGTGGGGTTTGTAGTGGTTAGAATAGCAAGATAACTAGGAGACAAATACTATTTTTGAGGATATGGTTTTGCCCTCCTAAATCTTGATCTCTTATATGATATAAATTAAAAAAAGAATAGCTTTACTTGTTGACCTTGTGGTAACCTTTAGCATGAATGATGCTATGAAATCTATAAATGGATGTTGATTATAATGAATATCTTATTCTACTATAAAACTTCTTCAGATATGTAAATAATTTCTTTGATGTCCCATCTGGCATGCCAAAAACTATTTTCAATCAAACTTGTACCCTTGTGAAATTATTTTCAGGCCTTCACATTCTGTTGAAACATGGAAACAATCTTAGGCTGTGGGTGGCCTAATCAGTGGATTGAGTCTATAGATTTTAAGGGCTAGCTACCTTTGATGTATCAATTTACATCTCTACTCTATGCTAAAAACTATTGGGGAAAATGGAAAAAGAGGAAACTTGAAAGGAAATCCTACCTAATGACGGTGATACACCTAAACTTTGATTGATCCACATAATTTGAGCTTCTAGAAAGACTGATCAAATAATAAACAAATTTAAATTTTAACCCCAATTGACCCTTATGCATCAATATTTTATGAAAAGGTTCTATCTTATGATCAAAGATTGAGGGAAATGATGGAATAGCCCTGATTCAAGACACTAACCAACCACTTATATCTAATATAACTTCAACCAAAAGACATTAAATATAGAACATGACCTACATAATCTGATTAGTTAGTAACTAGGTAAGAATTAGGGCTTTGATAAAGAAGAAAATTCTATCACATATGCAAATCACTGACATAAATACACTATACTAACACCTTGGATTCTAAAAAATGTCCTTCTATTAATCTAAAAAAGTTACACATCACAAATTTTTTTAGAGTATGGTCTTTCCAAAAGAAGATACAATTCAAGGTTGAAAAGCCAACTTATATAGAAAATTATACAACAACTAAGAGATTGGCACTGAAAATAGAAGAGGAGGTCAACTTAGTCCAACTTATGCTATCATAACCTTTAAATAAAATCTATTTTTGTCTTATTCCTTACATGAAAATATCTTTAGCATTAAAAATTATGGAGATCCCATTTCATAATCCTTATTTAGAATAAAGATTAAATTATTCAAGATTGATCAACGTGCATGGGTCTTACATGATGTTATGCCAAAACTAAATTTAGAACTCTAATTGAACTACTGGAATGTTAAAAGATTTCAACAAGCTAAATAAAAGTGCAAGCATAAAATTCCATGTTGGCATAGAAGGGATGAGGTGGACCCAAGTTTGATAAGTCAAACTCTTTCATGGAAAGCCACACCACATCTTGGACTGAGAACTTTACTTGAATCTGATATGGAAGTGCCTAAAAGGCTTAGATTGCATGAAAAATAAGGAGAAGATCATGGCTTATCAACTAGTCAACCTAAGTGCAAGGTTTAGTCAACTCTAACATAACCCCTTTTCCATTAAAATCTCTTTAAGATTGAGAAGCATGCATGAAATCTTATGTCAACTCCTTAGACAACCATCGGTCTCTTGCTCTCGTGCATGTATTCCTTCGACTAGTTATATGGAATTTATTTTGGCTTTTCTTTCTATCCCTATTTATTTCCATGGGCTTATTTTCCATTCATTTCCTTCAAGCCTTTGTTTTTGTGATTTTCCTATGGATAAATCGTTTGCAAGAATTGTCTCTCTCTTTCATTTCCTTCAAAAAAATTGTCTGAAGGAATTATTTCCTTCTTTTATTTGGTCCTTTGTAATTGTTTAGGCTTTACTTTATCCATTTCCTTCAGACAAAAAGCTTGAAGGAATTATGTCTATTCCTTTCTTTCGAAGCTTTTCTTTGAACCATTCCTATTCATTTCCTTTAGACAAAAAGTTTGAAGGAATTCATGTCTTCAATATTCTCCTCTCAAAAAATTCCTTCAAACTAAAAGTTTGAAAGAATTCTTTCCTTTACAAATTGCCCTTTGGGCTTTCCAAAACTGTCTTTCAACTTTTTAAGTGACACTTGGATTTTCTTGAATATTTTTTGATAATGAGTTTATCAAAGGGATTCTACCCTTTAGGTTTTGTGTAGTTTCCTTTCAGCCTTTTCATCTTCTTGGAAAATCCCTTCAAAAATTTTGTTTGAAGAAAAAGCCCTTCAAAACTTTCAAATTACCCTTTAAAGATCTAAACAAACCCTTCATAACAATTGTAAAGTGGAATTTTCTGAAGCAAAAAGTCCTTTAGAACTTTTTTGAGTGTCCCTTTATCTTTGAAAATGCCCTTTTTTGAAGGGCAAATACCCTTCACATTTTTCTTTTTTTTTTTGAAATGGTCCTTTATCCTTTGAAAAGAACCCTTCAGTTTTTTCAAATCATCTTTTCAAAAGGTAAGATAACTTTATAACTTTGTAAATACACCTTTTGGCAAAAGTGAAATAGACCCTTCACTTTGTAAAGTGCCTTTTGGGATTTTACAATAGACCCTTAAAAAAAATTGTAACGATCCTTTCTTTGGAAAAATTACCTCACCCTTTTGAAATTATCCCTTCAGATTTTTGACAATGCCCTTCGGGCCTTTATAAATGGTCCTTCAAAGAAATGTAAGTTCCATTTAAAAATTGTAAAATGGACCATTGCTGAAGAGAAAGAGCCTTTCAGATAAAGTGAAATGGTCTTATCATCTTGTTTATTTCTTTTAGATAAAAAGTCTAAAGGAAATCTTAAAATGGCCCTTCCCAAAGAAAATGACCCTTCAAAATTTCATAATTGACCCTTTGAAACTTTGAAATGCACCATTTGGAAGTCTGAAAAGGACATATTTCTTTGAAAAAATGCCCTTCATGCTTTATGAAAAGAACCCTTTAGCATTAGTGAAATGGACTTTCCTAAACCCTTGAAATTGACTTTTCTCAAGTAAAATAAACCTTCAAAAAATTTGAAATGATCCTTCAAAAATTTGAGATGAACTTTCTTGAAATAATAAGAGACATTCAAAAAAATTGAACAAGCCCAATTCTTGACATTTGGACAAAGAAGCATGCTTATGCAAAGTTTAGAATGATAAGGGTGACAATTTGACCTGTGGAGTCAAAATTGTTAACAATAATCATATAAATATAACACTCAATATTTCAAACATCAATAGACACATAATGTAACAAAATTCAATAGTTATTCATATAACACATAATGTAAGACACAATGTTCAGATAGATAAAACATAATGTAACATGTAACCATTATCATATAATGTAATACACAATCAATTATCACATCATGTAAAATAGAACAAAATCAACACACATAGAACAAAAAATGTTAGTCTCCACAAGTATTATCATCAGTGAAGTATATAAAAGTACATTAACCATGTAATATAACCCCCTAAAGAACATATGTAATAACACATCATTTATTATCTATCTAACCAGGTCAATATGATTAATGGAATGGTCATAGAAAGATATAATTTTTAAATTGTACTAAGATGTCCCCAGTGCAAGCATTCCCTAAATGTAAAAAGGTATCCTCGATATGTAAGTGATGTCCCACATTTGTACATGTATAATATATAACATGCATATATTGCATCCCACTCATGTATATCATGAAAATAATGTACATACAAAAATGGATATATGATCTACCATATATATGATAAATAACATATATCAATCATGTAACTAGAAAATCATGTCATGCATAAGTCATAATTTTGTTTCTAAATATTTCACTATTTTGTATTTTTTAATTTTAGTATACATGTATATATTCAATCAAGGCCAAGAGGAAATGATTAAATAATATAAGAATGTAAGGGAACCAAAAAATCTATAACATATATCATCACATAATGTATACTAAGTATAATATAAAATTAATCTTGATGAAGAGAAGGTAAGGAATGTTCCCCCACTGTATATGTGAATAGCAAATCCATGTATAAAAAGAGCATTAGATATAAGAGGATGCATGCACTCAATGGTAAAGAATTAGTGTATACACTCATATCATAATATGTAGGCATAGATGTATGTGATCAAGTAAGCTAAATGTAAGGGATAAAAATAATGAACATAGATAGTCAATTTATAGGTATGATAAAGTAGCATGCCAAAAATAATGTGCACTAGGATCATACTACTATAAATTATGAATCATCATAAGATAGCTGTCATGGATATACATATTAGGATAAATAATTAAAAGGCAAGGGCCAAGTGAAAATGAAAACTAAGCCTATGGTTAGAAGAGTGATCAATTAAAAATCATATGTATACATGCATGGGAAGGTATAATAATATAGAGGATGATCAATCAAGAAAACATCAGTAAGTTAAGTATACTATATTAGGTTCAAGCTAACCAATGATCCTTTCAATGGGATACTCATGTGCAGGTCTAAGATCAATCCATGTTAATATCATGTGCCATGAGTGATGAGTAACATGTATATCATACATCCATTTAGTTATTATATCTTCTTTATTAATTTGAATATATTTCTATATAACATCAATTCGATCTCGTACTCCTTCACTTCATTGTATAAAGATATGCTACCAACACACCAATCTTCCTCGTCATCATCACCAAGATAGTAGTTTATTGATTGTAAATTTAATCTATTTAGTTTTCATTAATTTTTAAAAGCATGATCATCATTCAAATAAGAACCATCATTAAACAAATATGTATGAGTAGCCACATTCATATTGTTCTACTCATTGGTATAATCATAAGTCATTCCACCAAATTGTAAAATTGATTTATTGGATTTTGATTTCTCTTTAATATATTCCTCCTTATTAGTGTCATGTTCCTCAATTGTATCCACATTAGATTCCATTTCTTGAGTATTATTTTAGTAAATATCACCACTTTATTTTATTTCTCTAAATATGTTCCATCCCTTGAAGAAACTTCTCACTTCCAAGGTAAAATGTATTACAATCATGATTCTTATTAAGTGTTGCACTTGTTGCTCTTATCCATGATATTATTAGTTGAACATTGTATTGAGACAAATAAGGGTTAATGTGGAATATAAAATAATATGTTTTGATACCAAGAGTTATAGGTAGCTCACTAGATCTAATGTATACTTTATATGAACTAATTTATTTAAGTATTCAATGTCATATCCACAAGACTTGAAAATTATCATGCTACACAAATTGATTTAAATTTTTTAATGAATATTGACATTGATTCATATTTAGACACATAAATTTGGTATTATAAACCTAATAATATTAGTTTGGACCAATCCTTAACATACATGACTTGTGCGTACACACATGACTATTGCTCACACTCTCTCCCAACCATTCAATTACTTATGGGAATGGCCTTCTCAATTTTATATCATTCACATATATGATATCCATAGTTTGTTTCTAAGAAGTTAATTATCCTAAGTAGACTATCATTATTTTATAGTTCAATGTCTTCTCCATCTTGGATAGTTCTGATAATAATTAGATGATACAGGTTATTGGTAGCATCTGACTTCATTAAAGGTGTCCCAGGTTAATACAAATGGATATTATTCAAATTCAAACATTATTTTGGGATATCCCACATGTTTTACATGTTATTTTAGAGGAAATTTACCTAAAGAGTTAAATATATATTAAATACTAGTTTAAGGTCTTATTGACTTGGTGACTACTTGGAAAACCACATGCATAGTGATAAATACATTTTCACATCCTTGAGGCATTTACCAAAAGAATCAAAATCTAAAAACCCCTCAAAGTAACAATCGCTAAGATAAGTATGAATACTAATTCATGATCAAAATCATAGGTTGTGAACTATCGAAAGCTACTCAAGATTACATATATTCTAGCATATCATTATTATGCACACACACAATTAACTATAATAAATACATGCACTTTGAGACCTCTTTAAAGGATTATAATGTATGAAATGGTTAGCCAATTAGAAGAGGGTGGTATAGGTTTTCTAACCCATATTTTAAAATCCATTTTAACTTTAAAAAAATGTGGAAAGTGGATCTAGGATTTCAAGGTGAAGGGAAACAAATATGAATTTGTGTATAGGATCAAGCATTTGAAATTGCATAAAAACCGTAAAAAAATTAGGCATAATGACCTGAGATGAAATAGATTAGTTGAAACATAGTGGAAATTTATGGTAGGAATAAAAAAATATAGATGTTCTATGTATCTACATATTAATGGATATATCCAAGTAGGTTATAATAATCATTCTTCTAATCCAAAATGACATATATCCATTTTAGAGCATTTATGATGATTATACACTATCATAAATCATAATAGAAATGAAAAAAACAAAGTACACTATTATCTTGGTCATTTCTATGAATATCAAGTGAAATAAATCAATCTTCCTCTAACTTTTACATTCATATTTTCCTAATTTAGACATATTTTATAGAATTTGAATTATTTAAAAGTTTTAGCTTGTTTATATCAATAAATACAAAAAAAGATAAAACACCATCCATGTGATGGCTAATAATCAAACGCTCTTGAAATTAATAAGGCTCTGTAGTCTCCCCCTTTGGAAACCATGCTTGTAACAATTTTCTTCTTAGGGTACATATTTATTTGGAAATTATTTCTTAGGCACACTTTATTGTTTAGATACGTCTTATTTAGTCAAACTTTATTTATGTAACACTTCTTTTGATAACTAAACTTTAGGAGATGGATCCACAATCTTAGTAGGTTTATCAACTTTAGAAGGTATGCTTGAATCTAGTGGTGATTTAATAGATCTATCCAACATAAGGTCACCATTATCAATAAGATCTTATATTTTGTTTCTAAAATCCCAAAATCTATCTGTGTGATTTTTATGAACTCTATGATAAGTATAATAATATTTAGATATCTTTATATTATGTAGATAAGGTAGCATCATCAACTTATTTTAAAGCATATTTCATAGAGTTTCACTTATAGTCTTAATAAACTATTATGAACTTCTTGATTCATTAATCATAGATGTCTTTTTTTCTTAACCTATACTTGTAATGAAATATTTTGAGAGATATATGTTTTATATGGAGAACTAGATATGCAATTAACAATAGACTGCTCAATATTTTTGAAATGTACAGTATTATCCTTAAGTTATTTTATTCTTAGAGATAAAGCATGCATCTCTTTTTTTAACACCTCTATGAATTGAATCGTAGTAAGCATTTGATCATGGATAGACACACTAGGTACATTATTGGTCATAGGTTAGGAATATTTATCTTTAAAATCACAAACCTATACATCTAAAATTTAATATTCATACAAAAGCATATAGGAGGACTCACCCTACCTCCTAGGTCTATGATAGCATGGTCCTCTGCATCTGTTATAAAAATTGGGAAAATAATAAGGGATTTATTGTAGCTATCACTACGTTGATGAGGAATGAAAGGAGTCACACATGGAAGCCCATCATATTAAACATTTATGCAATATGTATTACTAAGGATAGATAAGAATACATCATTACTAATTTCAACCTTAGTTTTATTACACATAAATTTAATCAATTTCATTACATGATTCTAAAACATATTACATATCTCAAGAAGACATGTATTTATGATAATCATAGATTTAATTAGAAAACATAAATTATGTATATCGATTATAACAATGAATTATTTATTTGAATAAAGGGAATTTATAAATTAGACCTAAAATTGTAACACAAAAATATAAAACACTAAAAAGGAAAGAAAAAATCCTAAGTGAGAAAGACATATAGTTATCTACATTCAAGATAAAGATTTGGTTCACTAGAATGTTTTAACTTATTTTGGATTTAGTGATATAAATAACATATTTTTTTGAAATTTTAAGGAATATCATGGAGGATAATGAATATACCAACAACAATGGTGATACTAAAAAGTCCACTATAGATGATAGTGATCTGAGGAAGTATATTGTAGATAAGGTAAAGGAGCCAAAAAAATCTTAGGTTGAACTTGTTTTGGGCCCAAGGGATCCTAAGGCTTCTTTAGGCTAGAATTCGATACCTGTTATTGAGTACAATGAGGTTATTATAGATATCCCAGATGCCATCTTGGAATGTACCAAAATAACCTTTGATAATTATCTCTTGGCAAGATTATTTGGTTATAGACATTGAATTGATAATTTTGGATTGGGTCATAAGGAAATGGAAAGATATGGGGTAGATTGATGTTGTTTCCATGGCAAAAAATTATTTCCTTATTTCCTTTTCTTATTTGGAGAGCTGTGAGAAGGCTCTTGAAGGTGGGTCATGGTACTTTGGAAAATCCTTCCTTTCCCTCAAGAAATGGAATCCCAAACTCAATCTTTGCTATTACTACTTTATGGAGCTTATTATGTGGGCCTCTCTCTTAGAATTACCACTTGAATTATAGGAGGATGTATTATTTGGAATTAGTTAGGCTATTTTCCAACCAATGTTAATTGACCTAGTAACTAGGGCAAAAATATGATTGGTAGAAGCTAGGATTAATGTGTATGCTAGACTAATAGACTGGTCCTCAAAAGTATTCAACTCAAATCAAAATTATGGAACTAGACTCAAAAAATAGTTTATGAAAGAGAGGATCTCATTTGTAAAAGGTGTGACTCAACTAGACATAATTTTAGCTATTTCCCAAGGCCCCAAAAAAGGTGGTTATGGAAAAATAGGTAAAGCTAACTAAAGGGGTAGAGGAACTATTTACGACCCCCCATCATCTTCAAATGTCTATTCCTAAACCCAGTCTCAAAAAGGGAATATTCAAATTGGATGCTTCTTGTCTTGATATGGGTAACCATAATGATTCTATGAGCAAAAAGGATCCCAAGTTGATGGTGGAAATAATTTTGATTATGGGTTCTTTGGATCCTAGTTTTGGACTAACAGACAAATTCAATGATGGGAATCTAAAATGTCCTAGTCAAAATAGGATTGGTATAATAACCCATTTTAAAAATATTAAATCCTCTCCTCTTTCTCCTCCTTCCAAGGTAGCTCCCTCTTCAATAGGAAGGAAGCCTTCAATTTCTATTTTAATCCCCTCTTTGGATAAGAAGGCTAAGGTGTTAGAAGCACAATCACTAAGAGGGGGGTGAATTAGTGTCCTTAATAATCTTTTACTTTCACTTCATCATTCATTCATTACCATTTTGAAATAAAAATCAACCCAATATACATACACATGAAGAAATAATTAATCAACAAAAACAATGCATAAACAACCATAACACATCATATAGGTGGGAAACCCTCATGTGCAATAAAACACACTATTTAAATCTTGGACAAATAGTCATATAAAATAATGAATAAATCTTTAGTTAAGAACTAAACCAACAAGGATCACCAACCCATAATTTGATGTGCCCTTAACATTTAGTGTGTCTAGGGATATGTGTGGTTGACTTGTGGCTCACATACCTCTTTTATATTCTTGTTACATTTCTCTATGTTATTAGCTAGCTAAGACTATGGAATAACCATGGATAAGTAGACTATATATAGGAGGTAGTGGTCAATCTTTGACCATCATATTAAGTATTCTAATATTATTGCATTTTTGTGGAGGTTGCCCCCTCAAAGTGGATTTGCTATATTATCTAGTATTCTACTCTACTATCAATTATTACTGTGTGATCTCTCATATTTGCTTATTCTATGTGATATATAATCATTTTATACAAAAATATATGTAATTTCATTACAAGTGGTATCAAAGCTTTGATTTGGGTGAGTTTCCTATGGCATTGTTTGTTTAGATTTGTTGAGGCATGACTTCTATGAGTGGAAGGAGAAAAAAAACATAACTTGCAATCTGGGAAATATTAATTTTTTTTATCAGTGTAGTATTGTTCGAAACATTTTTTTTAAAAAAATATTTGAAAAAAAAGTCTAGAATTTTTTTTCCCTTTGCGTGTTTGTAGTCATTGGATTTATCTTGGCAAGAATATCACAATGTTATATTCTACCAATACACTTTTTTGGTTTTGAATTTTTTACTATAGTATGCAAAGGTAGTCATTGGATTCATCTTGGTGAGGTGATCATAATGGTACCATCTCTTGGTATAATTTTTTTGAGGTGAAATCCCTCTTAGGGTTTGTATATGGTAAGTCCTACTAATCAGGGAAGAAAAGGGGGAAAGAAACTCCTAAGACTCCTATTGATGACATGGAATCTAGAACTTTAGATCTATTTATTTCTTAACTCCAAGTTAACATAAAGGGCTTGGTGCAACATGATGACTTTGTTACAGTTCAAACTGATGTTTCAAGGATGCATAGAGAGATTAATGGGGTTCACACTCAATTGGATCAGATCACTATGCAATTAACTACCTTTTCATCTTAATTATAGTTAAATAACCCTCCACTTCATCATTTGGGTCCTCCTCCTCCTAACACTAACAAATCCAATTATGGGGTGAAACTGATGTTACTAAAAGTGGACATGCATAATTTTGATGGTAAGAATCCTCTCTTTTAGATTACCCAAATTGAGAATTTATTTGATCTACATCAAACTCCTAATTATCAAAAGGTGATAGTGGTGTCTTTGTATATGGAACCTGAGTAGTTCATTTGGTATCACTGG
Organism: Torreya grandis; assembly: GCA_037957365.1. Classification (NCBI taxonomy): domain Eukaryota; kingdom Viridiplantae; phylum Streptophyta; class Pinopsida; order Cupressales; family Taxaceae; genus Torreya; species Torreya grandis. The sequence goes on from JARHVA010000541.1 coordinate 4,940,848, forward strand.
TTGTGTGATAAAAAAAATGGTACTCCTGTTACATGGTCTATTTTCAATGATGAGTTGGCTCATTATCAAAATAATATCTTTGAGAAGTACTTCAGCTAGTTAGCCAAACTATGGTAAATAAGAACTGTGAAGGATTATATTCATCAATTTCAAAATCTATCCTTACGAGTGGAAGACATCATTGAGGAAAATTTGATTGACCTTTTTTTGGGTGGCCTCAAAGATAACATCCAGTTAGACGTTCAGATGTTTAAGATAGAATCTATATCAGAAGCTATCCCATGAGTACTCATGGTAGAAGAAAAAGAGATGGTCAAACAAAAAACTCTCACTAATGGTCATGATCGTACCTTTATAACACCATCATTTCCTCAATCCACTAGATTGACACCTCAAAAAATTGAGGAGAAGAGAGCCAAAGGGTTGTGTTATGGTTGTGACAACAAATGGAGCAAAGAACATCATTCTGCTAAAAAGAAATTATTTTACATTAAAAGTACCAACGAGGATGATTATGAGGAGGAAGAAATTAGTGAGTATGAAGAAGATCTTGAGGAGGAATCTAAATATTCTCAACCTACTATTTCTTATCATGCACTTTTAGGTATTAGTACTCCCCAAATCTTAAGGTGGTGGGTTTCTTAAAGAAATAGAAGGTCAATTTATTGATTGATTTTGAGAGCACACATAACTTTATCAATAGTAAGTTGGTTGCTCATTTGAATTGTTTTATTTATCCCACTCCAAAATTTTAGGTCATGCTTACAAATGGTGTTACTTGTCATCTACTCAAGAAAATGCCATAGTATTAAGCTATCCATGGGAGAGTACTTATTGGATTCTCCTGTGTTTACTATTCTCATGGGGAGAGCTGACATTGTTTTGGGAGTAAAGTGGCTCACCACTTTGGGCACTATTGAGATGAATTTCTAGGAATTATTCATGCACTTTTATTATGAGGGGAGGACATTTGAGCTAAAGGGATTAAGGGCTAAATATCCACAACTCATTATCTCCCATTAAATGAAAAAGATTATCCATAAGGGTGATGAAGGATTTGTAGCTCGCTTGTTTTCGATAGAATTTCAACCAAATTATCCATCTACACCTCTTAATCTACAACAAATGAGTGATACCCATTCCATTATTTTTAGTGACATACTAAAAGGACGTTCACCTAGTTGCATGCACGATCATGATATCAAACTTATTTTTTATAGTACACCACCCAACATCAAGCCATACAAGTATCCCTATGCCCAAAAAAGTGAAATTGAAAAGATGGTATAAGAAATGTTGGATGCAGGAATCATTCACCACAACCAAAGGAAATGTTCTTCACCAGTTGTCATGATGAGAAAGAAACATGACACTTGCAGGATGTGCCCTGACTATAGAGAACTCAACAAGTACACTATCAAAGATAAGTTTCCTATTCATGTCATTGATGATTTAATATATGAATTAAATGGTGCTATTTATTTTACCAAGTTAGATTTACATTTTGGGTGTCATCAAATCTAGATTTGTGATGAAGACATACCTAAAATAGATTTTAGGACTCATGAGGGCTATTATGAGTTTTTGGTTATGCCTTTTGGTCTACAAAATGCACCATCCACCTTTGAGAGTTTGATGAATACTATTTTTAGGCCAATTTTGAGGAAATTTATTCTAGCATTTTTTGATGATATCCTCATTTATAATAAAAATTAGGAAGACCATTTGCACCATGTGAAACAAGTACTCTTAATTTTGGAGCAATGTTAGTTATATGCCAAACCTTTGAAATGTGATTTTGGAGCTTGTGAGGTTGAGTATTTGGGTCATATGATTTCACATGAATGAGTGAAATTAGATCTTGAAAAAATCCAAGTAATGGTGGACTAGTTGATTCCTAAAAAACTTAAGCAACTAAGGGGATTTTTGGGGCTAACTAGTTACTATCACAGGTTTGTCAAAAATTATGGTAGAATTATATCTCTACTCACCTCTTTTTTAAATAAAGACTCCTTTCAGTGGACTAATGTAGCTACTAGGGCATTTGAACAATTGAAATTGGCTATGTACACCACTCCAATGTTAGCCACTCCTAATTTTTCCAAGAATTTTGTGGTTGAATGTAATGCATCTAGGTATGGTATGGGTGTTGTAACCATGAAAGAAGGCATACCAATTTCATTTGAAAGTCATCAACTAAAGGGTAAAAATCAACACAAGCCCATCTATGAGGAGGAAATGGTAGCCATTTTGCATGCAATCAAATAATGGAGACATTATTTTAAGGGTCATCACTTTTAGGTAAAGACTGATCATGATAGTCTCAAATATTTTTTGGAACAATAGTTGTCATTTAAATAACAATAAAAATGGGTAACTAAGATTTTAGGCTATGATTTTTGAATAGTTTACAATAAAGGCAAGGATAATGTAGTGGAAAATGTAATATCTAGGAAGGATGAATTAGTTGAGGAATTGCTATGTGCTATGACCATTTTGTAGGTAGATTATATATAGGAAGCATGATTAAAATGAGAAAATGATAGAGCTACCCATGATTTGATTTAGAATATTTAGCAAAGTTTGGGTGGATTTGAAAAATTCACATGGAAGGGTGATGCATTATGGTATAAAAATAGATTATACCTATGTAAGAATTCTCTTCTTAAAGAAAAAATACTTTAAGAACTTCATGCAACTCCAATTGGGGGTCATTCAAGATTTTTGAAAACCTATCATAGAATCAAGCAAGATTTTTTGGGGAAGGAATCAAGGGGATGTCCAGAAATATGTGGATAAATGCATGATCTATTAACAAAATAAAGGATAAACCATTAAAACCTAGGTCTTTTACAACATTTATCCATCCCTAGCCAATAGTGGGAAGAGGTGTCTATGGATTTCATTACAAGGTTACCAAGATCTGATGGTGAAAATGCTATCAAGGTTGTGGTGGATTATCTCAGTAAGTATGATCATTTTTTTGTTTATCAAAACCATTTTTTGCTATTATAATAACTTCTAATTTTCTCAATACATTTCATAAATTTCATGGTACCCCTAAGATCATTGTCAATGATAGAGATACCATTTTCAGTAGCAATTTTTGGACTGAGTTATTTGTATGTTTAGGCACCCATTTGGCTCATAGTTCATCCTATCATCCTCAATCAGATGGACAAATTGAGGTAGTCAAAAAATTTCTAGAAGGATATCTCCATTGTTTTGTTTATGATAAAAAGGATAAATGGGTTCATTGGTTTCCACTTGCTAAATAGTGATATAATACTTCTATTCATAGTTCTTCTAAAATGTCTCCTTTTTTGGCACTATATGGATACCACCATTCATCCATCAATTTAACCTTGAAGTTACATCTCAAGGTTTGTGCAGTTGAAAAACATATTTACCATCAACAGGAGGTCCTTGCAAGTTTACATGAAAATTTAGCTATGTCTTAGAATCGCATGAAATAACAGGCAGATCAACACAGGAGTGAGAGGCATTTTGACATTGGTGATTGGGTCTTTGTTTACTTACATATATATAAGCAAATGTACTTGAAGTAATAGAAAAATGATAATAATATATCCCCTAAGTATTATGGTCCTTATCAAATCTTGTAGAAAATTGGTAGTGTGGCCTACAAGTTAGAGTTTCCTTTCTCCACTTGCATACATCTAGTATTTCATGTATCATGCTTGAAGAAAGTCATTATACATATAGTTGTTAATCAAACTAATTTATCATAATTAGATGAGGAAGGAAGAGTTATTATTAATCCTGAGGTGATCCTTTAAATGTGCACTAAGCAGCTGTGGTCTAGAATGATTAAGAAGTACCTCATAGAATTATAATCTACTCCTCTCATTATGAATGTTATCTTCATCACAATGATAATCTCCTTTTCATAGGTGATCCTTCAAATGTTATCTTAATAAAAATCTACCCTCATATAATTATAGTCTACTCCTCTCCTCATGAATGTTATCTTAATTATAATCTGCCCTCATGGTCTGCTCTTTGATGCTTATGATCATATTCAAAACTACCTCTCACCCAAGCAAATATGTCATTACTTAATAAGCCCTCTATCACCTTGATTTGTTCACATAGGCAATGATATTCATATGTAAACCTCCTATTATATATTCATGAGAACCATATGATGGTCCACATGGCCTCCTCCTACTCCTATTTGTGATTTTTTATTTTCTTGCACACATACTTATCTAACACACACAAATATGCCTAATTAGCCTTGCTTTTATACAAGTCACTTGTTCTCACACACCTTGATCAAAAATTCACACTTGCATACTTTAATAACCATTAAAATTAGTATTATAACATGTTACAATCATTAATAAACCAATACATTATGTTGGCCATAACATATAGGACCAAAACCTCTTTTAGGCCTTAAGGAGACCTAATCCCATTAGGCCTTCATTAGAGCACATTACTCTTTGCCTTTCTTGAAACACTTAAAAACTCCACATACAAAAATAAAAAATCATATTAATTCAAATACACCTTATGAAACTTAAATCTAGGTCCACAACACCTTTTAGGTCCAATCACCACTTGAACCCCTTTTCAAAACACTATTCACAATAGGCCTGTGCATACACAAAAAATCTATTTTGAACAACTAAAGTATAAATTAAATTTAAAAAAAAACATGGAAAAAATCACATATAAAAAATAATAATGACCTTAGGGTAATAAAAAACTTAATTATATGCTCTAACTCAAGGTATACAAGCTCAAAACCTTCTCTGCAAGATGCTTACTCTGAACTTCCAACTGGCTTCAAAACATATTTAAGGAAACATAAAATTTTGAAACTTAATTGAACATAATAAAGGGATTTAAATGCATGAAAACAATATTATAAAATAATTATAACAACATAAAAAAATCATGCCATAATATCTAATGGAAACTATTGGTCCTATAGACCAATCTCTTGACTTTCTCTCTCACAGACTTCACTCAGCAAGACAAGACATTTTAGCTTCAATGTTCTAACCTATTACACTAACTTACAAGATTATAAAAAAGATGGATATGTCATTAAAGTCAAAAAAAATTAAATAATGTGCATTATATATATTTACTTAGGAAAATAGCCTCCAACTCATCACTGTAATTGCTCTATGCCCACTAGACTTTAGCATACAACATTCATGTTTACATATAGTTCACTATCAAGATTGTTAGACCAACAAAACATTAGAATATTATGAAGTATTTAATATTTTTAATTATTTAATAACATATACTTAAATATTATCCACATATCAATCATATTATCATATATAATATTTCTCTTTTGTTCATATTGGTCCTATAGACCAATCTATCTTTCCATATGTCTATGTTCCATATCAGGCCTTTAGACATATCCCTATGCTTAGAATTGCATTACACACTCTTAAATAATGATTCAAACTATATAAAATTTTGAAAATAATCCATATGATGTCATTTAATATCCATAAGCTATTGTAAATCCATATTTTTCATGAAACCATTTACTAAGGTTTGTAGTCATATTGAGTCTTAAAACCCTCATATTTTTGCTAGTCTATGTTTTTATTAGTTATTTGTTTATATCACCTCAAATTATCATGTATAAAATACCTATAGTTATTTTAAGAAATTAATATCATTTATAAATATTTAAGGTACTCATCTTTGATGAATAATAACATTAACTCTGCAACCAAACCTTGTCTGCTATAAGGCAAACCTTCAAGGTACGATCATATTGTCTGATATTTTTATTACACAAAAACATGTTCAAAAATATAAATAAATGCATGGAATGGTATTAAATGAGTTAAAAACATCCCATAATTCTTAAAAAATCAATCCAAACACTCCAACTAAGTTCTAAAACCATTTTACTCAAACTAGGTTTACTGAGTTTTATCACAGTCTACAATGGTCAACTTGGACAAGAAATAAATTCAATTTTATAGTATTTCATGGATAAATTACACTTGGAGATTTTTCATCAAGGATTATAATTCATCTTTTATTTTTATACCATACCAAAATTCTTAATATATTGGTTTATACATGCATTTCTTTGCTCACTAGCTTCTTTGGCAAACATACTCAGTTTGAACTCCAATGATCATATATTTGAAAACCAACAGATATTTCTTGAGACATAAATTTGATGATATTTGGAACATATCTAGTCTACATACTAACTTGGGAAGATTATAACTTGAGATATACAAATTTTCAAGACACCAAATTTAGAGGGCATGTTCTTGGTACATATGACATCATCTCAATGTCACCCTTTGACCACATTTGAATTTTTAAGTAGATATAATAAATGCAAAAACTAACTAGTTCATTCATACCTTGATGACATTCAGTGACAATCTAATTATTCTAAGATAGGAATGTGTATTTCACTCTCTTCGAAGGATAAATTGGATCTCTAAAATCTCACCAAAGGATCTATGAACTCCTCACAACATCCTATTGGTCTTCAATGCTCTGCACTCATGCCATACATCCTCCAATCCATAAAATTAATCTCTTTATCATTAATGCATCATAACATCGTGCAAATTGGACATCAATGACAAATCTAGCATCAATGACAATGTTAAAAAATCTCTTCCTTTTTCATTGATGGAAAAATCACTCTCAGAATGTCTTCTTACTAATATGAATTCCTTCATTGTGATCTTTCTCCCCATTTGACATTAATCACAATGGGGTTTCCACAAGATGCCATTTGATCCTTGGACCTGATCTTAAAAAACCATTCACACACATACCTAAAGCATCATGTATAGGGTTTCCCTATCACTATGATAATCTCCATCTATTTGTTCTTGACATGACTGATATTGAGTTTAAAAAATAATAACTATCAACCAACCTGATGTAGACCTTGATCCACTAGCTCACCATATCATCATACCTCTTTATTTTTCTTAATGAACCTTATACCTCCATGCATCTTGACTACCATATCTTTATTTTTCACATCCTTTCTCACACATGAGCTACCTTTGATGATTTATTAACACACCTCGTGTACTCATCTTTAGCTCATATCCACCTCAGGTCTTTTCATCATAGTATTTAACTGTCATCTTGAATCTTAGAGATAAAAACATGTATACCTAATGTTTGAACTATCATGCCATCACATTATCTGACTCAAACCTCTTTGTAGACAAAAGGACTCCCCTTTAGCCTTCATATCATGTGCACTCATGATTTCAATGAACTCTTCCTTTGGGTCTTGTTACCTCAATTCATATATACTCAAAAATCATACAAACACAAAAAACTTCATACAAATTCTTCTTCAAAGCTTCAACAGAATATCTTTGTATCTTGATAGAGCATCTTCGATGCTGCTTATGTATATCTTCAGAGCTCAACTAAGAATATTCTTATCTCACTATGTTCATCTTCATATCTAAATGGAGCATCTTTGGAGCTTCTTACTCAGATCTTTGGATCTCAACTAAAGATATTTTTAGCTCAATATATTCATCTTCATAGCTCATTGTGTTTATCTTCATAACTTGATGGAGCATCTTCAGAGCTACTTGCTTATATCTTTAGAGATTAACTAAAGATCTTCGTATCTCACTATATTCATATTGATAGTGTCGATGCTTCTAAATGAACCACAGGTGATCTAGGTGTTTAAAGAACACTTCTCAATTTAGAATTCAAAAAATTTAGAGCATGAATTGTAGGTTTTGGCAATCTAATTGCATGTGGTGAAATGGCAGTAGAGCAAGATAAATTATTCCATAATATTTATATGCTTTGGTGGTTGGGAGCCACCTTGGTTCATTATTTATGAATTATAGAGCACATATGTTAATAATTAGTGAATTTCAATCTATATTTAGGCTTATCAACTAATATAACTGGATATTTATAATGAAGCTAAGACTAAAGTGATTTGGTATAAAAAAGATCAAAGAGATGGGTAAGGCATAAAATAAATGAGTGATTACCAATTTTAATTTCAAATATCATGACAAAGCATCAATTGCAACTGAGTGAACATTCAAACCAATATAAAATTTAAAATAGCCTAAGCTCAAATTCCACTATATATCAGGCAAATTTTAAAGGATCATGTAAAGAGTCACAAGTAAGAACTAGGTCTACTTTAAGGATTTACTACTATAATCAAATAGCATTTGCACATCTAAATATAAAGCAAAAATTAAATGAAGTACAATGTAAGATTTTCCAACTAATTTAGCATATGTATGAATTAGAAACCATATGATTATAATATGCAACTCAGAATTCGTAGACACCATTTAAATTCAAGACATTAACTAGAAATTAAAAGACAAACTATATTAATAATTGACACATCAAATATGGACAATCCTTGAAGAATTCCTTGATTATATTAATTGCTTCAAGTGTATATAATTTTCTAAAAAATCTATCCCTTTTACAAATGGTAACACATGACTTTATAGAAAGATTAGGTAATATAGCATTTAGTTACAAAATACAGGTGTACAAAGATAAGGATAACTATCCTTAAAAATTTCTAAAATACATGTGATTTTCACAATCATATTGACCTAGAGGCAAATATGCTAACAAACTAGTATATGCCTTTACAATGGAATATTTTATTTCAAAATTTTATAAAATTCTATAAAATAGAATATTGTCTAACTTGTAGGTGGGGCCTCTTCTTGTTATTGTTAGAGGAGGCTCATGCCCTTAGTATGTTTCTCATCAACTATCTCTAGATCCATAGTGAGATTCAAGATACGCTCTTCCTCTTGATCTACTAGGTCATCAAAATCTCTATCATTTCTATCCATGGCTTTTTTAATGGTCCCAGCTTCATTTATCCTATCTCTAGCATTGGATATCATGTCTAGGATCTTACTGTTATCATCCCTAGATTTGTCTTGGATATTTCTTTTGATTTATTGAGTTAACAAAGTAACCCTATGTTTGAATTCCTCATCACTTATGATTCCAAGGGCAATGGGTTGAGTAGGATCTATAAGCTTGGTCCCAAGAAGCTATTAAATCCTTGAAATTAGCTCCTTATCATCTTCTAGGATCCTTTACAAATCATTGTTCCATGCACTCAAACTTTTAACTTTGTCAACCATAATTCCTAGAATTATGTTCAAGTGTCCCAAACTAATGGTTTTGAAGCCTGAGATCTATTTTATTGCTTACATGTTGAGAAGTTTAGCTATCTTATCTTTTGAGGCTTGACATTGGGTGACAAAACTCTTGGCTAGTACACTCTACCTAAATTTATTTATTTTGAGTGTCTCAAATATGTCATAAAATGACTCATCAAGCATTTTAGTCATGGCTTCAGGAATGGATAAAATTGCTTGTGTTTCTAGGTTTCCTTTATCCTTTTCCAAATTTAGGATCCTCTATTTCATTCCTCTGACCCCTACTTTAGCCCACATTGATTGGGACTCAATCAAACTTTCCACATCCTCTTCATGAATGGTAGTTTCACCAATCTATTGGCCTCCTATAGGGGTTAATCATACTAAGGGTTCTACATTTTGAAAGGTGAATTCCTCTATTCCCACCATGGCTATTTTGGTGGTAACCATCTCTAATCCAACTAAATATAGATTAAATTACATGGTGGTAAATGAACTTGTGAGTTTTAAAGGTTCTAAGACCTCTATACTTGTGTTACTTGATGCTCCTAGAGCATCCATATTCTTGCCTTTTGGTCCTTAGGTGACCAAAATTCTCCTTTCTTATTAGTCCTTTACCATATTCCTTATCCATGGCTTCATGTCATCTTGTATCTCAACATCATCAACTCTTGTCATGGCCCATGAATGGGAAGGAGAGGGGATCTTTTGTAATTTACCATAATAGAACCAGTCTGGAATGACTGGCCCATAGATGGGAAATTCATCACTAAACAAATTTATCTCACTTGTGGGGTGAGAGATGGTCAATCTTGGCCTCTTCTTTGATCCTATGGGAACTAATTCTAGCTCTGATCTCCTCTTTTCATGGGACGACAAAGGGACCATACCTAGAGCAAGATCATCTCTAGGCTTTCCTACTTGGACTTGGGCTTCTTCAAGATGCTCCTCCTCCCTATCTCTATCTCCTCCTCCATATCTCTATCATATGCCTCTGAAAGATCTTTGAGAGCACCCTCAAGTGTCTCTTTTGGTTCTAAGGTAATAATATCAATATATTAGATTGGGGAAGGTTGCCTTTGTGGCAATGTTGAAGATGAGGGCCCCTCCCTAGGTCTCTCTTCCATTATTACCTCTCCCATCTTCTATTTTCCATGTCCTTGTTCATCCTAGCCTTGCATAATTTTCCCTTAAGGCTATGGTTATGGTTTTTATACTTTGGGATACTCCTAGGATATTCTAGATGGTCTAAGAAAGAAGTGATATTGCAAAGGATACATTTTCCATGCCTCTCTTGATGGCTTGTCATCCTTAATCAATCTGTGTTAAAATTTGATGTTGTGCCCTTGGATCCTAGCCAACACCTCTTCATAATTATTGGATTTAATATAAATGGTTTCAAATAAATTGAGTTGATGCATGTAATTAGGATTGGGAAACTTCTTATCTTTCAAATTCTCACCCACTATGTTCTTTGGATCCCACATTTTGAGTTCATCTTGCTAAAAGCCAAATGAATCCCAATGTGTGGACATGATTTCCACCTACTTCTAGTCTTTCAATATGGTATTACCAATGTTCAAGGGAAAGGGTTAGAGTAGGCCCTTCCTTTTATCCATACATATTTTATCAACTCCATTAATTATTTGGGCATAAATTTCTTAATTAGCAAGCTTGCTAAGAACATATACTGATAATCAGTAAGGTTGGGACAAGATGCCCTCAATCTTAATGAATGTGCAACTAGGGTAATACCATATGTCTTCCATAATTTCAACATAGTTATTGATGAGGGGGTGGAACCTAGGCATCAAAACACCTATGATGGCCTCTACTATGGTTGGATAAATGTACTCACAAATAAACTACATGCAATTTTTGTACTTAAAGATATGTAATTTGGAATAGTGTTCTAAAATAGTAGTTTTTCCATCTAGGGACCAATTCCTAATTCCTAGGATGTTAATTGAGGAAAGTAGGGCATATAGTAGTTATGCCATCAAATAAAACTACTTAGAGGTCTTCCTTTTTATGGTAGTGAATTGCTTGGTGAGGAAAACACTGATTAAATATCCAATTAGAGGGGTGAGATTTTCTTCAACCAAGAATTGCACAAAAGGGACCCATATTATATTCAAGTGGTTAAAGGGGAACCAAAGGCTTAGTTAAATAGGGTTATAATTACCATAATTCCCTCTTTTAATTGGAATATTTAGATCTTGCCTTCAAAGTCCCTGAAGATATGGGGTCCTTGGTACTGCCAAGGCCTAAGGATAGAGTCTAGGCCATGGTTTCTACTCCATTCCTAGGATATTAGATAGGTTTATATGGGGAAGGGGGAGATTATAATACTTTTCAAAAGACATAAGAGAAATATATGTTATTCTATTATAATTTCCCTCTTGAATGATCCATTAATTATCAATTTTATAGTTAACAAAGATGAAAGTAAAGATATCGATACAATGTAATACCTTAGGTTTTGTCATGGCATGGTGAAGGCCAATCATCTAGACTGCAACTAGGTCATAGTGCCTCCTTCTTATGGTGGTAATTATCTATTCCTCCTTAGAAATGGGTGGTAACTTCTCTATCATGAAGAAGAGTTTAGACCAGTTCCTCCTACCTGGGACATTTAGGGTTTCAAGGTCTAATTTGATATCTTTGAAAACCTGACCTTCATTGTCTATCGATAATTAGAGCTCAATCTCTTCTTTCAATTGCTATTTATGAGCTGCCATTATCTCTACTACAAATTTATCACATCATATTGCAAATTATCTTTGTGAAATCTCTCTCATGCTTAGAAACACAATTAAGTTCTCCTTGGATCATATTGTAACCAATTGAGTCCATTTGGGTTGCTTTTATGCAAGGTTTAGGGTTTTGGAGGTTTAATGGTAGAATATATCTAGGATTTGGCTTACATGTGCCTTGGATTTTATTTGGACCTTTGCCTTTATACCTTTGAATTTTTGAGCCCATAAAATTTTGTATTTTTTCTTTTTTTTGCTTGCATGGTGCCTATGTGGCATTGTTCTAGGTCTTTCATGACATTTTTCATATATTCATTTTCAGCACTAGCTGTTGGAATTTAAAAATGCCTCTTTTATTTTGCTTCATTAGATCAAAATCTAGGATTAGCATAAGCCATTGATTGTAATTTGGACCCTTGCCTATGATTATCTCCTTTTGTTCCAAAAATTGTAGTTGTGACACTTGGCATTTTTACATGCCTCCCTGTGCTTCAAATCTTATGTTAGTGCTTTGTTGAATGAACATTGGCCATGTGTCAAGCTTGTGGTCATTTGAAAAGTCATGAGTGACTTTACACCATTGGATCATCTACCAATGATGAATCATGAACCATCAGATCATCTTACTAGCTCTACCTTGAATGAGCCTTCACCATACATTAAACTTGTAGGTTCTTGGGGGATCATTGAAAAGTCTATAGGAGCCTCATGTCATTGGATCAAAATCTAGTGATGAAGCACAAACCATTGATCTACAGAGATGCTTGAACTTTAAGTTTATAAATGATTAAGATTGTGACTTAGGCTTAAATTATTTAGGCTAAAGTTTATTGCGTGTTTACTAAATATAGAATAAACCTTAGGCTATGGAATTTATGCCTAAGTTTTCTAAATTTATGCGAAGGGGACCAAGACTAAATGTTTCAAGCCAATGTTTATGTTGTGTTTAAATAAGCATAATGTATTCATTGGTCTAAAATATTTATTCCAAGGCTTTATAAAATATGTTCAAAAGGATGAATATGCCATAGTGGTGTAACAACAAATAGGATTTTATTGTATTAACAAACACATGAAAACCTTTGGTCTAAATTCTATGTAATAAAGGCCTCCATTTTAAAATAAGACTTAGTATGTCTATAGTTTAAGGTTCATGGTATTTAAACAAAATACCATAGAGACCTTAAAGCATAGATTTAGACTAAGTTTATTTTTCATATATATAGATCATAAGACCATTTATAGATTTTTATAATTGAATATTTTTAGTGTTTGTGCATTTTTTGAACACTTCTCTCAGATTATAAAGCCATTACTGAGCCTTCCAAAAATATTTTGGAGTGTATTTTGATCCTGAGCATAATAGTTCATTAGATTAAATTTTATGGTCTCAAAAACATCAAATAAATCCTCACATACATTAAATGATGATCATATAAATTCCAATTTTAAGTTAGTGAAGCTTTTAATTTTATGGGCTTAAATTTGATGGTCATGCGATCATCAAATATGTCCTCACAGACATCAAATGATGATTGCATAAACATCAATTTTAATCTCCTAAAGTTTTTGTGGTCTAATGTGTGAGTTCCACTTGGCACCTCCATAAGGATTCTCAGTGTCTTGGACTTAATTCACTCCATCGGATGAAGTCCCACAATGAAGTGATAGTCGTAGGATCGTGATCCAGGAACTTGCTTGTGATTGGTTGTCTCTATCAGATGGGCCCCTTTACCTTTGATTATCAAATTCAAGGGTGCCACATATTAATTATTTAGGCATTTTATAATCCTTTGAATTTTCAACTATGACTCACTTCATCTAATCAAGTATTTAAAACAAAGTGAGGACTATTGATCATAATTTGAAAGATTGAATGTGATTGGTTAGGGAGTTATGTGTAGCATCCTATCAGTTTTCCTCACATCATATGATAAGAAGGCCAAGAGGAAGCATAAAATATTTTATTATCTAAAGTGCATGCTATTTAAGCTAAAGTTTAGGGTTTCCTCACTCTATTGGATCAAATACCACAATATAGTGAGGGCCGTTAGATCCTGCAAGATACGAGGAAGTTAAGTTAGGACCATAGTGATAAAGACTTAGGGTAAAGTGTTTAGGATAAGGTGTTAAGGCTAAGGTATCAATTGTATTAATAAATACATCAGGGCCTTAGGATTAAAACCTTAGGCTAAGACATAAATTAAGGGACCAAGCTAACATAAAAGTGGACTCGGGAAACCAAAACTTAGGCTAAGATGTTAAGACTAAGTTCCCAATTGTATTAATAAATATAGGGGGGCCTTAGGGTTAAATTATTAGGCTAAGTTAGAAAATATAAAAAATATCTTGTAAGGCAAATATTAATCTTAGCTGGGAACTTTTAAAGGGGGAAAATAACAAAGGGAACTAAACATTTTAAGTTAAGTTTTAATTGTGTTGAAAAAACATGACTAAGCTTAAAACATAAACTTTATCCTTAGGTCTAAATTTGGATTTTAAAAGAAAAGGTTCCTATCGATTTGGTTTCTGTCAACATTCAAATTTAAATTGGGGGCTTTGGCTAGGGTTTTAAAACATGAAATTCTTAGGGACAAATGCCATGGAACCTACAACTAAGAGCTATAAAGAACATTTATTAGCACTATTATCCAAAATTAAATCAAAACATAATTAAGATTTTTCTTGATAAAGTGGATGATCTTCAAATTACACAAATTACCTTATCATGCTAAATTTCATGTTCAAAATTTAGGGTTTCTCAAGGGTCCCAATTTTTAAAAATGGGGGTATGTTAGCCCCAAAAAATGGTGACTCAGGGGGGAAACATAACAATATGTTATAACTTAGAGACTTTGGTTTAGACAAATAATTATGTCATCTACTTCATTTGATCAATATCATCATCTAATTTATATTATGGCTGAAACAAACCTTGCACTTGTAGGCTTAGGGTCAATTATCAAGACATAGACATACTATGTGTATGCTTTGATTCCATTTACTATTTACCATGGGGTTTAAGAAAAAACTTCAAAGTTTCATGTCTTTAGCCATAAACGCTAACTTGTAGCATATTAAGATGTTCATTAAGAACCATACTTCTAGCTTAGGGAAGGCTTGGGCATTGCTCTACTACCAGCCAAACATTTATAACCCCAACATATATACCTTTGAATTCACTCAAGGCCTTGTTTCATTGCCATGTAGGCATCCATAGCTCTGGTGGAGATTACCAGTATCACATATACTTAGAAAGCTTTTTTGATTTTGCATTGAGTTCTTCTTCTTGTATTTTCTTGAGACTTTTATGCTTTTAACAAGGTTGGAAACCAGAATAGCCAAGTTTTAGGATTTGGTCAAGTGTCTAATCTTTGGAAAATCACCTATGGATGCAACCATTATCCTAAGTAAAGATGTTGAATGAGTTCTAGTATGACCCTACCATGATAATTTGAATTTTCACCCTACAAGTGCAAGTATTCTTAAAACCAATTTGAGGCCAATACAATGCTCAAGTTCCCATGAAATAGTTAACTTCTTCTATTGGTCTTTACCAATTTTTGATATACAATGTTATACTTACATTTCAGGACCATGGTCATTATATGCATGGGGTATATGCCTTCATTTCTGAGTTTTGGGAAATTTTAAGCAAATTTCATAACCTAAAGCTTAGGATTATCCAAAAGGACTTATTGGAATCAAGGAACAAAGCAACAAGAAAGAAACACACAATATAAAGAAGGAAAGTAGGAATGCAAAAGAAATCAAACAAATATATACATGCTTATGTATAAACAAGGGACAAAAAGGAAAGAACTGAAAGGAAACTAGCTAGCCTACTTACTCTAAATCTAACCATATTACAGTTTTACTCCATAAAGATCTCAAGAGGAACAACATAGAAGTAGTGTTTGAGTTATTGTCCATTGGTGGGCAATGTAAAATCTACTTCTTGTAGATCTTTGAGCTTGAAGGTGTTATTTCCCAATGTTTCTACAATCTAGTATGGGCCAATCCACAAGGGTGTGAATTGACCATGTTTTACCTTAAGCTTAGATGCTTTAACCCAAAGGAGAACTGGGTCTCCCTGTTTAAACACCTTAATCTTGTATTTTTATAAAACCATCTCTTGATTGTTGTTTGATGTTTACTGAAGTTAGTGAAGGCTTTCTCCCTTGAAGCTTCCATCTAAATTATGTCCAAAAATCTTGAGTTGGAAAGTTATTGACTCTCTTCCATGTATTCCTGCATAAATATGTATGTGGGCAACTTGAGAGTGATAAAAAGATAGGTTCTTGCCCATAAACTAATATAAATGGTGAATCTGTTAAGCTTGCTTGATTCTTATCCTATTAGCCCATAGTGCAAACTTAAGGAGATTATGCCAAGTCTTAGGTTTGTCTACAATAAAATTTTTGATTGCCTTCATCAAATTTTTATTTGTAGATTCAGAGACTCCATTTCCCTAGGTATAATGGTTGGATCAAAACTTGAGGGTAATGCCATTATCATAAGCCCATTTAGTCATATCTAAGTAAATGAATGTAGATCTATTGTCATACACTAGATAAACTAGAGTTACAAACCTAGTACAGATGTTTTCCTCTAAGAAGTTGATCACTTCTTCAGTCCTGCATTGTTTAGTGGCTATAACTTCAGTCTAGCTTGTATAATAGTCTATAGTGGTAAGGCCATACTTATGACCTTCAGATGAATTAGGCTTGATTACCCCAAAAAAGTCTAACCCCATTGCGCAAAGGGTTTATCAACCATGACTTGTTGCAGAGGCATTTCTACCTTTGGCTCCTTGGTGCTAAAAATCTAACATGAGTGGCATTCCCTCACATGCTTGTGAGCATCCTTAAAAATAGTTGGCTAATAATAGCTAGTTATAAGAATTTTATGGGATATGGTTCTCCCAAATGGATGTATATTGCCCAAATTTCCATGAAAGGTACCCATGATTTGGGTGGCTTCTTCTTGTGAGACACATCTCAAATAAACCCCTTTAAAATTCCTCCTATTTAAGACTCCATCCTTGATCAAGTAGTGGGTTGCCTTCAATCTTAGGGCCCTTTTTTTCTCCCTAGATAGAATTTTGGAAGAAATACCATTAATTAGAAAATGTATGATTGAATCATACCAATTACTAGCTTGAAAGTCTTGTTGATCCACTTACATAATACTTAGCCTAGGGTTAGTATTAGCAATCATCTGGATCAAACCTTGGCACCTCACTAATTTTTACTATTTTCCTCTCCAAGTCATATTCCTATAAAACTAACATCCACTTACTTCTATGTTCTCCCAATTCATTTTGACTTAACATAAGTTTGGTGGTAGGGTAAGGTAAGATAACATACACCTTATTTCTAAGGATGTAATGTCTAAATTTCTTAACTATCTTAACTAATGCATATGCATGCTTATCAATCAAAGAATAATTTAACTCAACATTCCTAAAATTAGTGCTCATAAAAGTAATTGGGTAGTCACACCCTTCAATTTTTTGAGTGCTCTAGCCATAATGTGGTTAGATGCAAAGGAATAAAGGTAGAAGTCCCTTGAGAAGTTAAGACTTATGAGGATTGGCACCTGCCTAATAGCCTTATTAATATCATTGAATGAATTTATAGATTATTCATACCATGTGACCTTGGAATCCTTTTTTAGCATGTTATTTAGTGGCTTGACAATCTCTACAAATCTAGAAATAAACTTTCTTACAAAATTTATCTTACCAAATAATGACTTTAGCTCTTTCTTACTATTTGGAGGTTCTATTCTAGATATGGCTTCCACTCTTTCATGATCTATAGAGATCCCATATTTGGTCATAAAATGACCCAATAATTTAACTTCAATCACACAACATATACTCTTCTTAGGCTTTAAGGAAATTCCATACCTTCTGTATCTTTCAAAAACTTGTTGAAAATACATAAAGTGATATTCCCTATTTTTTTAAAAAATGTTAAATCATCCTTATAAATAATGATGCATTTACCTATCAGGCCTTGGAAGGCATGGTCCATAGCTCTTTAGAAGGTAACTCTTACATTAATTAGCTCAAAGGGCATCCTCTTGTAAGAAAAGGTTCCCCACTTGGTGGTGAAAGCTATCTTCATCTTATCCTCTCTATCAACCAACACTTGGTTGTGACCTAAAAAGCCATCAAGAAAAGACATCATAGCTAAACCTAAAATTACTTGAATCACTTGGTCTAGGGAAGGAATGGGATAGTTATCATTTTCTTATGATTTGTTTACATTTATTAAGTCAATAAAAAGTCTAATCTCACCATTCTTCTTCCTAACTGGCACCAAATTAGCCACCCAGGTGGAATGCATGATGGGGAAGACTATCTTAGCATCTAATAATATTTTGACCTCTTTAAAAATCATGGGTTCTAGGATAAGGTTTACTGGTCTTTGTTTCTACCTGAATGGTTTACAATTTTCCTTAAGGGGTATAGTATGGGTAATGACCGTTGGATCAAAGATATTTAAGTCATCATAGGACCAAGCTATGCCATCATTGTATTGGCTAAAGAACTCTTTGGATTTCTTGTTCTCCATATCTAAACAGGATTTTCCAACATTTATTAGCTAGGGTTGATAATGGATACCAAGATTAATAACATTATGATATTTCCCACTTACTTTGGGAATTTTGGAAACCTCAACCAATTTTACCTAATCAAATATTCTTTCTAAATCAATCATCCCCTTTGTTAGTAATAAATACAAAAATTGATGTGGAATAATTTCACAAAATTGCAATAATAATAGATATAAAGAAGATGTAGAAAGAAAAAAAATAAACATGCAAAATAAGAAGACCAAATTTAGTGTGGTTCACCCAATGTGGGTTACATCCACCAAGAAACACTTGCTCAAATTTTATTACAAGCCACCAGAATAAATCACTCTTAGATCTATCTTCAAAATTAAAATGCATAAATATTATTTAGAATTATGCTCAACAATCCCTCTTGAAATCACATCTAAATTCACACACTCTGTTCTTCCTTTTTAAACCCTAGTTCTCATGATGTATTACCTATGTAATATCTATCTATACATAATACATCAATAAAGCAGTATTAAAAAATAATGGTTACCAAAACCATGGGCTAAGTCAACCCAAAAAAGGGTTTGCCATTAATGGGGGTCCCAAACCTTGACAAGAATACATATAGAGTGTAAATTACATTTTAAATGTACAGTATTTGAAATAAAATATAATTTAAAAATAGGCTCCATAACACAACACCCCTAGGGATCTTGTTGTCATTCTACTAAATGACTTTACCATCAAATTTATCCTCATTAGATGTAATTTCATTAGTCTCATCAATAATATGAGAATCAAATTTAATTGGTCATGAAATCCAATATCTACTGATCATCATTGAAAACTTAGAAATGGTTAACATTATCAAGCATTGAAAGATAAGGGATCAACTCAATGCTATAATTAAAGGATTCTTGGTTGGGCATGAGGTTAGATGTAGTAAATGCCAACTCATTAGTAGCTTGGTTTTGTCCTCTTGGGATGGAGGTAATGCTAAAAGCATAAAAATATTTAATCAAATCCCAAACCTTAAACTTATACCTTTTTAGGTACAAGAGCTTACATTAGTATTTTCTTCTTACTTGGTTGACCATTAGTTTTGAATCCTCATAAACTAGTAGTTCTTTGACCTTATTCTTATAGAAAACTACAAGACTAAGATAAGGGCTTCATACTCAATGAGATTTTTAGTACAGGGGAATTAGATATTTTAAGAATCATGGTACTTTCTATTAGTAGGGTCAGTTAAAACAATACCAACCCCTGATCCAACATTACACCTAGCACCATCAAAGTACAACTTTCATAATCTAGGAACAACATGAGCACTCTTGGGATCACATACCTTATCAGTATCTAGGGTGAAAGCCCCTAAGTCTAAGTCAATTATGTTGACCATATCATTCACAACATTGTACTTAGTTATCATATGTTTCATCCTGGGTTCTCTCTCAACCCTAATCTGATTAGGAACTCCCTTTCAAGGTAGACAAAGATGTGAAAAATCTATGGACATGTAACCATTCAAAGCCTTAGTCTATTCTATACTCAATAAGATTTCATAAACATTAAGTATACCAAAAATTTGACTATCAATGAATTACTACATCCTAGGCTTAGAAGCTAGTTGCAAGTGAACATTTACAAGCTCCCTAATTACCTTAACTCTAGATTTGTCTAATGGGGTGAAAACCCTGTCAGACTTAATGGGAATCAGGATAAGTTATTTGAATATAATTGTATGCATGATATTGGTAAATTATCCTAAATATAATAAAAAATTATGTAAGTTCTTACCAAACATCCTGATAGTGAGCATGAAAGCAGGAGAGTCAGCCTTGGCTTTGTGCACAGTCACATTGGCATGATCAGTCTTTGTGGATTGCTAGAATTCTTTGATAGAGATTCTAATAGGAGGCCCCTTCATTCTATAATATGTGTGAGTTCATGCAAAGTTATATTATTTTTTATCTTCTTTATGTCCTCAACTATGTTATATCTTATTTTAGAAGAACTAGGAATTTCAATGTTGGGTTTAGAAGTACTCCCTTTACGTGGCTTAGGATTGTTATTTGAAGAAGTGTCTGGAGGAGTTCCAAAATTATTTGGAGGAATTGAGGTAGTCAAGGGCTTCCTCTATTCTCTATTACTCAAGGGATAGGTCTTTTTCAAGAACTATTGAAAGGCTTGAATCTCCTCTAGGATTTCATCAAGTTCATTTTCCTCTTGAAAAGGGAAATTAAAGGTGTCCACTATGAAGGCTTGATCATATCACTTAGATCCAAAGGTACTTACACCACTATCCTTGTTAGAGACCACTTCAAATGTATCCAAATCCTCTTGGAAAGCCTCAAAGTCTTTGAAAATTTTTATATAATAAATTTCCCCATGTTTGGCTATGTAATGTACCCTGCAATAATTAGGTAATGTAATATTAGTGAGGTTAATGTCCATAGTCTTATTTTTATAATATGGCTCATTATTCCTATTATTATGAAAACTATCATTCTGAAATCTATTATTTGGCCTATTATACCTTTGAAATGAGAAGTTTCTACTTAAACTTTTAGTAGTATTTCTAACTTGGTTTTGCAATTGAAGAAAATTAGTGCTCAAAATTTGGACCATTTTTAAGATAGATTCATTTTAATTTTTAGGAGTTTTAAAATTATGTGCCTGATTATTGTTAGCAGATGATACCAGAGCCCTTTGATCATTTGGATTGAAGCCATAAGTAGGATGATTTAAGAATCCCAAATTTTGATTGGGAGCTGTATGACTCAATGGAAACTGAGTTAGGTTTGGGAGTTGATTAAGGCTATGAGATTTTGGTTATTATTTGGGAATAAGTTCATCACATGCATTTGTGGGTTGATGTTTAGCATAGAAATGTTATTTTCCCTTGGGGTTGCATCTAATCATTGATGGTTACTACCTCAACATAGGCTCTAGCTAATGAAGTTATGGTTAGCATGGATATTTTCAAGAATACGAAGGTCATGAGATCTACTTCATCTTTGTAAATATCTAGAGCTAAGACATCATCAAGCTTATAGGGGTCTATGGTCCTGCTAAACATTTTTTGAAATATAGCATTGAAGGACCTAATAGGCTCACTTGCATCTCTTCCAATGGTGGTGAACTAATGGTAGATAACACAAGGACTAACAATCTTACGAAATTTATCTATAAACACATTGTTAAAGTCATCTTAGATAGTGATGTAATTATTAGGTAAGTTTAAAAACCATTCATAAGCAACATCCTTAAAGGTGTAGGGGAATAAACTACAAGCTATATCTTCATGCACAACATTAAAAAATATTAAGAAAGCTTTGAAAGACTTTGTATGTTCCTCAGTAGTTACTATACCTATTGGACTAAATGTAGGCAAGTACTTCTCAAGGTTATGTGGGATATCATGTACCACACCTGGTACATTGATTGAAGATTCTCCCAGCTAGGTCATACTTGGATGAAGATCAAAGGCAAAGGTACCATAAAAGGGTGAATTTGAAAGATATTTGGATCTCCTACATCTACCTTTATCACATTTGGCTTTTTTGTGAACCTCAAACTTGAGTAAAGGCTCCATAGTTTTTGAGTGTGATATTTTTCTAATCTTGGGTAATTCTAGCTTAAAATTTGAAGATCCTACCTGAAATACGATGTATCAAGTTAAATTTTATAAAGAAAAAGAGTTAGACCTATGCATTACACTTATTTTTCAAAGGTGGTATGAAAAATTTCAAAGGATGTTGATATTTTATTGAATTAGCTCAAAGATTCATTCAATTATGTGAATATGATCTATCTTTATAAGTCTAAGCCTAAAGAAACTCAGATCTCTAAAAGATATGCCAAACTTTGATTGAAATGAGCCATCTTAACCTAATATACTATGGATTTTCAAAGTGAAAGATAAATTTACCAAAAACATGTATCAAATTCAAAATAAGCATAAAGATGCATTACAAACAACAAAGGTCAATGATATTTATACTTCTAAGCAAATAATTCACTAAAAAATAAAAAGATACATTGATCTTAGGTCAAAACATGCTAAGATCAACAAAGATTCAAAGAATTCACCAAGATTTGGCCCTCCTTCTAGTGCCAGTGGAAGCTTCTCTTGTTGATTCTTCTAAATGAACCATGGGTGCTCTTAGTGTTTAAATAACACTTTTCACTTTAGAATTAAAAAAAATAGAGAATGAGTTATAAGTTTTATCAATCTTGTCTCTTGTGGTGAAATAACAGTAGATCAAGATAAATTATTCCAAAATATCTATATGATTTAGTAGTGAGATCCACCTTGGTTTGTTCTTTATGACTTGTACAGAATCTATGTTAATACTTAGTGAATTGTGATCAAGATTTAGGTTTATAAAATAATCTAAGTGGTTATTTATAATGAAGCTAAGACTAAAGTGATTTGGTATAAAAAGGAGCAAAGAGAAGGGTAAGACAAAAAAGAAATGGGTGATTACCAATTTTAATCTCAAATATCATGACAAAACATCAATTACAACTGAGTGAACATTCAAACCAATATATAATGTAAAATAGCCTAAGCTCAAATTCCACTGTATATCAAGAAACTTCAATGGATAATGTAAAGAGTCAAGAGTAAGAACTAGGTCTACTTTAATGATTTACTACTATAATCAAATAGCATTTGCACATCTGAATACAAAGTAAAAATTAAATGAAGCAGAACCTAATATCTTCTAACTAATTTAACATATGCACAAATTAGATACCCTATGATTAGAAAATGCAACTCAAAATTCAAAGACACCATTCAAATTCAAAACATTAACTAACAATTGAGAGACAAACTATATTAGCAATCAACACATAAAATATGGAGTATCCTTGAAAAATTCATTGATTATATTAATTGCTTCAAGTGTACAAAATTTACTCAAAAATCTCTCCCTTTTAGAAATGGTAATACATGAATTTATATAAATATCAGGTAGTATACCAATCATTTACAAATTATAGGTATACAAAGATAAGGATAACTATCCTTACAAGTTCTAAAATACACATACTTTTCACAATCATATTGACCTAGAGGAAAATATGCTAACAAACTAGCATATGCCTTTACAATAGAATATTCTATTTCAAACTATTACAAAATTCTAAAAAATAGAATATTGTATAAATTTTAGGTGGGGCCTCTGCTTGTTGTTGTTTGATGAGGCTCATGGCCTTAGTATGTTTCTCATCAACTAGCTCTAGATTCATAGCAAGCTTTAGGATACACTCTTCCTCTTGATTTTCCAAGTCATCAAACTCTCTGTTGTTTCTGGCCATGGATTGTTTAATGCTCCTAGCTTTATTTATCCTCTCTCTAGCATTGAATATCATGTCTAGGATCTTACTGTTATCATCCATAGATTTGCCTTGGTTCTTTCCTTTGATTTTTTGATTTACCAAAGTAGCCCTATGTTTTAATTCCTGATCACTTATGATTTCAAGGGCAATGGGTTGAGCATGATCTATAAGCATGGTCCTAATAAGTTGTTCAATCCTTTTAATTAGATCCTTATCATCTTCTAGGATCCTTTCCACATTATTATGCTATGGACTCAAAATTTGAACCTTGTCAACCATAATTCTTAGAATTGTGCTCAAGTATCCTAAACTGATGGTTTTGAAGTTTGGGATCTATTTTTTGCTTGTATGTTAAGAAGTTCACCTATCTTGTCTTTCGAGGCTTGCCATTGGGTGACCAAACTCTTGGCCAATGTAGTCTACTGCTCTAATGCACTCTACCTCAGTTTGATTATTTTGAGTACCTCAAACATGCCATAAAATGACTCATCTAGCATTTTGGTCATGAATTCAAGAAAAAATAGAATTTCCTATTTCTTTAGGTTTTATTTCTCCTTTTCCAAATTTAAGATCCTCTATTTCATTCTTCTGACCCCTGCTTTAGCCTATGCTGAATGGGCCTCAATCAGAGTTTCCATATCTTATTCATGAATGGAAGTTTCACCAAACTATTAGCCTCCCATAGGGGTTAATCCTACAAAGGGCTCTACCTTTTGAAAGGTGAATTCCTCTATTTACACCATGGCTATTTTGGTGGTAACCCTCTCCAATCTAGCTAGATATATATTAAATTTCACAGTGGTAGATAAACTTCTAAATTTTAGAGGTTCTAGGACCTCTACACCTATGCTACTTGATGCTCCTGGAGCATCCATCTTCTTATCATCTAGTCCTTGGGTGAACACAATTCTTTTATCTTATTGTTCCTTCATAATAGCCCTTATCCATGGATTCATGTCATCTTATATCTCAACATCAAAAAATCTTGTCATGGCCCATGAATGGAAAAGTGAGGGAATCTTTTGTAATTTCCCATAAATGAACCAGTCTAGAATGATTGGCCCATGGATGGAGAATTCATCACTAAACAAATTTATCTCACTTGTGGGGTGAGATATGGTCAATCTTGGCCTCTTATTTGATCCTACAAGAACCAATGCTAGCTCTAATCTCTTCTTTTCATGGAATGGCATAGGGACCATACCCAGAGTAAGATCATCTTTAGGCTTTCCTAATTGGACTTGGGCTTCTTCAAGATGATCCTCCTCCCTGTCTGTATTATATGCCTCTAAAATATCTTTGACAACACCCTCAAGTGTCTCTTCTATTTCTAAGGTAATCATATCAATATATTGGATTGAGGAAGGTGGTCTTTGTGGGAGTGTTGAATATGAGGGCCCCTCCCTGGGTCTCTCTTCCAATCTTACCTCTTCCACTTTCTCTTTGTCATGGCCTTGTTCATCCTATACTTGCATAATTTTCTCTTAAGGCTATGGTTGTGGTTATTCTACTTGGGGCTACTCTAGGGATGTTATAGATGGTCTAGGCAACAAGTGATACTATAAATGATGCATTTTCCTTGCCTCTCCTGATGGATTATCATCCCTGATTAATTTTTATTCCAATTTGATGTTGTGCCCTTATATCCTAGATAAAACCTCTTCATAATTCTTAGCTTTAATATAAATGGTGTCATAGACACTAATTTGATGCATTTACTCAACTTGGGGAGATTATTATCTTTCAAATACTCATATAATGTGTTCTTTAGATCCCACATTTTGAGTTCATCCAGCTAAAATCCAAATGAATCCCTATGTGTGGACATGATTTCCACCTACTTCCAATCTTTAAATATGGTCTTCCTAATGTTCAACAAGAATGGGTGGAGTAGACCCTTCATTTTATCCTTGCATATTTTATCAATTCCATTAATGAGTTGGGTAGTAATTTCTTGTTCAGTAAACTTGCTAGGAACATATACTAGCAATCAATAAGATTAGGATAGGATGCCCTCAATCATGATGACTATACAATTAGGTTAATACCATGTCTACCATCATTTCAACATACTGATTGATGAGGGAGTGGACCCTAGGCATGATAACACTTGTGATGGCCTCCACTATGGTTGGATAAATGAAATTATAAATAAAATACATGTGATTCATGTACTTAAAGATATGCAATTTTGAATAGTGGTGTGAAATAGTAGTTTTGCCATTTGGGGGCCAATTCCTAATCCTTGGGAAGTTAATTGAGGTAATTAGGGCATTTAGTAAGTATGACATCATATAAAACTACTTGGAGGTATTCCTTTTTATGGTAGTGAATTGCTTGGTGAGGAAGACATTGATTAAATATTCAATTGGAGGGGTGAGCTTTTCTTCAACCAGGAAATGCACAAAAGGGACTTAGATTTTATTCACATAGGTGGTTGAAGGGGAACTAAAGGATTAGTTAAACAAGGTCATAATTACCCTAATGCCCTATTTGAATTGGAATATTGAGATCTTGCCTTCAAATTCCTTGAAGATATGGGGTCCTTGGTGCAGCTAGGGCCTAAGGATAAAGTCTAGGTCATGGTTGCTAGTCTATTCCTTGATTTTGGCTAAGTCTATATGGGAAAAGGGGACCTTATAATACTTTTCAAAATCCATAGGATAAATATATGCTACTTTATTGAAATTTCCCTCTTGAATGATCCATTCATTATCAATTCTATAGTCAACAAATATGGGATCAAGGATATCGATACAATGTAATACCTCAAGTTTTACCATGACATGGTGAAGGCTAACCATTTGGACTACAACCAAGTCATATTTACTCCTACTCATGGTTTAAAATTATCTATTCATACTTGAAAATGGGTGGTAAATCCTCTATCATGAAGAAGAGGTCAAATTATTTCCTAATGCTTGGGACATTTAGGGCTACAAGGTCTAATTTGGTATCTTTAAAGATCTAACCTTCATTGTTTGTTGACAAGTAGAGCTCAGTCTCTTCTTTCAATTATTTTTTGTGATCTACCATTGTCTCTACTCTTGTAAATTACTCACATGAGATTGCAAATGATCTTTGTGAACAAGCTTAGAAACACAATTAAATTCTTTTTGGATTAAATTATAACCAATTGAGTCTATTTAGGTCACTTTTATGTAAGGTTTAGGGTTTTGGAGCTTTAATGATAAAATATATCTAGGATTTGGCTTATACATGCCTTGGATTTGATTTGGACCTTTGCCTTTATACCTTTGCATTTCCAAGCCCATAAGATCTTGTATTTTATCCTTTTCTACTTGCATGGCACTTATGTGGCATTGATCTGGGCCTTTTTTGACATTTTTCATGAATGCCTTTTAATAACTAGCCATTGGCATTTAAAAATTCCTCTTTTATTTTGCTTTATTGGATCAAAATGTAGGATTAACACAAGCTATTGATTTTAATCTGGGCCCTTACCTGTGATTAGTTCCTTTTGTTCTAAGCATTGTAGTTGTGACACTTGGCATTTTTACATGACTCCCTATGATTCAAATCATATGTTAGTGATTTATTGAATGAACATTGGCCATGGATCAAGATCATGGGCCTTTAAAAATTCATGAGCACCTTTGTACCATTGGATCATCTGCTAGTGATGAAGCATAAACCATCAAATCATCTTTCTAGCTCTACCTTGAATGGGCCTTTGTCATGCATCAAACACATGAGTTCTTGGGGGCTCATTGAAAATTATATGGGAGCCTCACATCAATGGATCAAAATCTAGAGATGAAGAGCAAACCATTAATTTGTAGATATGACCAGACTTTAAGTTGGTACGTTATTAAGACTGTGACTTAGGATTAAATTCTTTAGGCTAAGGTTTATTGCATGTTTATTAAACATGTAATAAAACTTAGGCTAAGGAATTTATGCCTAAGTTTTCCAAATTTATGTAAAAGGGATCAAGATTAAATATTTCAAGCCAATGTTTATGTTGTGTTTAAATAGGTACAATGTATGCATTGGTCTAAAATATTTATGCCAAGTATTTATAAAATATACTTAAAAGGATCATAATGCCATAATGGTGTAAAAAAAAATAGGATTTTATTGTATTAAAAAACATACAAAAAACATTTGGTTATAAATATTTAGTCCAAATTCAATGTAATAAAGGCCTCCATTTTAAAATAAGACTTAATATAAGTCTATGGTTTAAGGTTCATGGTATTTAAACAAAATACCATGGGGATCTTAAAGCATAAAGTTAGACTAAGTTTATTTTTCATATATTTAAATCATAAGACCATTTCCACATTTTGATAATTGAATATTTCTAGTGTTTGAGCAGTTTTTGAGAACTTCCCTCAGATTGTAAACCCATTTTTTAGCCTTCTAGCAATATTTTGGAGTGTATTTTAATCCTAAGCATAATAATTCATTAGCTTAAATTTTATGGTCTCATGGATGTCAAATACATCCTCATGGATGTCAAATGAATGTCGTGTGAACATATTTAATCTAGTGAATCTTTTAATTTTATGGGCTTAAAGTTGATGGTTGTACAGATGTCAAATACATCCTCATGGATGTTAAATGATGATCATACGAATGCCAGTTTTAAGCTCATAAAATTTTTGTGGCCCAATGTGGGATTACCAATTAACACCTCCATGGGGATTCCCAGGGTCATGTCATTAATTCACTCCATTGGATTAAAGCCTGTGATGAAGTGATAGCCTTAGGATCATGATCTGAGAACTTCCTTGTGATTGGTTATCTTTATTAGGTGGGCCCTTTTGCCTTTGATTATCAAATAAAAGGGTGTCATGTGTTAATCATTTAGTCCTTTTGTAGTCCCTTGAATTTTCAATTGTGCCTCACTCTATCTGATTGGGTCTTCATGATGAAGCGAGGACCATTGATCATGATCCGAGAGATTAAATGTGATTGGTCAAGGAGTTATGTGTAGGATCTGAGTGGTTTTCCTCATTCCATCCAATCAAAAGGCCATGAGGAAACATGAACCATTATATTATCTAAGGTATATATTATTTAAGATAAATTTTAGGGTTTCCTCACTCTATTGGATCAAATGCCACAATAAAGTAAGGGTCGTTGGATCGTGTGAGATGTGAAGTTAAGTTAGGACCATAATCATAAATAATTAGGCTAAGGTGTTAGGACTAATGTCTCAATTGTATTAATAAATACATCAGGGCCTTAAGATTAAAACCTTAGGCTAAGGCATAAATCAAGGGACCAAGCTAACATAAAAGTGGACTTGGGAAACTAGAACTTAGGCTAAGATGTTAAGACTAAGGTCCTGATTGTATTAATAAATATAGTGGGGACTTAGGGTTAAATTCTTAGGCTAAGTTAGGAAATATAAAAAGGATCTTGAAGGGAAAATATTGGTATTAGCTAGGAAATTTTAAAGGGGGAAAATAATAAAGGGGACCAAGCATTTTAAGTTAAGTTTTAGTTGTGTTGAAAAAACATGACTGAGCTTAAACACATGAACTTTATCCTTAGGTACAAAAATTGATTTTAAAAGAAAATGTTCCTATCGATTTGGTTCCCACCAACATTCAAATTTAAACTGAGTGCTTTGGCTAGGGTTTTGAAACATCAAATTCTTAGGGACAAACACCATTGAACCTACAACTAAGAGCCATAAAGAACATTTATTATCATTGTTAGCCAAAATTAAAGCAAAACATAACTAAATAAACTTGCTCTTGATAAAGTGGATGATATTCAAATTCCAAAAATGACCTTATCATGCTAAATTTCATGTTCAAACTTTAGGTTTTTCCAA
Source organism: Torreya grandis (assembly GCA_037957365.1). Classification (NCBI taxonomy): domain Eukaryota; kingdom Viridiplantae; phylum Streptophyta; class Pinopsida; order Cupressales; family Taxaceae; genus Torreya; species Torreya grandis. The sequence goes on from JARHVA010000541.1 coordinate 4,970,523, forward strand.
GGGTCCCAATTTTCAAAAATGGGTGTATATTGGCCCCAACACGTAGCTCAATAGAGCATCTTCAGAACTACTTACCAGTATCTTCAGATCTTGACTAAGGATATTCATAGCTTACTATGTTCATCTTCATATCTTAATGGATCATCTTCAAATATACTTACTAATATATTTAGAGCTTGACTAAGGATATTCATAGCTCACTATTTTTTATGTCAAGTCTCTAAAACTATTGCCAAAAAGGTGTTGTCAAAACTGTTGATGAATTCTCAAGCCTTCAAATTCTCTCTTAGTAGAGAGACATTAGGTTTCTTGGCCTCCTTGTCATATCACGCATATAAGCTCATACCCCACTTCACAAAAAATGATAGAGACCTACTCAAAAATGACTTATGGATTCCTCCTTAGTCTTCACAACATATGCACTCACCATATAGAATTTTAGAACATCTGCAACAGACTCACATAGTCAATCATACTATGTATGCATCCATATAACATATGAACCATTACATACCTTTATACATCTTGAAGGCATCTCATTTTCAAACATAAGGATGAATAATATCCATCTTGATTTTTTTTCTTAGGATCCACCATACTTTTATCATGTCTTCATATTTATGCAACATCTATCAAGGCTCAAACAAGCATCCAACATGATTCTACTTACTAATGAGTGTCTCCATGAAGCCTAATAGAGTCACCCCTTCCATAGATAATTTGAACACCATAAATTTAGGAGATTCCTAGATCTTCATACTCTCACAAGATTGAATATTCTTCAATGCTCTTCTAAGCTTGACTATCAACTTAGTCTTAACTTTTCACTTGGCTTCTTCATAATCCTTCTAAGATGATAAAGAATACTCTTGACATTATTTCAAATCTAAATTATGATCTATAGTAGCAAACAACCTACCTTGGTTTATGAGTCTATCATGACTCACCTTATCATCCTTTTTCTTCTCAATTTGAGCTAATACCAAACACTTTTGGCATTCTACCCTAGCAATTAGCTCACCTTGATCCATAGGCTGATCATGACTAGTTATCACCTTCTTTGTTCTCCATACCAACATTTTTTTAAGTCTTGATGAATTATTCAATCTAATCTTACAAAATATTGCAATATGAAAAACACATTAACACTCTATCAAATAACCTTACTCTTTTTAGACATACCTCTTGATTGATGTGGTCTATGATCTCTTCTTTACCAATTGATTCCTCTACCATAGTACCATAAAAACTCATTCTTAGGTGGCATATTTCTACATTCCTTTGTTTTATGTCCATACTGATAACAAGCAAAACATTGACCATTGAAAGCATTGAAATACCTCATGGTGTTAGGCTATCTAACAAAAAATTTCTTCATTTTAAGGTTGATCTTCTTGTTCATATTAGCATTCTCCTTATTCATCTTTTGATCTAATTTTAAACCAATACCTATTTTATCATTGGTAGACTTATGACCACTTAAAATGTCATCTAGAGCCTTAGTGATATTTTAAAACTTATCATAGGTATTCATATTACTCATTTTGTTTATACATTGTTCATGCTTAACATTTAAAGAATCTAGATCTATCTTTAACTAGTCATACTCAACTTCTTTTGATCTAAACCTTTAATTGACATCCTCTAGCTGATTCCTAAGATCTTTAATAGTCTTCTTTTGATGCTTCAAATTATCAAGGGAACTTATGATCTCAACTTCAAGGTATAATTCATATTCTCTTTATTCATTGTCATAATATACTTATTTATCATACATGTTGTCTTCTTCTTTTTTATAACAAGAGATCTGTGCTTTTAGGATCACCTTTAAGCTGTTAGACTTGTCTTCAAAAGGACCAAGATTTGATACCAATTATTGGAAGCATAATCAATGAAAGGTGGGGATGTTAAATTAATGTCCTTAATACTCTTTTAATTTCAATTCATCATTCATTAATTACCATTCATCAATAAATATCAACCCAATGTACATAAGTATGAAGAAAACATTAAGCAACCAAATCAATGCATAAACAACCATAACACATCATAAAGGTGGGAAACCCTCATGGGGGATAAAAATAATTGAAAAAATAGTTATATAAAGCAATGAATAAATATTATCCTAATTACCAACCCAACAAGGAGAACCAACCCCTAATTCACCATGCACCCACTCAAATTTAACAAGCACTAACTTGCGAGGAGGCACCAACCCCCTTATTGATCAATCACCCATTCAATCAACACTATGATGAATCAACACCCACTCAGTCACCAATGATTTATCTACCTTTTCCTTGATTCTCATCAACACATGATGATGGTATTATTATACTCTCTCTATTTCTTTTTATTTCTATGACATCAATGTCATACTCAATCTTCTATTTGCTCTCTCCAAACATCAACTATCTCATCATGGCCTTATCAACATATTCAGGTCTATAATACACCTATGATCATATATGAAAACCTCATAGACTTATAATCTACTCCTCTCCTCATGAATGTTATCTTAATCATAATTTTCCATCATGGTCTTCTCTTTGATGCTTATAATCATATTCAAAATTACCTCTGACCCACGTAAATCTATCATTGCTCAATATTTCTTCTATAACCTTGATTTATTCAAATAGGCACTGATATTCATATGAATACCTCCTATTATATATTCATGAAACCCATATTATGATACACATTACCTCCTTCTAATCCTATTTTTGCTCTTTTATTCGCTTTCACACATACTTGTCTGACACACATACATATGCCTAATTAGCTTTACTTTTATACAAGTCACTTGATCTCATATACCTTGGTCATCCATGCACACTTGAATACTTGAATTACCTTTAAAATTGGTCTTATAAAATTTTAAAAACATTAATCAACCAATACATTGTTCTATCCGTAACATATAGGACCAAAACCTCTTTTAGGCCTTAAGGAGACCTAATCCCATTAGGCCTTCATTAGAGCACGTTACTCTTTGCCTTTGTTGAAATACTTAAAAAATACACATATAGCAGGAAAAACTTATATTAAAGTTAAATATGCATTATTCAACTTAAATTTAGTTCCAAAACACCTTTTAAGCCCAATCACCACTTGAACCCCTTCTCAAAACACTATTCACAATAGGCCTGTACATACAAAAAAATTTATTTTGAACAATTAAAACATAAAATCAATTTTGACAAAAAACCATGGAAAAAAACACATATACAGAGTCATCATTATTGAAAAGTCATAAAAAAATTCATTAGATGATTTAACTCAAGGTATACATGGTCAAACTCTTCTCTACAAGATGCTTACTCTGAACTGCCAACTAGATTCAAAACATAGTCAAGGAAACATGAACTTCTGACACCTAATTGAACATACTCAAGGTATTTCAATGATATTATAACATACTTGTAATAACCTCAAGCAATTATATCATAATATCTAATGGAAACTATTGGTCTTATAGACCAATATGTTTATTTTTTCTTTCATAGACTTCACTCAACTAGATAAGCCATTTTGGATTCAATGTTCTAGCCTCTTACACTGACTTTCAAGATTATGAAAAGGATAGATATGTCATTCAAGTCCAAAAAAAACATCATATGAACTAGATATATTGACTTAGGGAAAAGAGCCTCAAACTCATCACTGCAACTACTATATGCCCACTAGAATTTATCATACAACATTCATGTTTGCATATAATTCACTATCAACATTTTTATACCAATATACCATTATAATATTAGATGTATTTAAGATGTTTCATTATGAAATCACATATAATTCACTATGATCCACATATTAACCATATTTTCATAAACACAACCCTATGCTCAAACTACATTCCAAAATCTTCAATCATGATTTATACTATAGAAAACTATGAAAAAAATTCATATTATTTCCTCTGATAGCCATAATCCATTTTAAATCCATCTTCTTCATGAAACCATCTAATAAGGTTTGTTGTCATACTGAGTCTTAAAACCCTTAGATTTATATCAGTCTATATTTTGCTTAGTTATTTATTTATATCACTAAATATTATCATTTAGAACATAATTAAAGTGAATTTCAGACCTTAAGATCATTTAAAAAAATTTAATCTACTCACCTTCGATGATTGATAACACTAAACAACTCTACAACCAAGCCTTGTCTACCATTATGCAAACCTTCAAGGTATAGTCATGTTGTTTGATATTTTTATTACACATAAACATGTTCCATAATCTCACTTAATGCATGAAATGAATATTAAAGGAGTTCATAATATACCCTAATGATTAAAACAATAATCCAAATAGTCTAAATGAGTTCTAAAACCATTCTACTCAAACTGGGTTTACTGAGTTTTATCATAGTTTACAATGGTCAACCTGGACAAGTAATAAATTAATTTTTATGGACATTCATGGAGAAATTCCACTTGGAGGTTGTTCATGAAGGAATATAATTCATCTTTTATTTTTATACCATGCCAAAATTATTAGTATCTTGGTCTCTACACACATTTCTTTTCTTACTAGTTTCTTTGGTAAACATACTCAGTTTGAATTCCAATAGTCATATATTTGAAAACCAATTGCTATTTCTTGAGACATAAATTTAATGGAATCTAACATGTATCCAGTCTAAATACCAACTTGGGAGTCTTATAACTTGAGATATATAACTTATCAATAAAAAATTTGGAGGGCATGTTCTTAACACATATGTTGTCATCTTTATGTCACCCTTTGACCCTATTTGACTTTTTAGGTACATATAATAAATGCACAAATTGTCTGGTTCATCCATACCTTGATGACATGTAGTGATGGTCTATTTATTCTAATCTATGAATGCACATTTTACTCTCTCTAAAGGATAAATTAGATCTTCAAAATCTCACCAAAGGATCTATGAACCCCTCACAACATCCTCTTGGTTCTCAATGCTCTATACTCTTACCATACAACCTCCAATCCATAAAATTGGCCTATTTTTCATTAATGCATAATAACATGATGCATCTTGGACATCAATGAAAACTCTAGCATCAACGACCATGCTCAATACAAGGATCATATTGAATCCTTTACTTACTTAGATTTACCTCTTGGATAGACTCTCTCTAGTAATATTCCCTCTCCTCTTAGTGACCTCAACTATCCTGAGGAACCCAAGGGACTTTTTCCTTTAGGAAATGAGAATTGGTTTAAAGTTAAAACATTAAAAAGGGAAAGGAAAAAGGTTGCCCTTGATGCAATCACTAGAAAAAAATAATCTTAGATTAACAATAAAAAAGTTTTGATATCTTTCAAAGAATGTCTTCAAGGGTTATCGAGGACCTTAAGATAGTCCAAGATAGTAAGGTTTTAATGATTTTTTCCTAGAAATTTGGGGGACTCTTCACACCCTTACGTTCCATGCTGACCATTTGGATTTTTAATGGCATGTTTTTTGACAACATGGGAGACATTAATTTGGATGGTCACAGAGAGAGATGTAGAGATTCAATCCCCCTATTTGATATTCCTTGAGATCAAAGCTTCTGGCCATTGGAGCATTTACTATTAGACTTATTCCATCCATAGTCTAATTAAATGTGAAAAATACCCCCAACAAAAAGGGGGTGGGTTGCACATTTTTGGGCTTTTAAGTGTGCTAAAATTATAAAATTCAAATGCCCACTGATAGTTTTGAAAAGAAATAGAATAGGAAAATGAAACAAAAGTTTAGAAAAGTGTTTCTCACCCTTAAAATGAAGGAATTTGTGATGGGTTTTAGTATAAATACTAAGAGATCTCAAGAGAATTATGGCATGCACCATTTAAAGGATCAAAATTGAAAGAATATGATTATTTATGTGTAGGATAGGTTTATATAAGAAGCTAAGGAAAAATAATGTAACTCCTTGGTGGAAAAATTTGTTGGTGCTAAATATAAAATGGTGGAAGTAAGGAAATAGATTAGGTCAAAATGGAAATAAGTGGGAAAAGTTAAAACAATATCTCTTACTAATGATTGCATTCTATTTTTTTTTATTGTGTGGGGAAAGTTATTGGAAAATCCTAAATGAGGGCCCATGGATAATGGGAAAGGCATATCTCACATTACAAAAATGGAAACTTAATTGGTCTTCTACTGACTTTAGGCCTGATTAGGTTCTATTGTGGTTGAAAATCCCTAACCTGAATCTCCTATTTTGGGATAATAGAACCCTAAGGAAATTATTAGAGTTGTTTGGCACACTAGTGAGTATGGAATTTGACATCCATTCATGTAAAATAATGACTTCAACAAAAATTTATGAGCTTATTCCTATCGATCAATAACTTCCTACATCAATCTAGCTTAGGTCCTCTTTGGGTTTTTAGAACCAGAGAATCCTTTTTGACAAGTATAAGAAAATTTACCTTCAATGTATGAAATTTGGTCACTTAATTGATTCTTTTATAGAGCATAATGATGTTCATTATTGTTTCAAATACTTGAAATACTTCCAATCCACTAAAAATTCTAGGATTTTGATGGGGAAATTTTGAACCGCACCCTAAGGATCTCTTGGAAAAAATTAAAGAGTAGAATATTCTATAATTAATTATAGATCTAGATCATTTTTGGTTAATATCATATTCATCCTCGATTCTTAGTTTTTTGGGTTCTTTTTTTGGCTCCTCTAACCGTATGACTCAATTTTGTCCTTCCTCATTCTCTAGTTGCTCCTAGCTTCTTGTATTTTCTCTTTTTAAGTTTTGATACTATATCCATTTTTTATTTTTGGGGAGACCTGAGCCTCCTAATGTGGTTGGGATTAGAATCCACACTAGTCAAAGGTGTGATTACCTTAATTTAGACATAATTTTTTTAAAATTTAGATTGCATAAGATAATACAATAACCATATAAGTATAAATGCTAACAAATATTTATTAAAATTACTAAATATATAAATGACCAAAAGGATAAGGCACTTGGATTATTTATATTATATTTTTATCACTACTAGTGTAAAATAATATAATATACTCTAAGATGGATTTGTGGTTGCTCAGCTTAGGAAATAATTGTTGAAATCTATCAACATGTTTCAAATAGAGGTCAAACACCTACACAAACTAGATATATCCATTGTCTACTATGATTATTCCTATATAATTTACCAATATGTTCTAACACATATCATTGACATTGCTTTTTAAGATGATTTATTATCCTCAACCCTATGTGTATATTTTGATTTTGTCTTATTTTTACTTGAAACCATAGCTCCACTTTCAACACTTTCTTGACATATTAAAATGGGTTAGAAAGATGGCTTGGACAACCCTAACCACTCCTCCATTGAGCATTTCCAATGTTCCAATACTTTGAATAGAGATCAAACCACATGTAACTATCCCACCTATTTGTGTGTGAAATCAATAATATTTTTCTAAAATGCAATGCATAAATTCATATTTAAAAACTTGAGAACATGAAACTTTGACATTGGAATAATGTTCATATTTGGATTTTGGATTGTTTCTTTCAAGTTTTTTATAATTGGATGTTTTTTTATATTGTATTAAGGATGTGAAAATATATTTTTAATATAAAAGTGGTTATCAATTAGTGACCAAGTGAATAAGACCTTAAGCATGTGTGTGTTTGTATGAATCTATGGGTAATTTCCCACCATAATTGACATGAAAAATGTGTAAGCTGACTCAAGGGAGGGTTTTAAATTTTAAAAATAGTTTTTTGAGGAATTTGGGCCACTATTGATGAAGTCAAACATTGCCACTAACCATCAATATCTAACTATTATTATAACTATCCATAAATGAATAAATAATAATTTTAAATATGAGAACAATCTACTTTGAATAATAAAGTATTAAAGCAAAAACTAGGGATATGATGTATACAAATGCCATAAAATTAGGTTGGTTGGGTTTATAAATAGATGAATGGCTAGGAGAGAATGTGATAAAGAGTCAAATGTGTACACACACATATCATGTATGTCAAATATAGGTCAAAATTAATATTTCCATTTGTCTAATACCAAATTTATATGTCTACACTAGGTTCATCTAGTTTCTTCAAGAGGGAAGGCATGCTATTTATTAAATATAACTGATATGTTTTCCAATATTCCAACCCTAAATGAATTAGGATAAATTAGTTGCAGAATTGCATTTGTATTTCCATTACACATAGTAGGTAGTCCTCATCCAAATCTTAGATGATTGGTGTGTTTATTTCAATTCTCTTAAAAAACTAACCCATTAGTTTCTTAAACCATTGTGGGAACCTCTTTAATTGAATTCTTTCATATGTGATGTGGAACATTTCCAACTCATATATCTTGATTTAATCCATTACATTATCGTGTGTGGTAAGGAAAAATTTAGTGCATCCTCCCTCTTATTATCATGCATGTTGTTAGTAATGATGACTTATTTAACTTATGAGTTTTTCATAGGCTCTCTATTATACCTCATAATTTATTCATGTTGTACCTTATTATCTATGAATTACACTACATTTTATTCCACCAAATTCACCTTTAGAATCACTATTTTATTGAACTCCTCAAAATGAAAAGTTATGGAATGGGCATACTCTTTCTATAATCTCACCTGACTTAATCCCTTACCTCTATTTATTGGAGATCCAATCCTTTACTTTTTTTTGTAATCAAATAAGTTAGATAGAGTTATTCAAAGATTACCTAAACTCTGATCACTTGATTTACTAACTCTGAGTAATTTTATTTGATCACCATCCTTTTTTTGGACATTGTATCTTCCAAATTATGGTTATTTAGAGGAGTTATAGTGTAAAATTACCGAGGGTGGATTTCAATGTTTTAATTATTCAACATGTTTATCAACTTCTAATTTGTGCACATCAATGGACACATTTTCTAGCAGAGTATTGAGTGGGATTTATATTGCCTACTATGTTTGTTTAGATGTTATGGACCATAGACATGTAGTAGGTTTGATGAAAGTTTTTATTATTTTCATTGGACCATATAGATATAACCACTATGATATTGATGTAGCCTCTCCTCCTTACAAAACTTTATCATGTGAGCTTGACTACTTGGTTTTCTAACTTAGAACACTTTACTCTAGATTAGACTTCATTTTTCCTTCTCTTTGTTGCTTTATGCCTAGGCTTGGATCTATATGCTCCACTCTTTATTTTTCTTCTATGCTTGTGTGTGTTGGATGGTGGAACCTAATCTTATTAGAATGCCTAGTTTCAGATGATGGGGTGTGGGGGGGCTTCCCCCCCACTATGGTCACCATGGGGGTCTAGGGGGAGATGACCTACATGGATCCCCCCTAGTAGGGGTTTCGGGGTAGTTACCTCGAAGCAAAAAGTTTTTGAAAAATAAATTGTAAAATATTGTAATTTCATAATAAATCTAGACTGTTCACTATTAGGTCACATATTTGATGTTATAAATTATGTTGGTGCATTTTTACCCTAAGATGTAACCCTCCTTTGATATCAGGGCATTTTAATCATGGAAGTGAAATGTGTGTGAGTGAAGAGGAGATTGTAGTGGATGTATTGCAAGTTTATCTCTTCATTTGTTAGACTGAATAAGAGAAGAACTTGCTATTTCTATGTGGATGTAGCCCACATTGGGTGAACCATGTTAAATATGTGTCTCTCTTATATTATGTTTTATACAATTTATTTCTATCTTTATTTCATTAATATTAATCTATGTTCTATATTCCTAATAGTGTGGGGGACTAAATCAATATATGATGTTTTTCCAACTCCTATTTCTTAATTTTATACACTTCAAACTATTGCATTGTTTCTCATGTATTTTTTGGTCTCGCATAACCTTTTTTATTTCTTATTTTTCTTTTTCTTCTCTCTCTTTCTTAGTTTTCTCCTTATCCCACTTTTTTTGTGCCTATTGGTCTCACAACACTTTTTATTTTTCTTACTTCTCACATAGTTATTTTTCCCATGCTTCTTTTTATTTTTTGACCTTCATTTTACCATATTTTCCTTTCATATCCTTTTCATTATCAACCTTGTATTTTTTACCTATCTCTTTTGCATATTTATCTAAGTATTTTTGGTCTCAAAGTGATTTGTATTACCTCACTTTATCTTGTGTTTTTTTTTTTCATGGGACTCTTTATTTGTATTCCTTTTTATTAATCACTTTTTCCTTAGCCTCTTTATTTTGAAGTGTGTGTAACTTTGTATTTTATCCTCTTGGTTGTTCTTTATCCACTCCCAATGGATTTGGTTGATATAGATGAGTGGTAGAGGGTGATTTATCCATTTTCACAAAAGTATCCCTTAAGTTTTTTTTATCTAAAATAATTGGGGTATAACTATGCACAAAGAGAAAAAAAGGGATGTATGATGCCCCTACTGGATTCCATGGTGATTTGGTTGTATTTTGAAGAGAGTTTGAAGAAGAAGTAAACATTGTGGGAGGAGACAACAGTGGTATAATTTTGACTTTGATAAGGAAGTGTGATGGAGTTAAGTTTAATGGAGATAAGGGAGGTGATTGTGGTGGAGTTGGTGCCATGATTTTCAAGGGTGATGTTATGGGAGAGAGAGAGTTTCAAACTTTTTTTTTAGCCAGAGAATATTTATTTGGCACTATTGATTTATCCATGATTGAACATGGTACTTGCAATGATTTTTTTTATCATTTCTCTATTACCTCTCTCTTTTTAAAATTTTTCCCTCTATGATACTTATTGTGCCTTTGGATGTATTTTATTGATTTAATTATCCATGCCTCTTATCCCATCTGACACAAAAAAGAGGCCAAAATTTTGGAGACCATAACTTTTGATCCATATCTCTATTTGAGCCCATATTCACACCAAAATGACCATCTTGAAAAGTTAAATGTATCCATAACCTAGCTTACCTAGTTATGGATGTTTTTGATAGTTTTCATATGCCATACATGACCATTTGAGGGTCTAAAATTATAATTTAATATTATTTTTGGTATTTTTCTTATTTTATAAATTATATATTTTTGTAACCAAAAGTGAACTTCAATTGATATTTGTCTGATAGGTTAATTTTAGTGTTTAATTTATTTTTGGAGATTTTTAGAGTTACACATGCTTGCATGTGAAACTTACTAAAAATAGTAGTTACTAAAAATAACCATTCAAGTTTTATTATTTTAGAGTTCTAAATTTTTGCATGTCAACTCTAATTCTGATTTGAGGCTTATTTATGCATGGTTTTTAATTATTTGAGTCATTCAATGCAAATCAATATAAGTTATTATTCCAAAATATATTCCTATTGAAATTTTATTGTCTTGATAGTATTCAGGTTCCTTATTTGGTATCAAAGCAAGTTCAAATCTTGAAGGTGTAAGAGATAATGAGAGGATGCAGATGAATCACTCAAATGAACTACACTATGGAAGGGATGTAGAGGCAGGTAGAATAATTAACTAATATTTTTTCAAATAAAATACAAAGGAGAGTAAAATATGATGTTGAGGATGACACAAATCACGAAGAGGAAATTCCATAAGAGGAGAAACATGAATAACTGTCATCAATATAAGAGAAAATGGAAGGAAAGAATGAATGAATCAAGGTTGATGTTCCATATTATGAAGGAAGTTTAAAACTAGAGGAATTGATAAATTTGATAAATAACATCGATAAGTTTTTTGAATGGAGAACTATGAGAGAAGACAAGAAGGTAAAGTTTAAATGCACAAAATTGAAGGGTCATGCAATGATTTGGTGGGATCAATTGTAAAAAGAAAGATATAAAAAGGTAAAGAGAAGATTAAATCATGGAAAAAGATGGAGAAGAAGCTGAGGGATAAATTTCTTCCTATGGATTATGCATAAACCCTATACAAAGATTCTAAAATTTGTGGCAAAAAGATCACAATATATAAGAGTATATAGTTGAGTTTTACAAGATTTATATATAAGTGGATCATGATGAAATAAAAGAATATATGGATGCAAGGTATGTAAATTATTTGAAGTTTTTTTGTTCAAGATGAATTAAGCATGCATAAAATAATTTGCATGGAGGAAGCTTATCTATTAGCTTTGAAGGCAGAAGAAAAAAATAAATAGAATTTCAGAAGAACATCTATTGGGACAAGAAGAGGATAATCCCATCCAATAAAGGGGTGATATCAATTTAATAAAAATAGTGGTGGGTTTAATACCAATAAAGGAGAATCATCATATGGTGTAGGAAGACAATAAGATAATAGACAAGGGTTTCAATATCAACAAAGAAGAAGAGAATTTCAGAGAGGACAATGATATGGTGGTAGTAGAGGATGGTTTTCAAATCAATGCAGGTCTTATGTTTATTATAGATGTGGAAAATAAGGCCATAGATAATTTGAGTTCCACACTACCAATATCAGTAAATGAATCAAGAGGATCACCCAAGAGTGAATTTAATTGAAGCTAAAATAGAAGAGAAAAATACTAAAGCTGTAGTAGTAGATATTGGAGAATATCTCATGATGAGAATAATAATGGTTGCTCCAAGGAAATAACATGTGTAAAATAAATAAGGTGGTGATGCATGGCTGTGAATGAATAGTTTTTGAACAAGGTGTTCATTAGAAGATAAGATATACCATGTAATTATAGACGGTGTTAATTGTGAAAATGGTTTATACAGACATGATTGAGAAACTAGGTTTATAGTGTGAAAAACATCTTAATCCTTATCTCATTTCATGGTTTAATAAAGGGAATGAAGTTAAAATATATAAAAGGTGCGTAATTAAGTTTTCTATATGTAAAATTTACAAATATGAAATATGGTGTGATGTTATATCAATAGATGCATGCCATGTGTTATTAGGAAGGTCATGGTAGTTTGATAGAAAATCAATTCATGATGGATCAAATAACACATATAATTTTTGGAAAGGTGGTATGAAGGTGATTTTGTTACCTTTTAAAGAAGAAGGGAAGGCTAAAAGCATGTTGAATATAAAATAGTTTATCAAAGAAATGAAAATGATAGGTTGATTTTATGCATTATTAAAGAAAAAAGAAGACACATAAGTGGTGTAAATACTAGAAAAAGCATCAATAGTGCTGAATAAATATGCAGATGTTATACCTAATGAGTTACCATATGGTTTACCACTAAAGAGAGATATTCAAAATCATATTTATTTGATTCTAGGATCAAATCTAGAAAATTAATTAACTTATAGGATGAAACCAATATAACATGTATAATTAAATAAATATATTCTTAATTGGTGAGAAAGGGTGTAGTAAGGGAGAGCACGAGTCCATGTGCATCACCAATGTTGCTAACTCTAAATAAAGATGGAGGGTGGAGGATGTATGTGGATAGTATAACCATCAATAAAATTAAAATCAAGTTTATATTTTCTAGACCTCATTTAGATGATGATGGATGTTATTTATGGAGAAAAATATTTTACCAAGATTAATTTAAGGAGTGGATACTATCAGTTTTATATTTTTGAATGAGATGAATGGAAAATAACATTCACAACTAGAGATGGTTTATATGAGTGGATGGTGATGCCATTCAGATATCTAATGCACCCAATACATTTATGAGGGCGATGAACACAATGCTATGAGAATACAATGGAAAGTTTGTGGTGCTTTATTTTGATGATATTTTAACATTTAGTAAGATCAATAAGAACACTTACAACATTTGATAATGGTGTTAGAATTATTAATAAAAGATAATCTCTATGCAAATTTGAAGAAGTGTAGGTTTATGCAGAACACTTTGGTATTTATAGTTTTAGTAGATGATGTAAGAATGTATTAAGAAAAAGTAAAGACAACTGTTGAGTGGCATATCCCAAAGAGCATTATATAGGTAAGAAGTTTTCATGGTTTAACAAAATTTTAAAGAAAATTCATTAATAATTTTATTAGTCTTATTGCACTAATAACAAATTATATGAGAGAAAAGAATTTACATGGACAAGGTCAAAAATAAAAAGCTTTGAGTTGTTGAAGAAAAAAATTACAAAAAATATTATTTTAGCATGACCAGATTTTATCAAGGTGTTTGAGGTTGATTATGATGTTTTTTTTGTAGGAATTAGTGTTGTGTTGTGTTATAAAGGGAATCTAATAGCATATCTCAGTGATAAATTGAATGAGGTAAGAACAAACTATTCTACATATGATGTTGGATTTTATGCTATTGTAAAAACATTAAGACATTGGAGACATTACTTGGTGCTTTATGAGTTAATCATATTTACCAATTTTGAGGTTTTGAAGTATGTGAACACTCAAAAGAAGTTAAATATTAGGCATGCAAAGTAGGTGTCTTTTTTGTAGGGTTATACTTTTGTGTTGAAGCACAAATCAAGAAAATACAATCAGATAGCTGATACTTTGAGTAGCTGAACAGGGTTAATAACTACTATGGTGAGTGAATTAGTTTGATTTGAATTTATTAAGGAAGTATATGATACTAATCCATATTTTATCAAGATAGTTTAGTAATGAAGGAATTTATTGATAGGTGATAAATGTAATGTTTATTATGAGTATATTATGCATGATGGTTATCATTTTAAAGGGAAATAATTATTTATTCTAATTGGGTCTTTAAGAGACAATATTATAAGAGAATTTGATAGTGGTGGTTTGGCTGGACATTTTGGTAAGACAAAGATAATAAGTTTAGTGGAGGAGAAGTAGTATTTTTGGCCAAAGATGAAGAGAGATATGACAAGATATGTTTCAAGGTGCAAGATATGTTAGGTGATAAAAGGACATGCATGAAATATAGGGCTACACATGTCATTACCAGTTCCAAGAGGATCCTAGATAAATTTGAGTATGGATTTTGTGTTGGGATTACCAAACACATAGATAGGTAATTAATCAAATTTTTTTGTTATAGATAGGTTTTATAAGATGGCTAATTTTATTACATGTAAGAAAATCAATGATGCCATTAGATTTTTAGAGCTATTTTTAAGGATATTGTGAGATTTCATGGTGTTCTATAAAATATTATATTAGATAGGGACACATAATTTCTAAGTCAGTTTTGGGAGAATTTATGGAGAAAGAAGGGGACAAGCTAAAATTAAGTAGTGCATACCACCAAAAATAAAAGGATAGATATAAGTTGTAAATATGAGCTTTGGAAATTTATTGAGATCATAATTGGATAGAAGTCCAAGCAATGGGACTTGGCTTTACCATAAACTAAGTTTGTAAATAATAGTTCAGTGAACATATCAATAGAAAAATCAACATTTTATATTGTTTATGGGAGAAATCCTTAGAGTGTTTTAGATTTGGTATAGTTATCAATTGTAGAATGAGTTAGTGATGATGTAGAAGCATTTGCCACACATATACAATAGTTACAAGAAGTAATAAGAAAGATACAAAAAAGTAATGAGAAGTATGAAGCAACAACATATGTCATAATAAAGTCAAAAATATTTAAATAAGTAGATTTAGTGATGGTTTACTTGAGGAAATAGATATTTTTGAAAGACACATATAACAAGCTGAAGTACAAGATAATTAGACCATGGATAATTGTGAAAAAAATCAATGACAATGCTTATGAGGTGAGTTTACCACATAATTTTGATATCTCCATAGTATTTAATGTTTTATATTTATATTATTTTTATGGAGAATATGGTGAAGGTGAAGATGATGAAGAAGTAGATTGGTAACAACAGGTGCCAAAGAAGAAGAAATAAAAGATAGTGTAAGTTCTAGATAAGAAGACATTAAACACAATACATGGAAGTTATGATAGGTATTTGGTATAGTGGGAAGGATTAAAATAATAGGACAACACTTGTATTAAATAATGGGAGATAAATAATATTGAAAAGAATAAATGGTATCAGTACAATCAGAGCAACTCATAGGAGTTGAATTATTTTCAACCAGAGGAGAGTGATGCAAAAAAGAGGCCAAACTTTTGATCCATAGCTCTATTTGAACCCATCTCATGCCAAAATGATCATCTTGAAAATTTCAATGTATAAATAACAAGATTATTTAGTTATGAACATTTTCATTATTTGTTGAAGGCCTTATGTGACCATATGAGGGTCTAAAAATTGTAGTTTAATATTATTTTCAGTGTTTTTCTAATTTTATAAAATATATATTTTGTAACTAGACTTGAAATTTAGTTGATATTAATATGATAGGTTAATTTTAGTGTTTATTTTATTTTTGGATATTTTTAGAGGTGCATATACTTGCATATAAAACTTACTAAAAATAATAGCTACTAAAAATAGTAGGACAAGTTTTTTTTTTAAAGTTTCAAATTTTTGCATGTCAACTCCAATTCTAAGTTGAGGCTTATTTTTTCATGGTTTGCATTTATTTGAATCATTAAATACAAATCAATGTAGGTTATTATTTCATAATATTTTCCTATTATAAATTTATTGTCTTGATAGTATTTGAGTTCATTACCATCCTTCTAGTTATTTACAAATGATCTTGAAAGGGCCCATATTTGGATCTTATTCACTTGAGTGATCTACATACATTTTTAGTACCAATAGACTATGATGGGGAAGCTCTTGTTTTCTCTTCATTGTGAGGGTTCAAATTTGGCTTGGTTGAAGATCATATGAAACATTTATAGGTATCATTATTTCCTATGATAACATCTTTATAGGTATGCCTAAAATTAAGTCGATGACCATTGTACACTACATCTTTAGTTTTTGTGTATTTTTTTTGAGTGATTGAGGCATTGGTGGAAGGTCAAATATTTGTCTATTTATAAATTTGACTTGGACTTGTGTGGTTTGTATGAAATTCCATAATAATCACTCTCTCTTCATGGCATCCATGTCTCTGAGTGCAATGTCTTGAAATTTAACTTGAAACATTCCTAATTTTTTATAATCCAATTCTAAAAAATATTGAAGTTTCCTCATGTTTGATGATACCTTTATTTGTGAAAAATAAGCTTGCACAACTATGTTTGTATTATTTATTATTTTTCTTCTTTTTTGGATGAGTTTTAGCTTTATATGAGTGTTACTCCTTCATTTTTAATGTAGATTGTTGTGATCCACTCTGTAGTGGGACTACACATAATGGTTTCACATTTCTTGGAATCATGTTGTGTTTTCTACCCAATTTAGAATTAGATATGTCTAAATTCATAAAGAATGTTAACTTATATGTGTTTGTAGTTACAAATCCATGTGATAAAATAACCACTCCATAATTTAATTTCATGATTTTGGCAAATGGCATGAGGAATATTTTTACCTATTTTGGAACCCTAGGATTATCATTGATGAGTTTTTGAATTTACTTCACTCAATCTCCAAATTATGTTGTTTCTTAGGAGGTTCCTCTTGGCACTTGAAAATGAATTTATCAAAAGTGATGGTCGAGAAAAAATATTCCTTCTTTTTAAAAAAACCTTTAGAGTTTTCCATTATGTAAAACAAAAGATAAATAAAAATAAATTTATCCTAAAATACCTTTATGTTTCCCTCTAGGATTTTATTTGAATTTACACTCCCCTTAATAACCAAGAAATTTTACCAATTATACTCCTCACCTTTCTAGATCATTTTGTGTGAAATATCTATAAATCCAAATGATATATGTTTAATTCCTTTGGTGGTGTGATAATACCTTTCCATTTTTATCTCAACCAATACTTGTACAACATTTTATATGACTAAGTGAATGGGAATTCCTCAATTTTTCCTCACATCTTTAGACCTCTGTTTTAGATCTCAAAAGAATAGTGGGCTCATCATTTTATAGGGCATGTGAGATTTTACTATTATTGATAATATCATTACTTTTGCAGCCATTTTTTAATTTTTACTTGTGTTGATTGGATAATTACCCCATTTTTGTATCGACTAGGTAGGTTTTGAGTAACTTCAAATTTGGCCCAAAAACTAGTAGGTAAATTAATATTTATATATAAAATCCTCTATGTGGATCATGTTAATCAAGTATACATGTTACTTGTACCAAACCTACTTGTGGAATTGGAGTGATAAACCATTTTTTATCCACCTCCCCAACTAGTTTATAATGTTATGAATTATTCCACTTGATTTTTATTAGTGCAATCTTGATCTCCATATCCTCTTTCTATAGATATATTGGATACAATAATACCAATCCTATCTCTTCCATCATGTTTTTCACTTTTGGAATGATTTTTATTATAAATGGATCTACCATGTTTGTTGTATATTGCATGCCCTAGTCCTCTTAATTTTTTTGCTCCTCTATGACCGCTTGTCTCCTCATTTTTCTTAATTACAATACAAAACTTTAGGCTCTCTCTATAGTTTATGAATTCATGGTTATTTTCTATAAAATTTTAAATTCTTAAAACTCTGAATATGTGCAAAGTGTTAGAATTAGACCCTTTCCATCCCTTTTATCTTTACTTCTCACTACCTTAAGGTTCATCGAATCTTACCTTACTTGTTATTTCATTAATGAATTAGCCATTAGAGAAGTGAAAGTATTTTTTTATGATATTTATTTAATGAATTGACATATTTACTTTGATCCACCACTAAATTTAAATTTTTAACACTTTTTTAAAATTAATTTATTATTTTGAGTGTAATCAAAATTTGCACTATCTTTGTCATCCTTTTAATTTTTAGAGTTTTACATTATGTTATTGATTTATAAGGATTCATAGATTTATCTCACAAATATAGTTCATCCTACATGTTTTTTGTGGTATAGATAACCTTTTTATATCCTTCACTTATCTTATGCACTTATTTACCCTTTCTTGTAGAAAATAATTTTTTTATTCAACTATCTACTCTACGAGGATTTTATGAACAAAGACATACCAAGTCTAAATTGTAAAAGGGATAAGCTAAGGAGAGATAAATGTTATTATGTGGTATCCAAGATATGTATAATCTAAAGGTTTATAACTAATAGGTATTTAGTTAATGGGTTGTAACCAATAGGTTTAAATAAAGTATCAATCACACAACGATAACACATACTAACAAACACATACTAATTTAATCATGGAAGATAATTATATACCAATATAACATGTATATAAACATATATCCACCAAAGTAAACAAAGAAAGAGTACATGGATAGGAATATTTACCTTGGGTTTAATTTTTAGTGAATAAATATTTCCCTTAGCTCAAGTGGCACATTTTTAGAGATGTTTTAGGTGCAAACATTAAAATTTAATTATTAAGTTCTTGACAATGATTAAACTTTACATCCTTACCTTGGTTTATTTTTTTATTCCATTAGCTTAAAATATTTATATGATCATTCACTATTCCATTTACTACCTTACACTCACTAAAAACATCATTCAAGCATCCCTATTTTTACCACTATTTCTTGTCAACCAAATTCAAATAGTCTTTGTATTTCTAGAATAAGGTTGTACTAGGTAGATAGGATCACACCATGACCTTGTACACTAATGCAACCTTCTTCCTTGTGACCCAATGGTAACTTTTCAAATTTAAGACATTTCATATTACCCTTATCATGATTTTATAAAGGTTAGTTAATGAAAATATTCCAAATATTCCTCTATATAAGCACATAAAATTCATTAAAAAAACATCAAAAAATCATAATTCACATTGAGCAACAGAGCATTAATCTTCCCAATTTTAATTATGATGTAGTTTAATAGTCATAGGCCAAGTCTAAATTATTTTATGGAAATTCAAGGGAAGTCATTCTCAAGTATTTAGTTTAATATATCTAATTGAATTCATATAAAAAGATCAATAGTCACACACTCACCCTAGAAAAGATAACTACATCAGCCTAAGGCCATTTTGGGCTATGTAGGAAACATTCAAACTATAGAGGTTTTTTGAGGATGGCTCAGCTATTCCCCTTAATAAATTTCACCATTTATATTTGATATACTATTTAGTTTATTATGTAAGAAACATGGTTTTACTTTTGTAGGTATTCCACATAACAAAACAACACACATTCAACTACTAAACCCTCTTAGATAGCTATAGGTGCTCGCATAGAATGATCAATCACATAATCAACCAAGATATGTCCATCTTAAAAAATACAAGGCTTAAGTGCAACCCTATCTTTATAGTGTGACCTTGGTATATTAAAAATTAAAAATATGCTTTCGATTATGACATAGTTCAAGGGTTATTATAGTCAATTACCATAAACAACCAACTTGCACAATCAACATAAATTTAGTTTTAGATAGATTTGTATATCCACTTGTCAATTAACTATTTATAGCTTAATTTTAATTCATTATATTATATATTTAATTTATGTATACTCTGTATATCTAAATCATTTTTAATTAGTTTAATTTTATTATAAAATTTAATTGTTAAATCAAAAGAAACATATAAATATTTTGGAAAACCCATAATTTTTTTACAAGGAAGTGGTCCCATGTGAGGGGAGATCCTAAATTTTCTTAGGGGGTAATGCAGAGAGAATTTAGGAGCATATATAGCGAAAGTGGTCTTATGGAATACAAATTTCTCAGTGCATGCTACTATTTTATAGGAGATAATATTTAAAATTATTATATATTTTTTTATAATTAAAGTTTACATAAATTTTTTCCATTCATATATTTAAAAATTATAGAATATCTTCCTAAAAAATAGAAGCACACATGGAGAACTCCCAAACCCCCAACTTGTAGAATATCTTCCTACAAAATAGAAGTACACATGGAGAACTCCCAACCTCCTCAAACTTCCTCCCTAAAAATAGCTATCTCCTCAATTTTAGGAAAAGATTTTATAATTTACTTATACCATGCATTTCATTTTTCATGGGGCCACTCACTCATTAAAAATAGGAGAAGAATCCCCCTCCATGGGACCCCTGCCTAACACTATTTGTTGTTTGCTTGATTTTTATCTTAGGATTTCATAAAATTTTTATGTAAATTCCTAACATTGAAATAAAAAATCCTTCAATATTAGATATAAATCTAAAATCATGAGCTAATCTTCTTCGATAATGGAATTAATTTGACACTAAAGAAATTATCTTGTCACCTTGGATGGCATCTGACATTGAAGCTCTTTATTTTGAATTGGGGTTGAAATTTATTGATTTATATGCACAAAAATATTTTGATTTTATTTTCTATTTATCTTTTATTTACTTACTATTTATTTTTAAAATCTATATTTCAAAAATTTTAAAACTACTTGGTGACTATTATTATGGGATAAGTGGTGATTTTTTTTACATACAACATGGTATGAGGAGAAATACCCCAATAATAAAACCATGTAAAACATTAAATATAAATTTTATTTTCCCTATATCTCATGATATATTATAAGAACCTAGGGTCCCTTGTTTATACCACATGAATCCTCTTTTAGATATTTTATTTGTGGTGCACCTAAGAGGAGTGTATCACCCATGAAAGTCATACCCTCAAAGACAAGATACTGGGCTATAGACATGACTTAGACTCTATAATTAGTGCTATGAAATATTATTTCAAAACTAATCTATGAATGAGAAATTATGTTTGAGAGCCCACATAATCATTCAAACCCTTGCCTAGATCACCCTTTATACCATTTTTTTGCTTGTATTGTATTCACAATGGGATTAATAAGTGAATGTTTTTTTAACATATTACATAGAATTATACATTTCATTGTTAAATCTTGTCTTAATTTTCAATATGATATTAATTATGTGTTTACATGGATTTAATGCCAAATTAATAGAGAATCTATAATAAATAAGGCCCAATCTCAGGGCCTTCCTATTTCAAATGCTTGCACTACTATATCATGGCATTATTCTTCTCTAAAACAAACATTACAAAAAAATAGTTTCTACCAAAATGAAATGACTTAGAAATAAGAGGAAGAATATGTTATACATTGTATTAAATCTAAAATTTATAAAGGTATTCCATTTATTACTTCAAACCCTCTTAAAGGGCACATTATGACTCTCATTTAAAACTAAATACTTAATAAAAGGCTAGTGAGATTGATGAAGTAAAATTTATGGAATGTTTGCATGAACATCCAGAAAATGTTGACTCATTCTTATATGTTTTTAGAGATGAACACAAGAAAGGTGATAAAGGTATCTATTCTAATATTTCCACTTCTGCTAGTACATCCAATCTTATTTTTACACCTCTAGTTACTTCTATAACACCATCCCTTAGTTTGGTAAAATCACTTAGTTTCCAGTAAGTATCTATGTATATGAATATTTATGCTACTCATATTCTTCAAATATACTCTACAAATGCTAATATTGATCATAGAGTTCTTGCGTTACAAGCTAAGATATATCATATTGAGAAAAACCTTTCTCATGCTAGCCCTTATATAGATTCATGTTCCTTGTTACATAACCATTTGACACTCAAAATTGCATCTTATCCATTAAAAATTGGATTTATGGCTTCTAAGCTTGCTTTATATGAAGGAAAAGGTGACCTTTAATAGAATTTATGTACATTTTATGTAGCTTGTTCAGATTGAGGATAAACCCACATTTGATGCTTGGCATGGAAACTAGTCCCAGACACATTAGGATGTTTGGGTCTCATAAAAACATTCTTAAGATATAAATATAGAAACAAATTACCAAGAATCATAAGCACCATCAAAACAAACCCATGAGCCCAACTCGAACTAGACAAAAAATAAGACAAAAATAAATAAGAAGAGATTGTTGACCATTTTGACCACAAGTCAAAATGAGTCAACCCCCCTATAGTCTAAAAATTGATATAGTGGTATATTATAATGTCATAGGGTGTGTCATGGTTCATTATATGTAATTTAATGTCTTATTAGCTTTGGTCATAGTCCAATTTAGTCTTTATGTCATTTTGAGTCACTTAGGGGTCATATATGGGTCATTTATGAAGGTGGTATGGTTTTATTAGGTAAATAAATGTTATAAACTCCTTATAAATGTTACTTATGTTGGTACATATTATATTAATTATCAATAATGTCATTAATAATAGAAACTTGTAGGTGTTAACTAAAAATCAAGAAAATAAGTGAAGAGGGAGTTTCAAAGGTTGTATGGCCTATGGAAGAGAGTGACATGTGGGATAATATTATGGAGTGAAAATTAAAATTACATGAATCTATTTCCATTATTTTTGTACTTTTAAATTTCCAAAAATGAGCTAAAACCATTCTATCTCTCCATCGCTTCACTAGGAATGCAAAACTAGTCAGCAAGTTTCTTCTTGGTACGACCATTAGGAGGATTTACATGTCAAATGATCTTCATGGTGGATATTAAACTTTTTAATATTCACATTAATGTTTGGTTTTTAAGTAATGGGTTATTATACATTATGAACCATCCTTAACAAGTTGACTATCCATTTCTACTTATTTTTTCCCACACCCTACAGGTTTTACTCTTATTTGAGCTAGTCATACAAATCAATTGATGAATTTGATTCCATAATATTTTGACTCCTGTTTATCATGTTACCCATGTTTTTTCATTATTGGAAGTAATTTAATGGGTCAAACACCTCAAATTTAAATTTGGACTTACATAGAGGTTGCAGTCAGGTTTTATTACTTGTAGAAGGTTTCTTTCTCTATAGTAGTTTCAATGTAATGTGTGGTGTTTTTTTTCATGCCTCAAATGTATCCATTCCTCCCTCTCCTTCCAATTTAAATCTATAAATCCAACATAAAAATGGTTTTAGTCAATAATGTTACACATAGTCACTTCCTGCAAGTTTCAAAATGCAATCATAGTGTATGAAGGGATTCATAACATTCATGGAGGTATGATAAAGAGTTTAAAAGGTGTTTTATATATCATTAAAAAATGATCAACCAAATTATTCCCTTTAATTGACAAAGGATGGACTATGATAGTCAATTTAGTCTTACATATAGTCATACACCTTTAATGTACATACACATGTGCCATGGAGAGAGTTATCCAAGTTTGAATGAAAGTGTTGAAGTTTTTTCAAGTCCTAAAATTTTATGAATATTCACTTGAGCATATTTTGAGAGTCCAATACTAAACCATAATTCTTATATTCTATATAGATTGCTCATGATCACACCCACTACCTTATCTACAACATTCAAGAATACCTACAAGAGACTAAGAACGTGCATTTGAGAGTATTGAAACTTGTTTCAAATCCTAAATATGGGAAGGATGTATTGAGAAACTTTGAGAAGGTCTAAACTTCATTGAATGATCACATATCATGCATACTACTTAAACTCATAGACACTGCCTACATACAAGAATGCACACCTACAAGTGGCCCCATAGAGAGATGAAAATGTTACTCAAATATGTAATGACATGATTTGAAGACATATTGAGGTCATAGAGAGTGGGAAATACCATGAAAATCATGTATGGAGAATTGGACTAGAAAGCAAACTTAGAGAATTATATCCATATATGGTGATTGTGTTTTAAGGATAAATTCCCTAAAGGCTCCAAAATAGATCCCTAAGCACTTTTGATGCCATTGTATAATAATATCACATGGAGTTTTGATCAATCCAAATGTTTCCATCTCATGTCCCTATCCGAGGGAAATATCCTTGTAGAAAATAATGAATATGCAATTAAAAGAGAGTAGTGTCTGAAGGCCTTTAAGCTACATATTTATTCACTGCATTCTTTCAATGATGTCTATAGGATTTGAACTTCCAAGTAACCTTCAAAATCTAAAGTTTTTGTATGGAAGCACATATTCATGTTAGGTGGCCTTATTGATTTGAGAGAGTACACCAGTGTTTCAAAGATCATCAAAAGGGTTGAAGAGCAGGGTATTGCATGTCATCAATACCTACAAATGTCTTTTGCCCTAATATAACTCAACTATAACTTACTGTAAATTCTCATAGGCCCATAAAGTGATCTTGGACATATTAAAAAAACACATAATAGTGGGATATACCTCAAAAGACATTAAAGGGAAATCAAACCTATGACATAGGTTTCAAGGTGGATTCTCACCTATAAGACTTTGCTTACTTCAAATTAGTCAACTATAGTTCACTATAGATAATAATGAGCTAAGATATGGTGTTATTGATGTTGGCATGGATTAAAAATGAGGCTAATTAACCAAAAAACTATAAAATAAACTTAGGAACTCTAAGGAGGTCTTTAGGCATTGTTTTTAAGGTTCAACCATGTACTACCACCTATAGGTGTGTCTCTCAAATAATAAAACATAGTCAGTAGTATAGACCAGTCAAGTTAAAGGTGTATGTGAAAGTGTTTGGAAAATTTAGAATGGTAAGTAAGTTAGGATAACATTAATAAAAGTTTTAATAGTCTCAAGATACTCTAATACATGGAGATAATGCAGATAAAGGCCTCAAACATGTATCTACAATCATATTTGATACCTTGCACACAATTAGTCATTTGATAGTCTAACTTATGGGTTTGATTATGTTTGGAAGATATAATGGTATGTAAAATAATTAAAAATTTTCATAAATCATATATATAACTTGGATAAGCCCACCATATGTTCATTTTTTATGAGATAATAGGGGAAGTACCCTCTGGTCTTTCTTAGATAGACGGTAATCCCAAAGGGTGAAAACCTACAAGCTTTGAAGAAAGAGGATAACAAGGTGAGATGAGGGTTGAAAAAACATTTAAAGAGGATGTATAATATTTCTCCATAAATGGACCAACATAGGTAAACCCTCATAGATGTTACAAGCCAAGCATGATGTCTTAAACTAATAGATATGGAGGCTAAGCCTACTAGGTCTTGGTTAGGACCAATGGCTTGTAGGTTGATAATACAATTTATAAGATTATATGAACATTATAATCCATTGAAACATGTTTATAGGGAGGCATAAGGTGTTATTAAAACTTTGGTGTGTAGGTAAAGTCACATAGAAACCATATTTTGGCTCAAAGCTAATTTAGGGTATGTAGGATGAAGAACAAGGTTTGAGTAGGCAAGTTTGAAAGCTCACACCTTCTTGGAGTATTTTCATGGGAGTATGAGGATTTGGGGGATTTTTAAGGAGGTATTTAACAAATAATTTATGGATTTTTTTGCCAATTAGATGTTAAACCTATATAAACAAACCTTAAGGGTTAGAAGTGCTTAAAACCCTCTCAAACCCTTATTAAAGACCCAACTGGTAAAATGATGAATAATATAACTAAAAATGACGTATAATGACATGAGAAGTGATTGAATATTTTAGAGGACTCGCCAGGTCTACTTACCATCCTTTTGAGTTGTACCTTACTTATATGGATAGGGCACAAAACTAGTTTTTAGATTGTTTTTAGTGTTTTTTTAGGTTCAATGGAGATTCAAGGGATGAAATTAAATTTTGGATATATATTGGGACTTAATATAACTCAAAATGTGAATGTATTACTTTATATAAGTTCAAAAGTGCCTGTATAAGTGCGTTCATCTCAGCTAATCAAAATTAACATAGTGGACAAGCTAGTGAGAGAGTTAAAAATTCAAATGGGAATCCTTTTAAGGTATAAATGATGAGTATAAGGACATGAGGGGTCTTAATAGGTGTCATAAACTCAATTTTATGGAGTATATTAGAAAAACAAAGACTAACTATGGTGCCAAGTGTGAGGGGTGAGTGAAAGAGGAGTTATTTAGACTACAAGTAACGATAACTCATCTCTAGAAGAAAATTTATGATTAGGAATGAAAAAAATTCATGTTGGATCATGTTTAAAACCATACCTCTCATTTAATTTATCAAATATATCCCTATTATATTGTGGGATGTTCCAAGAAGGCCAAATGATGAAGGCAATTTTCTGAGCAAATAATGAGGAGCCTACACCACATTTAAGGGGTTTTATGACTTTGAGGTACATTTATACTATGATAAATTAAAAGGTATATCTTATAATTTATTATCATACATGTGTAAAATATTTTATCATCATAACACATGTCCAAGTGACTCTTGGACTTCATTTTCTTCTCCCCTCTCTCTAATTCTATAAGTAGTAGCCAATTTAGATCTTATAAACTAATACCAAAACATGTATGGTGAATACCTATTAGTTTTGACATTTTAATTTGCCTTATAATAATAAATACAATCTATTTTGATTTCTTATATCATCTTGTCAAATTATGTGAAGATATGTATAGTGAATAGTTAAGAGATATTCATCTATCCTTGCTTTCCCTCAATCCTTCCATGTTTGATGTAAGTGATTTTATTATAGAGGTAATATTAAGTGTTTTTAAGTGTATGAATATATTATAAAGTGTATAATTAGCCTTAGTATCTAAAACTAATCTATAGTTTCACTTACCTTGGATAGTCTTCATGCATGTCACCTTCATATTAAAATACTAATGCTAGTGCATTCTAGGACTTTTAGACTAGTGTTGTAAGCTTTGTTTCTTAGTGAAAGAAGTATGATAGTATTTTGGAAATAAAAATGGTGTATAGACAACTTATATTATTTTAATTTTATGTAGACTTATATCATTTTTCCTACAAATAACCAACTATTTTAGGTGATAAGCACTCAAGGCATATTGAGGGAGATAGCCCTTAAACCTAGAGGTCTACTTCTGATATAGGTACACCCAAATACATATAAGTATTTCCATATTGCAAAAATATGGAGAATTAAACACCCTCATCTAGGGTGCAATATTCGGTGATAACAGTTCTAGCACGCTCGATGGGACCAAAGTCCAAGAGAGTGGAAATATTGTTGGTGTGTCTTTCCTCTAATCAACTTTTAAAAGTAAGAAAGATAGCACCAATGGCGACTCCAAATTAAAAATTATGGTTGTGATCAGACCAAGTATATTTTATTGAAGGTTTTGATTATTTCTTACATCTCATTTAACATATGAGGTTGATATGAATATCTATGGTGAATACCCCTATCATGAACCCCCTATTAGCCTTGTTATAAACCACATTATATTCCTCAACAGTCCTCTCACAATGGATACCAATCCTATGAGACATGGAAGCCCTATTGTCCTCATTTTCTCTCATCATATATACATCATGTTATTATATAGACCTATGAGGAAGGATACCTAAAAACCTATCAATAAATTCCTTCCTATCAACCCTAATATGAGTCCTACAAACCATAACATGATGCCTATCAACCTCAAAAGGATTCATATGAGTATTTTCATGAAAAATATAATGGTTACATGTATTATAAATCAAGATATCAAGAGGAAAGATATGAATTATTTTAGACTCAATTATAAAAAGTTAAATCTGGTCTTGATCCCCATAACTACCCTCCTCCTCCTTGATCAAACCCATCCTATATAAAATATTTGTTGGCACTCATACCATAGTTATTATTTAATGAAGAGAATATGAGAACATGGGATGATGAGTATGATGTTCTCCCTAATCATCTCATATAATGGTTAGGAGGTGTTTCCCAAAGTTGTATGCAAGTGTTGGAGATGTTTGAATATCTATAAGGAACTCAATGGGAGATCAAAGAGAAGATTCACTTGGAAAAAAAGTGTGCCCAATTCTCAATAAGTAGGATAAATATGTGTGAATAAAAGGAACCTAAAAATGAACATGTTACTATTGAATATCACCAAATAACTATTGGTAAGTTGAAATTTTTGATGATGTAGGTGTTTTTCCTTCTAACCAACCTAAAATATCACTTCCCCATGAGCTTAATAGTGAATTAATATTTCCTAAATCCATTCAAAATCTCTCTAATACACCTCACATTCTATCTCTAACTTATAATCCCTCCATCACACCTCATCCTTCACCTCAAAGTAATGAGCCTATCCATTAACCTTACACCCCACCCCTCCTTTAAAATGAGCTCATTTTGAGGGAAGCAAATGAAGAGGAAAGGGTTCAAGTCATAGATGATTAAGAATATTTCATGAGTGACTATGAAGAATAAATTACCATAGGAACTTCCCTTGGTGAAGATAAGGGAAATTATACGTTCTTGAATGAAGAGAAACATATTAAAGATTCTTTTGTATCTATCAATGAGGAATGTGGAAAAGACTTGAAGAGAGAGGTATTTGAAGAAGACACCATAACTAATCATGAGTTTGTTGATGATTATAATAAACCTAAAGTTGAGTGTGCTATCAAAGATGAAAGTGAACTTCATGTCATTCCTCAAGAAGTTATAGTCCTAAAATAGCCTCATGAGACTAAGGTAGAAGATGTAGTCCTTTAGGAACACTCAATAGCTCAAAATAATTTTTAACCACTCTCAAATGCATTATAACATAAAGAATATTATCTTGATGACTTCATACATCAGGAAGAGAAGGTTATAGAGGTGGTTGTTCTAGATGACAAGGACGAAAATGATTGGAAGCATCAAATGAAACTCTTTCAAGAGCTTGAGGAAATTTTCCAAGTTGAGGGATAAGTACATGAGAAGGTGGATAAAGAGTTTTCCATGGAAAATAATGACCAAGATTGGGTGGATTATGTAGAGCTCTTTGATGAACTTGAAGAGCTTGCAGTTGTAAAGGAACCTAATCTTACTGAGAACACCATAGAAACTAAGAAGCTATACCTTGTTGAAACACCATTGGATGATATAGTTGAGGCATCTTATGAGAATGTTTAATATATTTAAACATAAGGAGATTTCATTTTCATATTTGACCTCGTTGGAGAAACTTTGTTTTCATTGAACATCATGCCAAAGAAGTTGGAAAACACCATGAAAAAGATGGAGGAATCAATACCAAATATAAAGAAAAAACATGCCTCATTCATTAATTAATTTAATGGAGAAAAATAGGTTTAAAAATTACCCTTTGATCTAAGAGGAAGTGTTTATTTTAGGTTAGTTAGTGTTAGAGTTAGCTAGTTTGGTTATTATGTGTGTTGTGTTCTTGAAGTGTTCTAGTTGAACACATGTTTATTTCCCTTTGGTGTGCCTTGTTTTGTGTGTATCTATTTATGTTTGGTGTGGTGCCAAAGGAAATTTGTGTGTCAAACTAGTGTACAAGTGAATCCATGGCTGAATGAATAGGATTAGGCTATTGGTCTTGGCATAGCAAACATACCACCCTTGGGAAATTGCCAAAAATGTTGACCATTTTGACCATGAGTCAAAATGAGTCAACCATCTATAGTAAAAAACTTAATATATGGGTATATTATAATGTCATAGGGTGTTTCATGGTTCATTAGATGTAATTTAATATCTTATTAGCTTTGGTTATAGTCCAATTTAGTCCTTATGTCATTTTGAGTGTTTTAGGGGTCATATATGGGTCATTTATGAAGGTGGTATGGTTTTATTAGGTATAAAAATGTTATAAAATCATTGTAAATGTCCCTAATATTAGTAAATATCATATTCATTTTTAGGAATGTCAGTACTAATAGAAACTTCTAGGGGTTAATTAAAAATCAAGAAAATAAATGAAGAAGAGGGAGTTTCAAAGGTTGTATGGCCTATGGGAGAGAGTGTAACATGTGATAATCATATGGAGTGAAAATTAAAATTAAATAACTCCATTTAAATTATTTATATACTTTTAAAGAGCCAAAAATGAGCTAAAATTGTTCTATCTCTCTATTGCTCCACTAGGCAAGCAAAACTAATCAACACATTTCTTCTTGGTATGACTAGTAGGAGGATTTATAAGACAAATGATCTTGGTGGTGGATATTAAAATTTGTCAGATTCACATTAATATTTTGTTTTAAAGTTATGGATTCCTATACTTTATGAACCATCCTTAACAATTTGACTATCCATTTTTGCTTGTTCTTTCCCACACCCTGCAGGTTTTGCTCTTGTTTGAGCTAGTCCATATAGATCAATTGATGAATTTGATTTAATAGGATTTTTAGTAACTTATATCATGTTAAACATGTTTATTTTCATGATTTTATGGGTTAAACACCTCAAATTTCAAGTTGGTCTTACATGGAGGTTACAATCAGGTTTTATTACTTGTAAAAGGTTTTTTTCTATACAATAGTTTTAATGAAATATGTGGTGTTTTTTATCATGCCTCCAATGTCTCCTTTTCCCCCTCTCTTTCCAAGTTAAGTCTCCAAATCTAACATTAAAAAGTTTGTAATCAAGAATGTTACACATAGTCACTTCTTACAAGTTCTAAATTACAGTCATGGTGTATGAAGGGATTCATAACATTCATCAAGGTGTGATAAAGAGTATAAAAGTTGTTGGATATATCCTTACAACATTATCAATCAAAATAGGCCCTTAAATTGAGAAAGGATAGACTGTTATAGTCAATTCAGTCCTCTATACAATCATACACCATTAATGCACATCTACAAGTGCCATGGAGAGAGTTATACAGGTTGGAATGAAAGTGATAAATCTATTTAAAGTCATAAAAGATTATGAATATTCACTTGAGCATATTAAGAGAGTACAAGACTCAACCATTAGGTCATGCACATTGCTTATAATCACACCCACTACCTTATCTGTAACATCAAAGCATACCTACAGGAGACTGAGAACATAGAGTTGAGAGTATTGAAACTTGTTTCAAATCCTAAAGCTGGGAAGGATACATTGAATTTTTTTGAGAAGGTCCAAACTTCATTGAATGCTCACATATCATGCATACTTCCTAAACTCCTAGTCACTGCTTGCATATAGGAATTCACACCTATAGGTGGCCCCAAATAGATATGAAAATGTTTATCAAAGATATAATGACATGATTTGAAAGCAAATTAAGGTCATAAAGAGTGGTAAATACCATGATAGTCATGTTTGGTATATTAGACTAACAAGTAGACTTGGAAAATTGTATCCATATACAGTGACTGTGTTTTAGGTACAAGTTCCCTAAAAACTCTAAAATAGATCCCTAAGAAATTTTGATGCCATTATATAATGATGTCACAAGGATTTTTGATCAATCCAAATATTTCCATCTTGTATCCCTATCCTAGGGGAAGATCCTTTCAAAAAGGAATGAATCTGTGACTAGAAGAGAGTAGTGTTTGAAGGCTTCTAAGTTACATATTTATTCACTACTGATTTAACAATTTTGGGAATAATGGGGTTTTATTCCTAATTTAGTTAATAGGTTTGAGTAGTAAAATAAATAAATAGTTATTCTATAATTAACCTATTGATTTATTAATTTTTATTATTATTTAGACTTTCTAAAAATATCAAGGAAATAGAGAGAAATCAAACTTAGCTTGAAACTATGTTGATCCGACTGAGATAGAGGTTGATAATGACTGTGCAAGACTAAGAGACTATCACAAAATAAGATATTAAATTCATTTTCTAATTGGATAGGAGTGATAAAATTAGATAAGAGTGGCATCGATGTTTTAGCCTTGTCCAAAAATGTTATCCTAAGAGTCTGAACTTTCTAGGTTTTGTTTAACAAGTTTGTGTGATACTATCTCTAAATTTGTGAAGCTTTTTTATAAATAGTGCTCCTTTTAGAGATGATTTTATTCATTTATAAGCCTTAAATGTACTTTAATAAAACTTTGGAAAATAGGGGAAGGGGTTAGTGTGTGTAAGATGTAGTGGATATGCTTCACACCCTATGTGTGGGCATGTTGCCTACATACCAATACTCTGAAGAGGGATCAAGCCATATGTAGCTCTCACTTTGAAAGTGCTTGGTTAAATTTTGATATGAGAATGAAAGGAAATTCTAAATTATATGTGCTTGAGATGACTAAGGATGAGTGTGGAGATTTAGATGTGCTTAGGACTATACTAGATGGTTGTATGTAGAAAATAGGGAAGATTGTCTAAGTAGTTTCACTTGTATTCTTGCTTGCTTGATAATATTTGCCAACCCTTTCCAAATGATCTTTGAATGATATTTTATAGGTATATATTAGTCATGGATTGAATTTTCTCATGTGAGGCTAACAAGGATAAGGATGGTGAATCAGATGAAATTGACCATCAGGGCTATAAATGAACTTAAACAACAGTGCTGAAAGTGGACAATAGTGGCATGAACACTCCTATCCTAGGATTCTTGACTATTTTCCAAATCTAATGACTATTCTAGATTCTTGACTATTTTCTTAGTTTGTTCTAACTGGTTTGACATATAGTTGATATTATGAGAGTTTAAAACTCTATTTTTTGGTTGATAGGAGCTTTGATCTCTGAGACAAAACCCATGTTTATTTCCCCCTTTTTTAAGGGTAGGAATGAATACCCTACATTGAATTCCATCAGAAGAAAGAGCCTTGTAAGTGTGTTATGCTACAAAATATATGCTATAGAAATGATATTTAATAAGATATCCCAAGATATAACATGGTTTGTATTAAGAGATTATTAAGTCAAGAGGGGTATGCCTAGATAAATGTAATAATGTAATAGTATGTGTAATGTACCGAACTATAATTTAAGTCTGGTTAGTTGTTAGTTGTCATGGAGGTATGGAGCATGATGTCCATCATAGCATCCAAGAAGCAAGATAATGCATGATTTGGATCATGGCATTGAAAATAATAAAAAGAAAACAAGCAACAAGCACATAAGGCAAGAAGTAAGAATCATACAAGGGTGGCCAAGGGGCCAAGAAAGTAAGGGACATGGTCACATGTCACTCAAATTAGAAAACAAGCATACAAGACATGTTCAAATGCCACATACACATGTAGTTGGAAAAATCAAGTTGGCATGAAATCCATAATCACATAAAATAGTACACGTAATAGATATTGGCAAATGTTCAAAGGTACATACAAGAATAAAAGGCAAAGGACATTGGAAAATGTCCTAAGGCACACACAAGAGAAAATAGGAATTGAGAAATGCAATCACATCAAGCTATGCTAAGCAAAAAGATAAAGCATGTAAAAAATAGAAAAAACAAGCACATCTAACTAATCAAAGCAAGAGTATGAAAGTATGCAAGACATGTTAGTACAAGACTAGGTATATGCAAAGACATACACAAATGCTAAATACTAGTGAGTGTTGATAGAGTAATCTATGTAAGCTAGTAAATAATGTACATCAACATGATAACTAGAGTGTGTGGTGTATAAATGACATAACTTGGATGGTGTAGTCATGTATAAGATGCCCCCAATGGGTATGTATATCTATGTGTTTCTCGATGTAGAAGGAGGATGCCCCCTCAATGGGTAGAGTGAAGTAATTAAAGAGTTGGACGTCACTATACACACTCAAAGGAAGATCAAGTAAAACATGGTAATGTGGATAAATCAACAAACAATAATAATAGAGAAACAAATTTAAGTATAACATAGTAGTATAAATGTAAATCATGGTTGATGCTTACAATCAAAATGTTTTTGTGTTCTTGAAATTATTTGAATGTTTTTGTATTTTGAAATTTTGTATTACTTTTGGTATTTTTGAGAATATTTGAGCTATGTATAATCAATCATAGGAAAATTATGTACAATCAAGTAAAGGAGATTATGTAAAGTTAAGTAGGGAAAGGATGATACTAACCAATGAGTCTCATGGGATACTCCCTATTATGGTGCCCTATATCAAAGAGAGGAGTCATGCGTGATCATGAATCATGATGGAAATGCTAAGACTATGGTTCTAAAAATTGTATATGTTAAAAATGATCTAAAATATTTGAAGTAGAAACTAACTATGGGGTCCCCTTGTAACTCTAAGAAGTGGATATAACTTTAGTGATCTTAAGGACCCATATGGTAATAGGATAAGCTCTCTGAACATGTGATCTACGTGTAGATGCATGAGATCTCAATGAGACTACCCTGGGTGTGAATAATGTAGCTAAAAGTTGTCTAGAATCTTGAAGCTATGGAGGTTTACTAACCCTCTATGTTGGTGATGTATGCCTCAAATGTGTCTAAATCTTTTCTAGAGGAGGAACTATAATTGGTGGAGAAACTAGAACTGTAAGTTGTACTAAAACTGGTGACTATACTATATAAGATGGCTCTAAAGTGGGGAGTGGGAACTCATATGGAACTCCACAAACTATAATAACCTAATTATCATTAATGAATTTCATGCATCTATGAACTATATAAATTAATACTCAATGTTTCTAAATCCATGCTCAACCAAGTAACATATCAAAAACTCTTGCACTGAGAACAATCTCACCCAATGAACTCTGTATATGCCCACTAAATCTATTGATAACTATGTCTATCAGTGTAATATCCTTCTTTGAATATCCCAAATACTATAATAATGTCATAGTGTACCTATTCATACTAGATCTGTTCTCTATGAGAACACTATGAATTGGATGATTATGAATTTGATCTCTAATAAAGAGTGCATGATAATGTGAATCATCCTTGATGATCTCTTTCTCTAAGAATGAGATGGAAGGTCTAGTTAGAACTCCAGAATTGTATACACCAATCATGTTTCTCAAAGGATGTGATGCAACTAGATGTGCCCTATATGTATCTGGTGGTATATGTGCATGATATGTATGGTGAACCCCTGATGTGTCCATTGTCTCCTATTTAGAATTTTATGGAAAATGATCTAAAAATATTTTCAATGTTTTATCCTATGTTTGATTTTCCTAAGGAGGCTCAATTAAATTTCCAAGATCAATATGATTGCCATATATTAAATATTGTATCTTGTGTCTCAAAATGATGTATCTATTTGTTGTATAGCATGGTGCCTTATGAAAATTTCAAAATACATGATGATCATATCCCCATGGAAGAGGCTTGGTTGGGTCAACTTCCTATATGTATTTTAGTAGCAGAGCAGTGACTACATCTCATACCAAATGTGACTAAAAGATCAACTTCTAGAGGTATTCCCTTTGAATTTGTTGAATTGCATTTGAATTTAGTCAAAAGCTTAAGGTTTGTTAACACACACCCATATAAAATCAACTTTGATTCTTGGTCAATTTCAATGCCTACCTCTAAAAGAAGACCTTCATTAAACCCTTTCATAGCCATGCTAGTCCCTAGAGATTTTATGGATTTTAATGGCCAAAGTCCTCTGGCCCTCCCTCAATATGATTTTATTCTAGTATCAGTTCTTAAGAGTGTCTCCTATTTTACTGGATACCAAGATATAACCCCTTTTTATCACCTCATGGATATAACCAACTTTTGCAACATTCATGATATCAATGATAAAAATGTAGAAATTAGGTTAATAGCCATCTCTTTCAAGGGTAAGACCTTAGACTGGTATAGAATACTTACTACTAATTCCATTTCCACATGGGCCCAATTAGGAGAGGATTTATGTAAAATATTCGAGGAAAAAAGTGACCATTTTTCACGTGTAGAGTAGTTGACTGTAATAAAAAGAGCCCCTCATGAAGTCATGTAAGATTTCAACACAAGTTTATAAAAAACTTGGGATGGAATCCTAGTCTCTATTAGGCCTACCCCTAACTTTACCTTCTTATACTATTTGAAATCCCTTAATAGTGACATTGTAGTAATGATCTATTCCATGGTAGTAAACTCATTTCTAAATGCATATGAGGTGGTAATAAGAGCAGAAAATTATTTGGTGTAGGCTAGCAAGCTCACACCTAGACCACCAATATTCCCTGAGATTAGACCCTCCCTTACTTCTATTCCTCCCCTTGATGTCATTCCTTTTATGCCTAAAATTTTTTCTATACCCTCACCCAAGTAAGAAAAGGCCTCCACTAGTGGGTCTAGTGATTCCCAAGAACATAAGAAATTTCAAGAACTTAAGAACATGTTTCAATCCTTGGGAAATGAGATAGTGAATGTTAAGAGGAAGCACACTTTCAATAGGCATCATCAAGCCTCATATCAACCTCAATAGTAATCTTATCAAGAAAATAGGCCACTCTATAAAGGAAAATTTTTAAGGCCAAGGTCAAAACCAAGGATAAGGGCAACCTAGTTATAATAGGCAAAGTAGTTACAACCCTAATGCAGTAAGCACTTCCAATACATTGGTCCCTATGTAGAATAATGTTTATCAAGAAGCTGAGGGTACCATGCCTTAGAATTAATCTGTTAGGTAATCCATTGTCCCAAATATCAACTTCAACCAAGTTTTCAATAATCAATGGGGATAAGTTACCAACTATGGGTATAATCAAGCTCTCATGGCTCATAACACAGAGGTGCCCATGATGACAAGACCAGAAGAGACTCAATACTATCAAAGCCCTGATCAAAGACTAGGATAGTTGGGTTCTAATATGGTGAATTATTAGAAAGAAGAGTGTTATGCACTCAATCAATAGGTTAGTTCTATCCAAGCATACATCTCAGGAGTAGCTAATACAAGGTTTAAAATAAGGAACATGGATGGTAGTTAGGAAGCAATCAAAGAGCCTCCTACCATTAATCCTTATATATCAAAGATATATAGGCTTGTTGTTGCTCTAAAGGTTCCAATTGATCCAAGGAATCAAAATTAGGGGAATGTGTTTGTTTCCCAAAGTTCACAATTTCAAGGTCCCAGAGTAGAATAAAAGGTTGGTGTTTCACCCATCAATATTGTGGAACAAATTAAAAATTCCAATGTGAATGTGGAAATATGGGATATACTCTCCATGCTTGATCAGGTAAACATCTTCCACGAAGGGTTATTAAGAATAAATGTTTTTGAGAAACCACCAGTATAGGAGAATGTGGTTCTCACTAATGTATCCAAAGGACCTAATGAAGGGTAGATAGGTAAAGTGGTCAAACCTCCTCCATTATACATTTTAGTGATCATTAATGACTCCTTGGTACATAATTTCTTAGTAGATAGTGGGGTTAGTACTTTAGTAATGCCAAAGTCCATAACATACCATATTGGTCTAAAGTATGAGCCCTAATCTAAAGGAGTGTTACAATTGGATGGATATTTCACCAAGCCATATGGCATAATTAAAAACCTCAAATTGACCCTACATGCTTGTCCTAATGTCTCAATTTTTCAAGATGTATTGATCCTTGATGTACATCCTCATTTTACACTATGCCTATCTAGGGATTTCACTACAAAGATTAGAGGTTGCCTTGTAGAAAATTGGTCATACATGGAATTCAAAATGAGATATGGTACCAAAGTGTCTATCAAGGCTGATTCCACTGCATAATTAAACATAGAGCCTTATGGACGAAATACCATAAACCTCAATTACACTATCCTAGATGAGGATGAACATATGATTGGTCAGGAGTTAAACACTCACCCTGAGGAGGTACCAAATATGTTCTTGGATGAATTGTGAAATGACAATCAATTAGTTGACCCATTAGAAGGGGTTGAAGAGAGGGACATGGGTGTTTACTTCTTACATGAAGAGAATAAGTCCATGCCATCCTTTATTGAACCTCAAAAAAATCCTAATAGATTATGGAAATTATTCTTTGATGGATCAAGGATCAAACATGGAGTAGGTGTAAGTGAAATGTTGGTATCCCCCTTAAATGCCAAGTATTTATCTTCTTATAGGTTCTAATTTAGTTACTCTTTCAATGTAGTAGAATATGAGGGTCTTATCCATGGCCTTCAATGGGATAGTAAGAGAGGGATCAAGCAGTTTCAATTTTATGGGGATAGTGAGCTAATAGTGCACCAAGTTAGAAGCTAGAATGTCACCAAGAATACCTTGGTGAAGTCTTATAAACATAGAGTGTGGGACCTAATCAAGTATTTTGAGGTTTTTGACATGTAAGAAATGCCAAAGAGCCAAAATGGACATGTTAATAGGTTGGTAGCTATGGGAGTTCAGTTTGATATCCCAAAGGAGTTAAAAAGGACCATGATGCAACCACATGTCAAAGTGGTAGTATGACCATCAGTGCTAGATAATGAAGCTCATTGGTAGGTATTTTTGAATGACAAACAAATTTCATGCTTCTTGTAGGAGGAAGCAAAGTTCTCCTTAATGAATTAGGAAAGGTTTCAACATCAATATGAGGAGAAAATAGTTCAATTGAGATCCAATAAGCTTTATAAATAACTAGTCACCCTTAAAGGTCTTTTCCATGAGGGAGACCATATGAGAAAAGATAAGGTAGTGATGTTAACAAGTGAGGAGAACTATGAAAAATTCCTTATCTTCATAGATAAATTCCTCAATATTGGGAAGGTAAGTACTAAAACTGAAAGACACACTTTCATAGAGATTTGTAAATAAGATGTAGACATCTTTGCTTGGGAATATAGTGACCTAAGAGGTTTTGATCCCAAGTTAGCCAAACACACTATA
The DNA here is from genome assembly GCA_037957365.1 of Torreya grandis. NCBI lineage: Eukaryota > Viridiplantae > Streptophyta > Pinopsida > Cupressales > Taxaceae > Torreya > Torreya grandis. The sequence goes on from JARHVA010000541.1 coordinate 5,009,749, forward strand.
GAGTTAGAGGTTAATGCCAAGCCTATAAGTTATAAATAGAGGCCTATAAACCCCAAAATTGAAGATATTATGAGGAAATAATTGACTAAATTGATTGAATCCAAGACCAGCTTTCCCATTAAACACTCTTCATGGATAGCCAATTTGGTACCTGTGAGAAATAAGAGTGGGGAGATCAGATTGTGTGTTGATTTTAGGGATCTAAATAGCATATATTTGAAAGATCACTACCCCCTACAATACATGGAGCAACTTTTCTAGATAGTTGTTGGTTCATAATGCTTTTCTCTTTTAGATATATATTTGGGATACAACTAGGTGTTGGTGAGAGAAAAAGATCAATACAAGACTTCCTTCACCACCAAGTGGGGAAATATACTTACCAGAATATGCCTTTTAGGTTTTCAAATATAGGGGTGACTTTATAAAGAACCATGGACATGGCTTTTCAAGTCTTTCTAAATCAAATGGTGTTGGTCTACTTAGATGACATCATAGTTTTCTCAAGGAAATCTAGTCTACACTTAGATCATCTAAGTCTAATCTTTGAAAGATATAGAGAGTATGGGATCTCTTCAAATCCCAAAAAATATGTGTTTATTATTTATGAGGGAAAAATTTTGGGTCACATTATCTCAAATAAAGGTTTATCCATTGACCCAAATATAATAAGTGTTATCTTAGCACTATATTTACCCAAGCACAAGAAAGGAATCCATAACTTCATTGGGAAGATAGTCTTTATGAGAAGGTTTATACCTAGTTTACAAACTTTGTCATACCCATCACCACCTTATTGAATAAGAACCAACTATTTGCTTTGTAAAATGAAGGTAAGACAACATTTAAGGTCATAAAACAAGCCATTTCCCAAGAATCCTCACTCATTAATCTTGATTGCTCAAAGTATTTCATATTATACACCTTTTCCAATATTGACAACATATCAACTATGTTAATGTAGAAGAATGGTGAAGGACTTGAGCAACCAAATACCTTTCTTAGTCAAGGTATGGAAGGATATCAGGTGAGGTACAATTTCATATAAAGTTAGGTTCTTTCATCTTTAAGAATCCTCAATAAATATAGACCAATGCTCTCTAACAATACGGTTCATCTTATGGTATTCCACCCTAGAGTGAGGTATTTTATCATCAACAAGGATTTGAATGAGAAAAGATCTGGTTGGATTACCAAAGTCATAGAGTATGATGTGGATATCAAAGTCATCAAGTTGATAAGAGTCAAAGGATGATGTGAGTATATGGTAGATTATCTTCAAGAGAACAAAGAAGTTATTTTGGTGGCACAAGATAACTCACAAGCATATGCACCTCCACTTCAAAAAACGTAGCTTCAAGACATGGAAAATTTCTTAGTAATAGGAGGATGCATCCAAGGTTTGGAAAGAGAAAAAATAAGGTATTTTAGACTTTAGTCTATACCTTATACATTAGTTGACAATGTTATTTTTAGAATGGACCTCAATGGGGTATTTCTTAGGTGCATTGATGATAATCATGTAACAAGACTCTTAGATTAGTTTCATGATGGGCCTACAGGAGGCCATTTTTATTTAAGAAAAATATTAGCAAAGGTAATGAGAGATAATTATTACTAGCCTAGCCTTTTCAAAGATGTCTATGTATGGGTTAGTAAATTCAAAAAGAGAGCTCTATTTGAAGAAAAGTAAACATTAGTAGCTCTTCCACTCAACCCAAATTAGGTGAAGCAACCCTTCATCAAATGGGGTTTAAAATTTATAGGGATGATTAATCCAACTTCAAGTATAGGGAATAAATGGGTGCTCACTAGAACTACCTACTTCACCAGGTGGGTGGAAGCAATTACCTTGAAAGAAGCCAATGATATAGTAATGTTGGACTTCTATGATAGTATAGTGACTAGGTTTGGGGTTCCAGCTACTATAATCTTAGATAATGGCTTAGCACTTTTTGGTATGAATACAAGTGAATGGTAACTTAAGATCTAAGATGGGCATCTACCTCAACACATCCTCCAACTACTAATCCCAAGGCAATGGACTATCAGAGTCCACTAAATAGAACTTGATGAGTATTATCAAGAGGACCATAGAAGAGAATCAAAGAGTGTGGCATAAAAATTTAAGGATAGCATTATGGGTTGATAGAGTGACTCTCAAATATATGATTATCAATTCTCCATATGCCCTTGTATATGTAAGAGAATCCAAATTTCCCATTTATCATGAAATACTTATATTAGAGTTATCCCATCAACTTGAGTTGATGGAGAGTGAGCCTATGAGTGTAAGGATGACAAATCTCATGGAGCTTGAAGAAACTAGGGACCTTGAAATAAAGACATTAGAGTCACATCAAGATCAGGTCAAGAAATCCTTTGACAAGAGAACCACATCAAGGGACATCAAGGAAGGGGACTTAGTCCTCAAGTGGGACTCAAATAAGGCCAAGATAGACAACCACACCAAGTTTTATATCTTGTGGAGTGGTCCTTATTTGATACATGGATGCAAACAACATAATGTTTTTCACCTTGCCCAATTATATGAATAGGTATTACCCATACTAGTCAATGTCATTTATTTGAATTTTTGTTATTAGAAAATTTTGCATCTATCATATAATATTGTAACATATTATAATAGATTTCATACTTTTCTATAAGTTATTTGAGCACATCTCTTTTAGTTGTGTGTTTCCCTTCAATAAGTGCCTTGGGTATTTTGTTTTATTTTGTCCCTTTTGGTCCTTATTTATTTTAAGAGAAAGTTACATAGAGGGGTAGCCTTGCATCATTTAATGTTAGTTGAGATCAAATAATTATGACTCCATGCCCAATGGATCATACAAGGAAAATGTTTTGGGTTATCTCTTATAAATATTCATGCAACCATTATGATTCACCAAAGATGTTAGCCAAATTTGGCCCACATACCAATATTTTTCCTGGATAGGTCAACAAAGTAGAGAAATTATTGAATAGATGAGTTAAATAAAGTTCTAGATGGAATGATTGGTATAAATATCACATTGTGCTTACAAAGCTTTTGAAACACTTTAAGTTAGCTTAAGGTTCAATTTGTTGATCTTTGAAGAGCAGGTCTAGAAATTCAAATAGAGGATCCAAAAAGTTTCTCATAGTGATCAATATAGTCAAGATCATGCAATGAGTTCACATGGGCCTCAAAAAATGATATGATATTTCAAGGATCAAGAAAAATCTCATAGCATAAGCCTAAATGAGCCAGACCATTTTGCATGTCATACAAAAATGAACAATTTAGTTTACTTATACATTTTATAAGTTCACTTATAAAAGCTCTCAAGCCAAAATAAATGTATGGACATGATGCCCTTCATGCCTTTATCTTTATCTAAAAATTTCATGTCTCGATGAGTTCTCAATCTCGAGATATAAGTCTTCAAAATTTAGCTTGTAGAACAAAATTTTCACATGAATGTAAAAATTTAGGCCACATCAAATAACCATTTGGATTTAAAAATCCTTATATATTCACACGTACATTAAATATGTTCTCACATATCTCCAAATAAATATTGGAAATTATCCATTGTGGTTCAAAGATTAATGGTCATGTAGACATCAATGACAGTCATGTGGATGTCAAACGATGGGACCACATACATCAAATTTAAGCAATGAAAAATAAGCATTGTGGTTCAAAAACCCTAACATGTTCATGCATACATCAAAGATATTCATTTAGATGTAAAATATGGGCACAAATATGTCAATTTTAGGCCTCATGAATTAATTTTTTGAGTGCAAATGGTGGGTCCCTATAAGATCAAGGGCTCGTATTCAATCATGCATCAAATATCTATGGCATACAAGTAGGTCAAAAAGTCAAAAGGGTCACTAAATCAAATAAAATAGAATTAATTTGATTATACCAAAGGGGATAAATGGTGTAAGATGGGTTAAAAGTTCAATAATCTAAGTTGATAATCAATAACTAATGAGCAAAGGCAAGCCCAGGAGATTTTTGACAAAGGTTAATGAAGCAATTTTTAACCTGAGTAAAGAAAATAAAAAGGAACCAAGATTGAATAGGATATATGTTGAACCAAAATGGGTACACCAAGACTAAACATCACCATTATAATTCTATGGAGATAAAAGAGGTCTTTAAACCTAATACAAATTAAGGGTCAATAACTTGTTGTCGAAATGAGACCAAACCACATGGTGAGATTCATTTGTCAATATTAATGCTATAGGAAAACCAATAAAGGAGATTAGTTTTAAAAATATATAAAAAGACCTATATTTAAATATTTAAATGGGGTAGATAGGTAACTATGAAGGAGAGTCTCATCTTTCAATATGGTCCCATCTTTGACAAACATCCACAAAAAGAAAACTTAGGCATGGCTCTATCAGGTACATAGATATAAGGACCTTACCCTCATAATAAAACAAGTGGAGATTGCATATAAGATAATAATAAAGAGATATTGGGATTAGAGTATCATAATTGAGAATTTAATTCTATTTATAAGCTTTGAGTATCATCCGTCCTAGTAAGGATCAAAACCCATCATCTACAGAACAAACCCTTGTCTTCTAGTGCAGATTTCTCATCCAATGAAAAGAGATTAAAAACTTTTGGATAAAATGAAGGCCATGTGGTCTATGATATATTAGTCTTGATTAGATAAAAGGTGGTGGATAATCCCTTCAAGGTGGCATCTCATTAATTATCCTCAGATAACATGCTCCCTCTTCTCTCTTCTCCCTCTTTCTATATGATCCCATTCTTTTTTCTATTGTAGGGGTTCTCAGATTTTATGATTTTGATCATTTTTGGAGACAAGGATACTCATTTAGACTCTTTCAAAAGGTTTATAATTTTATAAGGCTAAACCCTATCAAAATATTGTAAGAACTACCTCTTGAAATAATAAGATTAACTCTTTACCTCTCTCTTACCTTTGATTAGAGTTTAGTATGATTGTGCATGATGAATTAATCAAGGATACTATTAATAGTTCATTATCCTTATACTTGTCTCTTTTAAGGTGTTTTCAAGTTATTTTAGGTCTAGATTAGTGTTCTGTCTAAACCTCTTCTATGAAATATTTATGTAATTAGTAAGATTGTGAGGTTGTGTGAGCTATAGTTATCTTATATTGATCTAGTGTGGGTTCAAGATAATGTGAGTGTTCATATTTTTTGGTGAATAACATTTTATCCTTATTAGGATCCCTTTCCCCTTTCTAACACTTTTTGGTATGCAAGCATTAGTTTAGGTGATCATCAAGAGGAAGTTGGCCTTCTTTAGAGGTTTAACCCCACCATAGGTGACCCACAACCTAGGGTTCCTATTATGTAGATCAATTAGAGAGAAACTAAAGAAACCTTATCAAGGTTAAAAATTTATTTTATAATAGTCTCATATGAAAAATCTCCTTCAAGGTCATAAAAACCCTAAAATGTGGTGTAGGATTCCTCATTGTTTGCTTATAAAATTGCCTTTATCATTTGGGCTTCTTAGAAAGTCCCATATTAGACTAGGGATATATGTGATTGTTTAAATAAGATGTAGGTGTTTTATACATGATTCAATGTGCATTATTGTCATCCCTAATCATAAGGATTATTATGGAGATGAGTTATCACTGCCTGCATTCCAAATAACTCCTCTTTCACTCACCCCTCACACTTGGCACCATAGTTGGTCATTATTTTTGTAATATAATACATAAAAGGGAGTTTATGACACCTATTATGACCCCTTATGTCATTATATTACTTAGGTAGACCTTAAAATGATTCCCACTTGAAGTTTTCACTCTCTCACTATTTTATCCACTATGCCAGTTTTGACTAGTTGAGATGAAGGCACTTGTAGAGGCACTTGTGTACTTATATAAGGTAATAAATTCACGTGGTGAGATATATTAAGTCACAATATCTTTCCCAAATTTAATTTCATCCTTTGAACCTACAAAACACCAAAAATTATCAAAGAAACTAGTTTTGTGCCCTGTCCATACAGGTAAGATAGAACTCAAATGGATGGGAAGTAGTCCTAGTGAGTATTATAAAATATCCAATCATTTCCCAAGTAATTATATGACCTTTGGATGACTCTTATTCATCATTTTCCCAATCAGGTATTTATCAAAGGTTTTATATATTTTAAAGCACTTCTGACCCTTAAGGTTTGTTCATATAGGTCTAACATCCAATTGGCAATAAAATTCCATAAATTATTTGTTCAAGACCTCCTTCAAAATCCACCAACTCCTCAAACTCCCATGAAAATCCTCCAATAATGTGTGAGCTTTCAAACTTGCTTACTCAAACCTTGCTCTTCATCCTACATAACTTGAATTAGCTTTGATCCAAAATATGGTTTCTTTGTGACTTCACATAGACACCAAAGGTTAAAACATAACTTATGCCTCCATGTAAACATGTTTCAATTTATTATAATTTTCATATAATCTTATAAATGGTATTAGCACCCCCTTTCCATTAGGCCTAACCTAGACTTAATAGGTTTATCCTACATATCTTTGAGTTTAATCCATCATGATTGGATTATAACATGTGTGAGGGTTTACATATGTTGGTCTATTTATAGAGAAACCTTATACATCCTCTTTCAAGGTTATGTCAACCCTCATCTCACCTTGTTATCCTCTTTATTCAAAACCTATAAGTTTGCACCCTTAGAGTGTACCTTCTATCTGAGACAAATAGAGGGTACTTCCCCTATTGTCTCATAAAAATTTAAAATATGGTGGCATTATCCAAGTGATAGAGATGCTCTACGAAAATTTTCAAGGCTTATCCATACCATTAAATCCACTAAACATAATCAAACACACAAGGCATTGTCAAATGATTGATTATGTGTAGGGAATCAAATATGACTATACGCGTATGTTTGAGGCCTTTCTCTACATTATCTCCATGTAGTATGAGTATATTGAGAGTATTAAAACTATGATGAAGGTGCTCCCAAATTTCTTACCACAGTAACTTTTCCAAACACTTCCACATACACCTTGCACTTGACTGGTCTAGACTACTGACTATGTTTTCTTGTTTGAGAGAGACACTTGTAGGTGGTAGTACATGGTTGAACCTTAAAAACAATGCCTAGATAACTCCTTATAGTTCCTAAGGTCATTTTATATTTTTTTGGATACATTAATCTCATGTTTAATCTATGCTAACATCAAGAACACCATTTCTTAGCTCACTATTATCTATAGTCAATGATAATTAATGTATTTGGAACAAGAAGGGTCTTATAGGTGAGAATACACCTTGAAACCTATGTAATATGGTTTAAGGTACCTTTAAGGTCTTTGGAGGTAGAACCCACTAGTATGTGTTTGTGTTTCTATGTCCAAGCTCACCTCATGGGCCTATGAGAGTTTATGGTCAGCTATAGTTGAGTTGTCCTAGGGAAAAAGACAACTGTAGGTGTTGATGAGGTTCAATATCCTACTTTTCAACCATTTTGATTATCCTTGAAACATTGGTGTACTTTATCAACTCAATAAGGCCATCGAAGATGAATATGTACTTCCATACTACAACTTTGGATTGTGAAGGTTACTTGGAAGTTCAAATCTTATAGACATCACTAAAAGAATGTAGTTGTAGTCATATAAAATACAAAAATTGGTAACTTGAGCATGGATGATGACATCCAACCCATAGGTCCCTCTTTCTTGCTCTCATGACCCTCATAGGCTTGTTTTCACTAATTCCTAATCATCTGTAGCCTTCTAAACCTGATCCTAGTTGAGCCAAGACCATCTTTTCATGACCAATCCATCCCCCCAGGTCCTATCTACCCAGCATAATAGCACCCAAATAGGATATGAGCACCATTGCCACTATTGTCCACTTTTAGAATTGTTTTCCAAGCTCATTTCTAGCCCTAATGGTCAATTTCTTATAGTTCCCCATCATTCTCCTTATCAACCTAGCATGAGCAAATTCAATCCATGACCAATATATCCCTATAAAAGCCTAGTCAAAGATATTTTAGAAAGGGTTGGAAAATATTATCAAGCAAGCAAGAATACAAGTGAAACCACTCATGCAATCTTTCCTATTTTTTGTATACATCCATCTAGTATAGTCCTAAGCATATCTAAATATCTACACCAATCCTTAGTCATCTCAAGCACACCTAGTTTAGCATTTCCCTACATTTTCATATCATAATTCAACCAATAACTTTCAAAGGGAGAACTACATATGGCTTGATCCCTCTTCAGAGTATTGGTATGTAGGTAACATGCCCACACATAGGGTGTGAAGCATGTCTAGTACATCTTACACAAACTAACCCATTTTCTCTATTTACCAAAGTTTTGTTTAATTACATTGAAGGCTTAAAAATGAAGAAAATCAGATCTATAAGGATCACTATTGACAATGAAAATTTGCAAATTCAAAGACAATATCACACAGACCTATTGAATAAAACCTAGAAAGGTTAGACTCTTAGGACAATAGTGTCAGACAAGGACTATAATGTCGATGCCACTCTTGTCCACTTTTGATGCTCCTATCCAATTAAAATATGAAGTTCAAATCTTAGTTTGTGACAGTCTTATAGTCCTGCACAGTCAATATCAACCTTTGTCTCAATCGTATTAACATAGTTTCAAGCTAAGTTTGATTTCTCTCTATTTACTTACTATTTTTGGAATGTCTAAACAATAATCAAAATTAAAAAATTAGTAGGTTAATTATGGAATAATTTTTGACTAATTTTACTACTCAGATCCTTTAACTAAATTAGGAATAAAACCCCATTATTCCCAAAATTGTTAAATCATTTGGTGAACCCAACTTCATTTGTGCATAAAAACCCTAGAAACCCTAGGGTAAAATTCCTATTGATTATTCTTATAAATTTTGAATTTTTATTTAAATATTTAAATCAAAAATTTATTTCAAATTTTTAAATTTAGTAGTAATTTTTAAAATAATTTCTTTCAAACCCTAGTTTACCATACTAGCTCTCAGTATTTTTCCAGTAATTTTACAACAATTTTCTAAATTTTTACTAGCATATTAAAATAAAAAAATCCATTCAAAAATAAAAATTCAATAGTAATTTCAATTTTTTTTTTAAAACCCTAGTTACACATACTAGGTCCTATTCACTCAAGCATTTTCCAATAATTTTCTAAAATTTTAGTTACATATTTAAATCATAAAATCCATTCAAATTTTACAATTCAATAGTAATTTTCAAAAATATTTATTTTTCAAAACCCTAGTTACACATACTATGTCCTATTAAATCACAAATTTTCCAATAAATTTTTGGTTTTTTGATTGTGTATCTAACTTAGAAATTCACTTCAAATTTCAAATTTTCGTAATAAATCTCTAAATAATTATTTTTTCAAAACCCTAGTTGAATAAACTAGATCCCATTGCTTTTTTAGGTATTACCTCACATGTTTGTGAGCTTTTTATGATTTTTATGCAATTTCTATTTAACTATTTTTAAAATTTTACATTTCCTATATTCAATCTCTTTTTTATTTCACACTTTGCTATTAATTTTTTTTGCAAAAGCTTCGATCAAATTTTAACTTGTTTTTCTACTTTACCAATGGCCCAATATACCAATTTTGATGAAAATGATAAAATGGAACTTCAAGAACTCTTAACTAAACACCCTGACATGCAAGATGACATTATTAAAATACTCTAATAAGAGAAACAAAGAGTAAACAATGGTTAATCTTCCAAACTATAGAGCAGCCAATTATAAATAACACTACGGGGAAAACTATGTCTAAACAACCCCTATAGTAGCCCAACTTGATTCTATGCCATAGGCTACAGATAGTACATCTATGTCTCCTAATGTGGTATCCCTTGTACAAGAGATAAAATCTATTCAATCCAAGGTGCTACATCTTGAGAAAAGTGCCTCTAGACCTACACAGGCTTTGGACTCTTTTGCTCTACTGCATACATCATTGACACATCACATTGTTTCCACACCCTTACCATAAGGTTTTGGTCAACCCAAGCTTACTATTTAGAATGAAAAGGGTGATCTAGAGACACATTTGAGAGATTTTCATGTAGCATACTTGGACTATGTACCAAATGATTGGTTACTTACCAGGATCTTTCCAGAGAGCCTAAAAGATTATTATTTACAATGGTTCTATAGTTTATCGAATCAGTTGGTTATTACATTCAATCCTTTAGCCAACATGTTCCTAGGCCATTCTAGCATCAACATCGGTGATAAGGTTTCATATTCTCAAGTTACACAATAGGAACAAAGGTCAAATTAGTATCTCATAGATTATGTTATTCGATTTAAGACTATCTTTGCTAAGATGACCAGCCCTATGGCCGATCAAGAGTTATATGATCTCTTCAAATATAGTCTTCTACCAGCTTTGCATGAATAAATTATGTTCAAAAGATTCTCTTCCTTCACTAAAATTTAGAGATTTACTATGAAAATTTGATATTTAAAGTGAATTTTTGAGTTAGATACATAATTAAAAAATCAAAAATTTATTGGCAAATTTGTGATTTAATAAGACATAGTATGTGTAACTAGGGTTTTGAAAAATAAATATTTTTGAAAATTACAATTGAATTGTAAAATTTGAATGGATTTTATGCTTTAAATATGCAACTAAAAATTTAGAAAATTATTAGAAAATGCTTGAGTGAATAGGACCTAGTATGTATAGCTAGGGTTTTAAGAATTTTAAAAAAAAAAAAAAAATCGTATTGAATTTTGAATGGATTTTCTAATTTTAATATGCTAGTAAAAATCCAAAAAATTGTTGTAAAATTACTAGAAAAATACTTGGACCTAGTATGGGAAACTAGGGTTTGAAAGAAATTATTTTAAAATTTACTACTAAATTTTAAAATGTGAAATAAATTTTTGATTTAAATATTCAAATAAAAATTAAAAATTTATAGGAATAATCAGTAGGAATTTTACCCTAGGGTTTCTAGGGTTTTTGTGCATAAATTAAGTAAGTTGGATTCACCAAATGATTTAAATTTTTTGGGAACAATGGGGTTTTATTCATAATTTAGTTAAAGGATCTGAGTATTAAAATTAGTCAATAATTATGCATTAATTAGCCTACTAATTTATTAATTTTGATTGTTGTTTAGACTTTCTAAAAATAGCAAGTAAAAGAGAAATCAAACTTAGCTTAAAACTATGTTATTCTAATAGAGACAAAGATTGATATTGACTATGTAGGATTATGAGATTGTCACAAACTAAGATTTGAACTTCATTTTTTAATTGGATAGGAGCATTAAAAGTGGACAAGAGTGGTATCGACACTATAGTCCTTGTCTGAAACTGTCATCCTAAGAGTTTAAGCTTTCTGGGTTTTGTTCGATAGGTCTATGTGACACTGTCTTTGAATTTTCAAAGCTTAATTATCACTAGTAATCCTTGTAGGGTTGATTTTATTCTTTTTTAAGCCTTCAATATACTTAAACAAAACTTTGGTAAATAGAGAAAAGGGGTTAGTGTGTCTAAGATTTACTAGATGTGCTTCATACCCTATGTGTGGGCATGCTACCTACATACCAATACTCTAAAGAGAAATAAATCCATACATAGTTATCGCTTTGAAAGTGCTTGATGTAATTATGATATGAGAATGTAAGGAAATGCTAAACTTGGTGTGCTTGAGATGACTAAGGACTGGTGTAGAGATTTAGATGTGCTTAGGACTGTATTAGATGGATTTATATAGAGAATAGGAAAGAATGCCTAAGTGGTTTCACTTGTATTCTTGCTTACTTTGTAATATTTTCCAACCCTTTCCAAATGATCTTTGAATGGGATTTTATAGGGATCTATTGGTCATGGATTGAATTTGCTCATGTTAGGCTGAGAAGGAAAATGATGGGGAACTAGAAGAAATTAAACATTAGGGCCATAAATGAGCTTGGACAATAATGATAAAAGTGGAAAATAGTGGCATCGATGCTCCTATCCTAGTTGGGTACTATTATCCTAGGTAGATAGGACCGAGGGGGTGGATTGGTCATGAAAAGAGGGTCTTGGCTTAGCTATGATCAGGTATAGAAGGGTACGGATGATTAAGAATCAGTGAAAATAAGCCTATGAGGGTCATGAGAGAAATAAATAGGGACGTATGGGTTGGATGTCATTAGCCATGCTCAAGTTACAAATTTTTACATTTTATATGACTATAACTACATTCTTTTAGTGATGTCTATAGGATTTTAACTTCCAAGTAACCTTCACAATCCAAAGTTGTAATATGGAAGTACATATTCATGTTAGGTGGCCTTATTGAGTTTAGAGAGTACACCAATGTTTCAAAGATCATTAAAAGGGTTAAAAAGTAGGGTATTAAACCTCATCAACACCTACAGTTGTCTTTTGCCATGGGACAACTTAACTACAACTAATTGTAAACTCTCATAGGCCCATGAAGTTAGATTAGACATAGAAACACAAACACATACTAGTGGTATCTACCCCTAAAGACATTAAAGGGAATACAAACCCTATAATACAAAATTCAAGGTGGATTCTCACCTATAAGTCCCTCCTTGTTCCAAATACATCAATTACAGTTGACTATAGATAATAGTGAGCTAAGAAATTATGTTCTTGATGTTAGCATATATTAAACATGAGATTAATGTATCCAAAAAACTATAAAATTACCTTAAGAACTCTAAGGAGTTCTCTAGGCATTGTTTTAAAGGTTCAACCATGTATTACCACCTATAAGTGTCTCTCTCAAACAAGAAAACATAGTCAGTAGTCCAGACCAGTCAAGTGCAAGGTGTATGTGGAAGTGTTTGTAAAATTTAGTGTGTTAAGAAAGTTGGGATCACATTCTTAATAGTTTTAATATTCTCAATAAACTCCTTCTACATGGAAATAATGTATAAAAAGGCCTCAAACATACATGTATAGTCATATTTGATACCCTACACACAGTCAGTCATTTGACAATGCCTTTTGTGTTTGATTATGTTTAGAGGATTTAATGGTATGGATAAGAGTTTAAAATTTTCATAGAGAATTTATATCACTTGGATAAGGCCATCATATGTTAAATTTTGATGAGACAATAGGGGAAGTACCCTCTGTTTGTCTCAGACAGAGGGTAATCCCTATGGGTGAAAACTTATAGGCTTTGAATAAAGAGGATAAAAAGGTGAGCTGAGGGTTGACATAACCTATCAAAAGGATGTATAAGGTTTCTCTAGACATATACCAACATAGGTAAACCCTCACATATGTTATAATCCAATCACGATGGTTTAAAATCAAAGATATGCATGATAAACCTATTAGGTCTTGGTTAGGCCTAATGGCAAGGGGGTGCTAATACCTTTTATAAGATTATATGAAAATTATAATAAATTGAAAATTTTTTACATGGAGGCATAAGGTGTGTAGGTGAAGTCACAAAGAAATCACATTTTGGCTCAAAGCTAATTAAAGTTATGTAAGATGAAGAGCAAGGTTTGAGTAAGAAAGTTTGAAAGATCACACATTATTGGAGGCTTTGAATGGGAGTCTAAGGATTTGGGGGATTTTAAAAGAGGTCTTGAATAAATACTTTATGGAATTATTTTGCCAGTTAGATGTTAGACCTATATGAATAAACCTTAAGGGTTAGAAGTGCCTAAAAATATCTCGAACCTTTGCTAAATACCTGATTGGGAAAATTATGAAGAAGAGGCATCCAAATTTCTTATAATTACTTAGGAAATTATTTGATATTTTATAATAATCACCAGGTTTACTTCCCATCTATTTGAGTTCTACCCTACCTGTATGGACAGGGCACAAAATTGGTTTCTTTGACAATTTTTGGTGTTTTGTAGGTTTAAGGGATGCAAGTAACTTTTGGAGAGAGATTAGGACTTAATCTAGCTCACCATGTGAATTTATTACCTTAGATAAGTACACAATTGCCTATATAAGTGGCTTCATCTCAACCATTCAATACTGGCATAGTGGACAAGATAGTGAGAGAGTGAATACTTCAAGTGGGAATCATTTGAAGGTCTACCTAAGTAATATAATGACCTAAAGGGTACTAATATGTGTCATAAACTCCATTTTATGGATTATATTGGAAAACTAATGACCAACTTTGTGCCAAATGTGAGGGGTGAGTGAAAGAGGAGTTATTTGGATTGTAGGTAGTGATAACTCATCTCCAAAGGAATCCTTATGATTAGGGATGTAACTAATGCATGTTGGATCATGTATACAACCCATAAATCTTATTGAAATAATCAAATATGTCCCTATTCTACTATGGGACTTTCCAAGAAGGCCAAATGATGAAGGAAATTTTATAAGCAAATAATGAGGAGTCCTATACAACATTTTAGGGGTTTTATGACTTTGAGGGAGATTTATCATATTATAATATTATAAAATCAATTTTAACCCTTGATAAGTTTTATTTAGGCTCTCTCTAATTGATCTAAATAATGGGAACAACCTTATGTTGTGGGTCACCTATAGTGGGGTTAAACCTCTGGAGAAGGCTGACTTCCTCTTGATGATCACCTAAACTAATGATTGCATAGGGAAAAGGGTTAGAGGGGGGAAATGGATCCTAAAAATTATAAAAGGTGATGCACTAAAAAATATGAAAACTCACATGATCTTGAACCCACACTAGATCAACATAATATAACTATAGCTCACACAACCTCACAATCTTACTAATTACATAAATATTTCATAGAAGAGGTTTAGATAGAACACTATTCTAGACCTAAAATAGCTTGAAAACACCTTAAAAGAGGAAATTAGAAGGATAATGAACTAGGAATATTATCCTTCATGAATTCATCATGCACAATCATACTAAACACTAATCAAAGGCAAGAGAGAGGCAAAGAGTTAATCTTATTATTTCAAGAGGTAGTTCTTACAATATTTTTATAGGATTTAGCCTTATAAAATGATCATATTTTTTAGAGAGTCTCAATTAGTATCCTTGTCTCCAAAATAGCTCAAAATTATAAAATCTGAGAACCCCTACAATAGAAAAAAGAATGAGATCATATAGAAAGAGGAAGAAAGAAGAGGGAGCATGCTATCTAAGGATAATTAATGATATGTCACATTTGAAGGGATTCTCCACCACATTTTATCTAATTAATAATAATTCATCATAAACCACATAGCCTTCATTTTCTCCAAAAGTCTTTAATCTCTTTTCATTGGTTGAGAAATCTACACTAGAAGACAAGGGTTTGTTCTGAAGATGATGGCTTTTGATCCTTACTAGGATGAATGATACTCAAATATTATAAATAACATTAAATGGTACATTGTGATACTCTAATCCACATATCTCTTTATTATTATCTTTCATGTGATATCCACAAGGTCCTTATACCTATGTACCTGATAGAGCCATGCCTAAGTCTGCTTTTTGTGGATGTTTGTCAGAGATGGGACCATATGGAAATATGAGAAAATCCTTCATAGTCACTTATATAACCCATTTAAATATTTAAAATATAGGTATTTTATATAGTTTGAAATTTAATCTCCTTTATTGGTTTTCCTATAACTATTAATATTGACAAATGAAGCTTGCCATGTGGTTTGGTCTCATTTCAACAATAAGTTATTGACCCTTGATTTGTATTAGGTTTAAATTCCTATTTTATCTCCATAGAATTATAATGGTGATGTTTACTCTTGGTGTACCATTTCTGGTTCAACCTAGATCCTATCCGAGCTTGGTTCCTTTGTATTTTCTTTACTTAGGTTAAAAACTGATTCATTGACCTTTGTCAAAAATCTCCTGGGCTTTCCTTTGCTCATTGGATGTCGATTATCAACTCAGCTTATTGAAAATTTGACCCATATTACAATATTGATCCCCTTCGGTAGAATCAAATACATTCTATTGGATCTACTTTAGGGTCCCTTTTGACTTATTGACCTACTTGTATGCCATATATATTTGATGCATGATTGAATATGAGCCCTTGATATTATAGGGACCCACCATTTACACTCAAATGACTAATTCATGAGTCCTAAAATTGACATTTATGTACCTATATTTTGCATATAAATGAACATATTTGATGTATGCATGAACATCTTATGGTTTTTGAACCTTAATGGTTATTTTTTATGGCTTAAATTTGACATCTGTGGTCCCATCATTTGACATCCACGTGACTGTCATTGATGTTTTCACGACCATCAATATTTGAACCCCAATGGATAATTTACATGATTTATTTTGACATATGTGAGAACATATTTAATTTCCATGTGAACATCTAAGGATTTTTAAATCCAAATAGTTATTTTATGTGGCTTAAATTTCACATCCATGTGAAAATTTTCTTCTACAAGCTAAATTTTGAAGACTTATATCTCGAGATAGAGAACTCATTGAGACATGAAATTTTTATAGAAAGATAAAGGAATGAAAGGCATCATGTCCATGTATTTATTTTGGATTTATATGCTTTCTAAGTGAACTTATAAAATGTATAAGTAAACAAACTTGTTAATTTTTGCATGACATGCAAGATGGTCTGGCTCACTTAGGTTTATGCTATGAGATTTTGCTTGATCCTTGAAAGCTCAAATGATTTTTTAAGGCCCATTTGAACTCATTTCATGATATTTACTATATTTATCACTATTAAAAATTGTTTGGATCCTCTATTTGCATTTTTGGACCTACTCCTTAAAGATCAACAAATTGCACCTTAAGCTAACTTAAAGTGTTTCAAAAGCTTTGTAAGCACAATGTGATCTTTAGACCAATCATTCCATCTAAAAATTTATTCAACTAATCTATTCAATCATTTATAGACTCTACCAACCTATCCAAGTAAAATATTGGTATTTGGGCCAAATTTAGCTAACATCTTTAGTGACTCATAGGGGTTGCATGCCTATCTATAAAAGATAACCCAGATCGTTTGCCTTATATGATACATTGGCATGGAGTCATAAGTATTTGCTCTCAAATAACATGAAATGATTCAAGGTTACCCCTCTATGTAACTTCCTCTTAAACTAAACAAGGACCAAAAGGGACAAAATAAAACAAATTACTAAAGGCACTTATTGAAGGGAAACACACAACTAAAAGAGATGTGCTCAAAGAAATTATAGAAAAGTATGAAATCTATTCTAATATGTTACAATATTATACGATAGATGAAAAATTTTATAATAACAAAAATTCAAATAAATGACATTGAAAAGGATGGGTAATACCTATTCATATAATTGGGCAAGGTGAAAAACATTATGTTGTTTCCATCCATGTATCAAATAAGGACGACTCCACAAGATATCAAACTTGGTGTGGTTGTCTATCTTGGCCTTATTTGAGTCCCACTTGAGGACTAAGTCCCCTTCCTTGAAGTCCCTTGATGTGGTTCTCTTGTCAAAGTATTTCTTGACTTGATCTTGATATGACTCTAATGCCTTTATTTCAAGGTCCCTAGTTTCTTCAAGCTCTATGAGCTCTGCCATCCTTACACTCATAGGCTCACTCTCCATAAACTCAAGTTGATGGGCTAACTCTAATACAGGTAGTTCAAGAGAAAGGGGAAATTTGGCTTCTCTTATATATACAAGGGCATATGGAGAGTTGATAGTCATATATTTGAGAGTCACTCTATCAACCCATAATGTTATCCTTAACTTTGTATGCCACACTCTTTGATTCTCTTCTATGGTCCTCTTTATAATACTCATCAAGTTGTATTTAGTGGACTCTAACAGTCCATTTCCTTGGGAGTAGTAGTTGGAGGATGTGTTGAGGTAGATGCCCATCTTATATCTTAAGTTACCATTCACTTGTATTCATACCAAAAAATTCTAAACCATTATCTAAGATTATAGTAGATGGAACCCCAAACCTAGTCACTATACTATCATAGAAGTCCAACATTACTATCTCATTGGCTTCTTTCAAGGTAATTGCTTCCACCTACCTAGTGAAGTAGGTAGTTGTAGTGAGAACCCATTTATGCCCTATACTTTAAGGTGGATTGATCATCCCTATGAAGGTTAAACCCCATTTCATGATGGGTTAATTCCCCTGAATTGGGTTGAGTGGAAGAGCTGCTAATCTTTACTTTTCTACAAATAGAGCTCACTTTTAGAATTTACTAACCCATACAAAGGAATATTTGAAAAGGCTAGTCCAGTAATAATTATATCTCATTACCTTTGATACTATTTTTATTAGAGAAAAATGGCCTCTTGTAGGCCCATCATAAAACTACTCTAAGAGCCTTGTCACTTGATTATCATCAATGCACCTAAGCAATACCCCATTGAGGTCCCTTCTAAAAAGAACACTATCAAATAATGTATAAGGTATAGACTAAAGTATAAAATACCTTATTTTTTCTCTATCCAAACCTTGGAGGCATTCTCTTATTACCAAGAAATGTTCCATGTCTTAGAGCTAGCTTTTATGAAGTGGAGGTGCATATGCTTGTGAGTTGTCTTGTGCTACCAAAATAAACTCTTTGTTCTCTTGAAGATCATCTACTATATACTCACACAAGCCTTTGACTCTTATCAACTTGGTGACTTTGATATCCACATCATACTCTATGACTTTGGTAATCCAACCAGCTCTTTTCTCATTCAAATCCTTGTTGAGGATAAAATACCCCTCTAGGGTGGGATACCATAAGATGAACCGTATTGTTAGAGAGTATTGGTTTGAAATTATTGAGGCTTATTAAACCTAAAATAACTTGATTTTATATGAAAATATACCTCACCTCATATCCTTCCATCCCTTGACTAAAAAAGGTAATTAGTTTCTCAAGTCCTTCACCATTTTTATACATTAACATAGTTGATATGTTATCAATATTGGCAAAGGTGTATAATATGAAATCATTTGAGCATTATTGAAAGCTTGATACCTCTTAACATTCATTGGTCATTTCCCAAGGATTGAAACATGTTTTTAAGTTCTTGAAAGTTCTTATGTTTTTGGAAATCACTAGACCCACTAGTGGAGGCCTTTTCTTACTTGGGTGAGGGTATAGAAAAAAATTTAGGAATAAAAATAATGACATCAAGGGGATAAATAAAAACAAGGGATGGTCTAATATCATGGAACATAGGCATTGGTGATCTAGGTGTAAGCTTGCTAGCCTACACCGAATAATTTTTTGCTCTATTTACTACCTCATATGTGTTTATAAATGAGTCTCCTCCCATGGACTAGATTATTACTAAAATGTCACTATTAAGGGATTTAAAATAGTATAGGAAGGAAAAGTTAGGGGTAAGCCTAATAGAGACGAGAATTCTATCCCAAGTTTTTTGGAAACTTGTGTTGAAGTCTTGCATGACTTTATGAGGGGCTCTTTTTATTATGGTTAACTACTCTACAAGTGATAAATGGTCACTTTTGTCCTCAAATATTTTACATAAAGCCTCTCTTAATTAGGCCCATGTGTAAATGTAATTAATATCAAGGATTCTATACCAATCTAAGGCCTTACCCTTGAAAGAGATGGCCATTAACCTAATTTCTACATTTTTTTCATTGATATCATGAATGTTATAAAAGTTGGTTATATCCATGAGGTGATAAAAAGGGGTTATATCTTGGTATCTAGTAAAATATGGGACACTCTTAAGAGCTGATACTAGAATAAAATCATATTGAGGGAGGGCTAGAGGACTTTGGCCATTAAAATCCATAAAATATCTAGGGACTACCATGGCCATGAAAGGGTTTAATAAAGGTCTTCTTGTAGAGGTAGGCCTTGATATTGACCTAGAAGTAAAGTTGATTTTATATGGGTGTATATTAATAAACCTTAACCTTTTGACTAAATTCAAAGGCAATTCAACAAATTCAAAGGGAATACCTCTAGAATTTGATCTTGTAGTCACCTTTGGTATGAGATGTAATCATTGCTCTACTACTAGAATGTTATATGCTCTTTCAAAGTTGTCAGATGCTACTATGTGAAGCTATAAGTTTTACAAACTGATCAAACCATCATTAAAATTGATCAATCTTTTATTGAAATTGAAGTCCCATTAGGCATGCCAAAAAAAATTATATCATCACTTTTCACCCTTGGAGAGGGTTCTTCAGGCTCTCTCTAATTGAGCTACATAATGGGAACAACACCCAGTCTATGGGTTACCTATGGTGGGGTTAAACCTTTGAAAAAATCTAGATTCCTCTTGATTATCACCTTAACTAATGCTTGCATAGGGAAAAGGGTTAGAAGGGGGAAAAAGGGCTCTTAATAAGGATAAAATATGATGTACCAAAAAATATGGACACTCACATGAACTTGAATCCACACTAGATCATCATAAGATAACTATAACTCACACAACCTCACAATATTACTAATTACATAATTATTTCATAAAAGATGTTTAAATAGAACACTAATCTAGACCCGTAATAGCTTGAAAACACCTTAAAAGAGGCAAGAAGAAGGAAAATTAACTAGAAAGATTCTCCTTTATGAATTCATCATGTAAAAGCATACTAAGCACTAATCAAAGGTAAGAGAGAGGCAAAGAGTTAATATTATTATTTCAAGAGGTGGTTTTTACAATATTTTGACAAGGTTTAGTTTTATAAAATAATCACCCTTTTGTAAGTCTTAATGAGTATTCTTGTCTCCAAAAAAGATCAAAATTCTAAAATTTGAGAACCCCTACAATAGAAAAAAGAATAGGATCATATAGAAAGATCATATTCGAGATTAGTGTAGCCATTCTAGTTTAACCAGAAAGATCTCTAATGGTGATGTTTCACTAACCTAGATCATATTTGAGATTAGTTCCTTTGTATTTGCTTTACCCAATTTAAAAATTGCTTCACTAACCTTCATCAAAAATA
This sequence comes from Torreya grandis, assembly GCA_037957365.1. Lineage (NCBI taxonomy): Eukaryota > Viridiplantae > Streptophyta > Pinopsida > Cupressales > Taxaceae > Torreya > Torreya grandis. The sequence continues at coordinate 5,030,682 of JARHVA010000541.1, forward strand.
TCCTAGACTCACCTTTGCTCATTGGTTATCAATTTTTAACTTAGATTATTAACCTTTTAACCCATATCACACCATTTATCCCATTTGGTATGATCAAATGCATGCCATTAGATTTGGTTTAGGGACCCTTTTTACTTGTTGACCTGCTTATGTGTTATAGATCTTTGATGCACGATTGAACATGTGCCCTTGATGTTGTAGGGACCCACCATTTGAAATCAAATATATAATTCATGAGGCCCAAAATTGACATATACATTCCTATATTTTAAATCTTCATAATCATATTTGACTTCTATATGAACATCTTAGGATTTTTTAACCCTAACAATTATTTTCTATGGCTTAAATTTGATGTCTACATGCCCATCATTTGACATCCACATGACTGTCATTGACATCTATATGATTGTAAATATTTGAACCCCAATGAATAATTTACAATATTTATTTTGACATCCATGCAAACATCTTTAACATTTTCATTAATGTTTAAATATTTTTGAATCCAAATGGTTATTTGTTCTAGCTTAAATTTGAAATCTATGTGAACAATTTGTTCTCCAAGCTAAACTTTAAAGACTTATATCTTGAGATAGAGAATCATTGAGACATGAAATTTTTAGAGAAATATAAAGGCATGAAGGGCATCATGTCCATGCATTTCTTTGGTCCTGAGAGGATTTCAAAGTGAACTTATAAAATACATAAGTAAACCAACCTTTTTATTTGTATGTGACATGCAAGACGGTTTGGATCACTTAGGCTTATGATATGAGCTTTGTTGAGGTCAACATACCCCCATTTATTAAAAATGGTAACCCTTGTGTCAAATTGTAAAAATTTTTACCTTAAAATTTAAAATCCACTTGATCAAAGTGTCAATAGCATGTTTGCACATATTATTTATTTGAAGATCATCCACACCTAATATAGTTGGCATATTTGCTTATAAATATAATTTAATCTTACCTAAAGATGATAGCATTGAATATATTTGTCTTTGTATTATATGTTTAATAGATCTCATTTGGGAATAAACATGTTTTTGTACTTCAATGTTAAATCGATATTTTAATATCCTTGGTCTATAATTGATTAATTAAATTCATGTTTGAATTGTTGAAACCCTATTTTAAGATTTTAACCTAGGTGTTTCAATGAATTTATTGCTTATTATGGAGAAAAATAAAAGAAGAAACTAAGTATGGGTATGGTTGAAAAATTTGATTGATAGTGTATGCATTGAATCAAAATATTGTAAAGAGATCCTCTTTGGCTTGGGAGGATGACTTGTAGATAAAAAAGCATGAAAGCAAACTTATTCGTTAGACAAATAGTTGGGTGGATTGCCTAGCGATAACTAGATCTTGAAAGTGAGAGCTTCCTTAGGGGCTGTCAATCCACACATTTTAAATAATTAAGTTTATAAATATAAAAGAAAGGTACTTGCACCAATGAATCAAAAGGTACTAAAATTGAATGCAAGAATGTTTGATAAAAATTATGCTTAAAAAGGTTGAATTAGTAATAAACTAATTAGTACTAGTGCTAGAGGGTTGGGGTATGATTCAAAAAGTTAGAAGGGGGTTTATGAATAGGAAAGAACACCAAAAATTAGGTTTGGTTGGGTGTAGGTAAGTGAAAACAACTTTTTAGTTTTCACTACCATAGTGACCATCAATGGATAGGGTAATAATCAGTGGTTGAGGTGACTGCCAGTAGTCAAGGTGATTGTTGGTGGTCAAGGTGACCATTAGTGGTTAAATAAACCATCCAAGGTTGAGTCAACCATTAATGGTTATTTTGTGAATATCTGGGTTGATAAATTGCTAATTGATGATATCCAAAAGATGGATTTTGAGAGGTGGATAAAGTCTTGGTTGATTGAAAAATGGAAATAAAGTAGATGAATACATAGAAACAAGTACTTGCATTACTAGAGGTCGATTGCATGGATAGTTGAGGTAGTTGATATGTTGGTAGAATATAGCTTAATTTTAGTAAAGTAACAATACTCTAAGGCTTGGTGGAGAGGCAATGGAAAATTAAGTCTCTGATATGATTGCTAAATTGTTGATGCTGATTGATTTGCAAGAAAGAAACTTCTTGATACTGAATTGTAGATTATTTTTACCTCCTAGCTCCTCTCTTCTTATAGGCATATGTAAGAGGTGGAAGTGAAGGTTTAATTGGGATATCTAATTATAAAATATCCATACAAAGGCTCATAATAGAATTTAGACAATCTATAATTAGAAAATCAAAGTGAATGGTTTGCATGATTTTGGTTAAGGAGGTGGACCCTGACCATCGATGATCAAGGTGACCATCAACGGTTACCCTGACTGTCAATGGTAGAGTACTAAGGGGAAAAAGGCTAGAAGGTATAGTTGATCTAGTTAAGTTAAATTGACTATGGGCTAGGTTTGTCAAAGGTTAAAAAGCTAAATAGTCTCAAGGGGGTCCTAAGGGAGTTCAGAGGGTGTTTCAACATTCAAAATCATAGTGTGAAAATTTATAGTATCTACATTTTCCCCTTTTTGTTATGTAGATTTGAATTAACAAGCTATAAAATAAAAATGGAGTGCTGGTCAAAGGTTTAGTGATTTCCCCAAGTATGGGAGGAGGTTTTCCCCCTCAAACCAAGAGGAAATAAGGAAAAGGTGAATTGGGTGCTAGTTTGATAAGCTAAGTGAGGGTGATGACAAAGGTAGATAATAGGTTGGGCACTAAAGTGTAAATAGGCATGTAGGGTATGACAAAAGGTGTGATTTCCAAGATTGGATAAGGATAAGGTTGCCATGGTTGATAAAAATAAAGGTCAATTCTAAGGGACAAGTGACCAATGTACCATATGACTATATTTAGGTGTGGTGGCTGGGTATACCTATTAGTCTCTTAGATAAGGTCAATGTTTCTAGTGGGTATCCAATGTAGGAAGTGCTCCTATAGAAAATATAAATAGGTCAAGTGTCATGGGTATCCAAGGTAGGAAGTGATCTTGAAAGACACAAGCGGGTTAGGTAAGTGTGAGGTGGTGTAAAATTTAAATGGTCAACATGGAAAAAAAGGCTAGTGTGGTAAAAAAACCATGCAAGGTCATCATAAAACACATGATATTTTGGGTCAAAAATGACCAATTTTGAGGTAGATGTGGTCTAATGGTTGGTTGGAGAAGGGTAATCTTTGAAAAGTTGAAATTTGGTATGGGGGAGATGAGTAATATAATCAAGAGATAAAACACCATAATGAAAATATCAACTAATCACGATAGGATAAGTAGAGAGAATCGTGCTCCTTCATTGACAAGGATTAAAAAAAAAAAAAAGTTCGATTAACTTAATGAACACAAGCCCTTCAAATGCTTTACATTAGCTTTCGTCAGTTGGAAAAAAAGTATCTTGACCACATAATGTCAAGTAAGCTTTAGAATCCCTTACATATAGTGGGGGATGGGTGAAAATGGAACCTTCTTATGAGGCTAACATGCATCTTTTAAAGGTGGCTAGAGATTTAGTATAAATAAGACTATGCTAAGCTATGTACACTAATCGATGTGGGAAGTCTAATTGTGGAAGCTGATTGCACCTTCCACCTTATTGTGTTATTTAAGAGTTGATTGTGGCTTTCAAGATTATTTTGATCTTACTTTGATTGTGATAATGGGTCTTCTACTAATTATTGTATATGGGAAGCTGATCGATGTGGGAAACTTCCAATAAATTTATATGCTTTTGAAAAAAGCTTATTTAGCCATCCTTTGAGGGATTGATCTAAGTTTGCATTTTGTTCCTAATGATTTTTGATAGCTCTCCTTCGAGGGATCAGCCCACCTTACATTTTTGTAATTTATAATAAAATTAAAAAAAATATCCTTTAAGGGGTTAGTCTGTAAATGCTAGGAATGACCCATGATTACTATGAAAAAGATTTTTTTATTTGGCTTTAATTTTTCTTGACATAGACTTGATTATGTTGGCTTAGTGGTTCACCTTCATGGTGGCAAAACCAAGAGTACAAGAGGGTTAGTTAGGTATAAAGAGTTTTAGGTGACAATGATCATGGGGATCCATCCTAAAAGGGGTGGAAAAAACCTGAGAACCATGACATGGGTAGAGTCATGTACCCATTGTTCTAGATTAGGATATTTTGGTGATAGATAATCACATGATTCATTCTTTATTGATTATCCCTAAAAAAGGGGGATGAATGTGGGTAGATGACAAGGGATGATCTTAAGTGAAATAGAAGGTAAACTTGATCCTTCTTAACAATATAATAGATGTAGATGTGAAGCATTAAGGGGCTCAAGTTCTAGGTAGCCTTCGAAAGAAGACACCTGATAAGCTCCAAAACCATACTTATGGGTTATGTTATAAGGTCCAAGCCAATTGAAAGAAAATATGCCCTGCTTGCTTTTCTTCATATTAGTGACATATTTATTTTCCTTTAGGACAAGGTCTCCAATGTTGAACTCTCACACTTTAAGGTGTTTGTTATAGGCACATTTGATACATTCTTGATAGACATGGAGGTTGGTGAGGGATTTTAGGCAATGCTCATCAAGTAGCTCAAACTAGGCTAAATGGTGTTGATGATAGTTGATCTCAAAAATAAGATCATGCAAAGATATGTGAAGAGAAGGGATTTGGACTTTAAGAGGCAAGACAACCTCTACCCCAAATATTAGAGAAAATAGGGTAGCACCTGTAAGGGTTCTAATGCTAGTATGATATCCCCATAAGGTGAAAGGGATGTAAAAATGTCAATCCTAACTAGATACACTAACCATTTTAGATAACATGTTATTAAGAGTTTTGTTAGAGGCTTTTACTTGTCCATTCACTTGAGGGTGATAGGGTGAGGAGAAACTTAACTTAATGTTGAATACATCATAGAGACCCTGGAATTATTTTTTCTTAAATGATTAACCGTTGTCATTGATAATCTTATGAGGAACACCAAGGTGATAGATGATATGATGGTTGATAAAGTTTATAATATTTTTCACTTTGGTTGAGACTAGAGGAATAGCCTCTACCCACTTGGTAAAATAATAAATTGTGGTGATGATGGAAGGGTGTCATTGTGAGGAATGGGGATTAATTTCCTAAATGATATCTAGACCCCATTATGAAAAAGGAAAAAAATTGATAGAAATTCGAAGGCTATTTAGGACTTGGTGCATGATGTAAATTGGTATGTTGTTGACATTTGACACACTTTTTCACATAATCAAGATATTTTTGGTTAAGGGTAGGCTATTAATAACTAAGATAGAGGATGAACTTAGCTATAATGAGGTCACTAAATTGTCCCCCATAGATACCATTATGCATTTCCTTAATAGCATGAGAGGCTTCCTAACTATGCAAACAACAGAAGAAGAGGCCATCAAAGCCATGCTTATAAATAATTCCTCCCATAATTATATAGTGTGAATTACTTTGAATAAACTCTCTTTTAGCATTTATAAAGAGGCCAAAGGGAACTATGCCAAGGTTAAGATAGTCAAAGGTTTGTTGATACCAAAAGTTAGGTTGGGTTTCCTCCACATTGAAAGTGGTGGGGGAATTTGGTTTGACATAGGATGGTTGGGTAAGCCTATGAATAATGATAGACAAATTGAGTCTAAAGGTGTATAGGGTATCTTAGAGGCAAGGGAAGCCATGGTGTTAGTGAACTTATTTCTAGATTATGGGGTTGATTAGATGCAGTAGTGCTCAGATGATGCTAGGAGTTCATCAACTAGTTGTTTGTACTATTATAGAACATCATTCTTACACTAGTAAGAAAATTTTATTTTATTGAACACAAGTTGGGAGTCACCAAAGATATTGATCATTTTGACTCCTAGGGATAAGGTAGTCTGAAGGCCTATCACTAGGGATTCATACTCAACCATATTATTGGTACATTCAAAGTTAATCTTGAAGGATAAAAGAAGGGGTTGAACATCAAAAGGGATAAGGATAATACCTACTCCCCCACCACATTGACACTTTGAACCATAAAATAACATGGTGACTTGATAGGTGAAATTTTCTTGAGATAGGGATGCAATGGACTCATTGGGGAACTCAAGAAGAGGAGGTTGATTGTCTGTTAATGGTGCTTTAACCCATTGGTCAGTAATGAATTACCCCTTAATTGAATTTTAATGGAGGATCTCAATATCAAAATATATTAAGAGCATGATCCACTTGGCCATAAACTTATTTTTATATGGCTTGGAGTGCATGTACTTGAGTAGGTTTGTATTGGTAATGACAGGTTTTATGGTTAAGAAGGTAGTGGCAAAGCTTAGTGGCCATGAATACTAAAGCTAAATAAAGTTTCTTAGTTTGAATTTACCAAGTCTCATACTCTACTAGCTTGTGACTAATATAGTACATTAATTTCTCTCCATGTTTTTCATCTTAGTGAGCCAACATTTCCCCTAGGGAATGGTTAATGGTAGAGATATAAAGGTATAAATGTTGGTCATCCTTAGGAGGGTAAGGATACGTGGTGACAAAAGGTACTCTTTGAGTGAATCAAAGGATTTTTAAAAATTGTTATTCCACTTAAAAGAGACATCCTTATTCATAAGGTGGTGGAAAGGTTAGCACTAGTACAAAATCTAAGAAATGAAATGACAAATGGACTTAAGCTTCCCTTACAAGCTTTAGAGTTACTTAAGGTTGGTTGGAGGAAACATATCTAGGATTACCTTGATTTTTGTGGGGTTGACTTTAATTATACAAATGGAGATAATGAAACTAAGGAGCTTCCCTAACAAGACCCCAAAAATGCACTTATTGGGGTTAAGATGGACGTGATGGTGGAAAAGTCACTCGAAGATGGTCTTAAGAATGGCCAAGTAATCCTATCAGAGTTTGAAAATTCTAAGAAGGTCATCCACATAGTCTTCCATGATCTTATGGATAAGGTCATGAAAAATGTAGGTCATGGCATGTTGGTAGGTTTCACCAATGTTATTTACCTTGAAAGGCATGAATCTATAGCAAAAGGTCCCCCAAGGGATGGTAAATGCAGTTTTATGTTGATATTTAGGGGTGATTAAGCTCTGATTATAGCTCAATAATCCATCCATGAGAGAAAATATCATGTCTAGCTGTAACTTCAATAAGTTGGTCAATGATAGGTAGAGGAAAATCAACTTTGGGGTAGGTGAGGTTGAGGTCATGAAATTCCACACAAATGTGTAGTCCCCTTATGGCTTTAGTGATAGGTATAATAGTTGAAACCCATTAGGGATAGTCAATAGGCTGGATGAATTTGATACATAGGAGATGTTGAATCTCTTCCTTATGAGAATGGATATGCAAGGATGCATGTGTCAAAGCTTTTGATTGATAGATTAGGCATCATGATGAGTGAATATGTTATGGGTAGAAATGGTGGGGTCAATTCCAAGCATATCACTATAATACCAAGTGAATGTTATGCTATGGTCTTGGAAGAAAGGGGGGAAGTCCCAAAATTCTTCAACATTCAATGATTGGCCTAATTTTAGGATGAGGGGGTTATCCAAAGTACACAAGTTGATATCTATAATGGATTAATTCAACATGGTTAAAGTCTTAGGAGGAAGAGATTTATGGATTAAATAATCTAGGGCACCAAGGTAGGTGAGAATAGAATCATCATCCTGACACTGAATAGTGTTAATGGTAGGAGAGTCTTCTCTTATCATCTTAGGATGGATCAAATGGATGGTTATGGTTTCCCCCTACTTTTGATAACTTAGGGTTCCAAGGTTAATCATGTTGATGAAAAAAAAGTTAGGTGGGATGATGTCATCATCCTCACACATGGGTAAGGAAGGGACATCTTTCTCAACAATGGTAACAATGGGTTGTTTGGCTTTATTCTTATTAGACAAGATGAAACCAAGTCCATGATTCTGATGTGGCTTCCTATTTTCAATGGTGACCAATTCATATGGGCCATGCTCTTATAATTATAGATCAAAACTTTTCTAATCACACCAATGGAGGTATGTCTTGGCAAAACTTGGTTTATTGAGGTAAGAGAAACTAGTGGTGAATGGTCAAGGTGGTAGAAACACCAAGGGATTTGTCAAGTCCCCTATAAATAAAATGGGTCTGAAAGTTGAGAGGTCTAAAGGTAATGATAGTTCTAACATTGGAGTCATATCTTGGGTAGTTGGTAAGTTTCCCATACTCATGAGGAGTAGGGAAAGTGTCGAGTGCTAAAAGGTGATACTACCCCAGTAAAGGTGATGGAAAATTGATTCTAAAGGGTCTATGGTAGGAATTTGGTGTGAAGATATAAATGATCTAGTTGATGCCTTATTGGTAGAAGGGGATGTGATATTTTCTTTAGTGGTTGAAGGATGAGTTTTAGCTATTGAGGGTGTGTTAGATGGGGGTAAAAGGACATCATTAGGGTGATAGGTCATGTTTCATATTGAGAAAGGACTTGGGTTAGCTCGGATGGTGATGACCTATCCCTCATGCTCAAATTTAATGCAATGGTGGAGGGTAGAGGGAATTCAACCCATGGAATGAATCCAAGGTTGTCTCAATAATACATTGTACTAGAATCCACCTTTTACAACATAGAACAATTTAGGGAGTGTATAGGGTCCTACATGGATATGAAGGATGACAGTTCCCAAGGTAGTGGCCATGATATAATTAAAGGAGTGAAGGATGGCTGAGGATTTGGACATGACATTGTCTGGCAAGTTGAGCTAGTTGTAGGAATTATAGGAGATGATGTTTATACTAGCTCCCCCATCAATCATGACCCATTGATGTAGGTTTGGTTGATATAGGTAGTGATAAAGAGAGGATGCTCTAGGTCCTTAGGATAGAGGAAGGGTATTTTTAAATCTTTGAAGGTAACAAGGTGGGAAATTTGAAGGGAATTGATAAAGGTGGATATAGGTTAGGGGTCCTCATCTAGACCTTAATGGATTGCAAAACTTATATTAGTACTTGGTAGTTATAGGGAGAGGTAGAGATCAACTCGTACAAGCTCATCTTCACTTGGGTCTGATGAAGTTGTTTCAGGGTAACTCTCCTAATGGATTCTGAGGGGTTAGATTAGGAGGCACCAAGGATAGATACCTTGGGTTTGGTCAAGGATGGATATTGTTGGGAGTTTGAGGAGGGGTATGTCAAGGATAGATACCTTAGCCTTCCCCTTATCCTTCTGTTGTGATCTTGTGACCATATTGATATTATGGATAAAAGGAGAGGTTGAGCTAGAGGATTGGTCAGATTCTTATTCACTTTGAGGTGAGAATAGAGGAGAGGTTAGTGTTGGGTAGGTATGCTGGGTGGTTGAATTGGTATGGGGCTAATAGGAGGTTTATCTATTAACAGATCATCCTCATCATAAAGCAAGTGGATAATAGTTTGGATAGCCTTGTATTTCTCTATATCATGTCCAAGTGTTTTGTGATAAGTATAATTTTGGTGATAATTTTACCAAGCAAGTTTTGAAGCAAAAGGGTCAAAGGGCCTGATAGGAGGTATGGATACATAAGAATTCTACAATAACCTATATAGGATGGTTGAGTATGAATTAGTTAAATGTTGTAAAGGTGTAGTGGTTCTAGCTTTGGTGGTTGGAGTAATAGGTATTTTAGAAATAGATTTGGTAATAGGCACCCTGTGTAAGGTGGTACACTTGGTTTATGGATTTAGTTTAGGTGAGGAGGTTGATGAGATAAAAGTGGAATATTTCAAGGTAGGTATCTTAGGTATGGTTAACACAATGAAAAATGGTGCATCAAAGAGCAACTCTAAAGGTGTGACCAAAAGAGGTGGTGAGGTTTTAGTAGAGATAATTGAATTCCTTTTCAAGGTAGAGGGATGAGGCCATAGAATGGAGGGAAATGATGGAGGAAAAATTTAGACCTTTCAGCCTTTATGTGGCTTTGCCTCTTTAGTTTCTTTGGTCTAGCATTAGGTTAGTGGGCTTGAAGGGGTTAGGTATACTTTCATAGACATATGATTAAGGCTCAATCTAGGAAGGATAACAAGATTCTTGGTAGACCTAATTGGGATGATAGGAGAGGGCTTGGATACTTGGGTCTTGGTTAGTTTGGTGGAGGTCTTAGTTGGTTAGCTAGAGGGTTTGGTTTTTTGGGTAGATATGGCAAGGGGTTGGTTAATGGAAGTGGTGGGTTGGTTAGACCAAGAAAGGATTGGAGGATTTGATTAGGTAATTTAAGGCACACCTAATTGATTTTAGAAGGTATCTCGATCCATGTCAAGGTTGGAGATAAATTCCAATTTTTGTGCTAGCCTAGAGAAGGGTTTATAGGCTGGTTTGGTTCCCTAAAGAGTAGACCTAAAAGATAGGCCTCTAAATAGAGATACAAGGATGGTAACCTCATCTTCTTTTTCAATCAAAGGATGTTGGGTTGAAATAGATGGTTCCTCTATAAGAGGAGTAGATATAGGGTTATTATCCTTGAGAATGATCTTTGAAGGGAAATTAGTTTGCTTTATAATTAAAGGTAAAAGTGAGGTGGAGATGGTTGGTTGATCCAGTGTATTAGTGAAAAGGGTGGCTGGTAACTCCACTAACTCAATAAGTAGAGGGAGAGGGGATGTTGTTTCTTTGGTTTGGGTATCTGAAGAAAGGGAAGGTAATTCTACCACCTTAATAGATGAAGTGGATGATCAGAAGATTGGGTACCAGGTGGTTTGGTAATGAGTGAATCAAAGAACATGTTAACTATATGGGTATTTTGAGAATAATTAATGTTGTTTCTCTCATTCTTTGGTAGGGGAATGGTTTGGGAAGGGTTACCTAAATATATCAAGGGATTGGTTTGATGATACATTAGGGTTGTCCAATGTAAGCTCCCCCTTGTTAATGAGGCTTTAGATAAGGATCTTGAAGGTGTTGTACCTACTAGCATCATGTCCTATCACTTGATGAAAGGCACACAAATCATTTTCATTGTACCAACTAGGTGTAGGATGAGAGGATTCAAATTGTTGGGGTGGCTTGATAGGAGGACATTTAATGATATTGGATTTCAATAACTTCTCCAAGATGGAAGCATAGGATTCTCCAAGTAGAGTTAATTATTTTTGGTTGTTCTGGGTTTAGTTCCTTGGGTTTTACTTTGAGTAACTAGAGGAATTTGATTGGTCAACATAAGGTGGAGGAGAAGATTTAAGGATGACCGCATTCATATTTTCCTTGTTCTTAGTGTTGGTATTTGACTAGTTTCTTGACTTAGAGGAAGAATTCTCATTGGTTTTATAGGTTTAGTTTTTTTTTTCTAATTTAAGATTTCCTTCATCAATGAATTGGTTCTCCAAATTATGTGCCATGGTAAAAGCTTCATCAAAGGTTTATAAGATTTAGACATGCAGGGTAGAGGATATATGCTTGGAACATGCCCAGGAAAAGAGCTCTATGATTTTAGGTTGAGGTAAGGAAAATGAAATTTGGTTAATAAGGTTCCTCTAATGAGCCAAAAAATTAGCAATGGATTAATCCTCAAAATTACAAATAGAGTAGAGGTCAGTGATAGACACTTTCTTAGAGATGTTTATCAAAAATGGTCCAAAAAGGTTTGGGCTAGTTAGGTGAAGGAGAAGATAGAATGATTGGGTAAGGAACTATACAAATCTAGGGCCAGACCAGTTAGAGACATGGGGAAGGTGTAGAGGAGAAGGGAATCATTATAAGTGATGAGATAACAAGCATGGTTGAATTCCCTAAGGTGTTATTTGGGATCCTTCTTACTCTGAAACTTAGATAAATTGAGAAGTTCCCATTGGGGAGGGTATGTCTTGATAGGTATAGATGGATGGATGGGATCATTACAAATTTGGTCATAAAATAAGATGTTGTGAGCACTCAAAATTGATGAATCTAAGGTAGTCATCTTATCCATAAGCATCTTAATTAGGTTGGCTTGGGGTTGTGTACCTAGAGGGTTATAAGATGAATATTTTTGAGGTGGTTGAGAGACATATAGATAGTGGGTAGAAGGTTAGAAGGCTACCACATATGAGTGAGTGGATGCCAATGGTTGGGTGGAAGATATATAAGGGTAGGTAGAGGTAGGTAGTTGGGTAGTGGGTAAATGACCTTGTACTTTAGGGATGTAGCCAAAGGTTGATCTAAGGGGTGCTTGTTGGATAAGAGGTATTTGGGTGGGTGATTGATGGAAGGGTGGTGATCCATGTACATATATGTGTCAAGGTAGAGGGTATGGACACCAAAAGGCTTTGAGGTGGAATGGTGGTTGACAATTTGAAGGTGACTAAATGAAGGCTAGTAGTGCTAGATGTAGACACTCTTATAATAGAGGAGTGGTTATTTAGAGTAGAAGGTATAAGGGAAATGGTAGTTTGGGTTGGTTGGTTTTCAATGGTAGTCTCAAAGGGGTTGTTGGTTGATGAGTGATCTTGGGTAATCAACAGTTTTGTAGTGACCATGGAAATGGAGGTACTACCCATGAGATGGAGGGGTATGCCATAAGGTAGATCTATGAATGGGGCTAGATTTGGAATATGGTAAGATGTGGTTGGAAGATAGTGTTTTAAGGTTATAAGATTATTGGCTAGGAAATCATTAAAATATGAATCTCCTTGAGGAACCTCTTAAGGCAATATAGGAATTACCAAAGGTTGAGGAAATTCTACTAGTTCAGAGATATGGTCCATGGATGAAGAGGTGAAAGAGGTAGGTTGGCTTGGTGATAGGTTTTTCTCTGCAAGGTCTTTTCATTATTGGTGAGTGAGAAACATGTGAGATAGGGGAGATATAAAGCAAAAAAAACTCACTACTAAAATAAAAAAAAGGTAAGAAAAGATCAAATAAATTAAATCACAATCTAAGAGAGATGTTAAGCCCTAAAATTTTAATTAATCTTGATTTTGGCTTATGCCTTAAGAAATTGTGTGACATAAGTTAGTTTGTAGAGTGATTACTAAAGAAGAAGTCTAATGTTGGTTTTAGGTTTTGTTTAGATGTTAAAAAATAATCTATATTGTAATCAACACATGGCTTGGGATTGGGGCCTACCCCCTCACTTCACACACCATAGTGATAAGGGTGTCAGGTGTTTAGCCAAAATATATTGATATCTAGAGATTATACTTAATCAGAGAGATAAGTTGGTCCTCCTCTTGGTAATGACCTCTAATTAGGATTGTCGAGAAAGGGTAAGGTTACCATTAGGTGATGAAATCCTAGTTGGGCCTTGTATCAAGTATGTTTGATGTTTAATTGATGGAAATGATTTGGTTTAGGTGTGTGTAACAATGAGTGAAGCTATGATAAATTACTTTGCCTTTAAGTTAAGCTATGTGAGTGAAACTTTCAAGCAGTTGATGTATGCACTTAATTTCAATCCCAAAAGAAACATTTGATTTTGTTAATGAGTAAATAATAGGGAGAGAGTGAAAGCAAACAATAACCCAAGTAAGGACACAAGGGTCCCACTGGGTGTGCTAGAGTGTTTCAATGAATTTTTTTCTTATTATGGAGAAAAGGAAAAGAAGAAACTAAGTATGGGTATGGTTGAAAACCCTGATTGATAGTGCATGTGTTGAATCAAAATATTGTGAAGAGATCCTCTTTGGTTTAGGAGGATGACTTGTAGATAATAAATCACTAAAGCAATCTTGTTTGTTAGATAAATAGTTGGGTGGATTGCCTAGTAATAGCTAGATCCTAGAAGTGAGAGATTACTTAGGGGTTATCAATCCACACATTTTAAATAATTAAGTTTATAAATAGGAAATAAAGGTACTTTCATCAATGAATCAAAAGGTACTAAAACTTAATATAATAATTCTTGCTAAGAAATATGATAAAAATGGTTGAATTAATAATAAACTAATCAATACTAGTGCTATAGGGTTGGGTTATGCTTTAAAAAATTAGAAGGGGGTCTATGAATAGGCAAGAACACTAAAAATTAGTTTTTTTAGGTCTAGATAAGTGAAAATAACCTACTATTTTTCATTTCCATAGTGACCGTCGATGGTCAAGGTGATCTTCAGTGGTTGAACAGACTATTGATAGTTGAGCCAACCATCGATGGTTACTATGTGAAGATTTAGGTTGATAAATTGGTAATTAATGAGATCAAAAATATGGATTCTCAGAGGTGGATAAGGTCTGGGTTGATTACAAAATAGAAATAAAGTATATGAATACTAAAAAATAAGTACTTGTCTTACCATAGGTTGATTGGGTGGATAGTTGAGGCAATTGATTTGTTGGTGGAATCTAGATTGATTTTGGTATAGTAATGGTACACTAAGGCTTGTTAGAGAGGTGGTGACAAATTGAATCTCTATTATGATTTATAAATTTATATATTGATGATGGTGATTATCCTGTAAGAAAGAAACTCTTAGATACACAAGCTCTTGATGACAATTGTTTTTCACTTCCTAAGTCCTCTCTTCTTATAGGCATAAACAAGAGGTGGAAGTGAAAGTTTAACTAGGTTGTATTATTATAAATTGTCCATGTAAAGGCTCATAATAAGATTTAGACAAGCTATAATTATAAAAGCAAAGTAGATGGTTTGCATGATTTTGGTAAGGGAGGTGGACCCTGACCATCAATGGTTATCCTGATCATCAATGGGTGAGTGCTGAGGGGAAAAAGGGATAAAAGGTAGGGTTCAGATAGTTAAATTAAATTGACTATGGGCTAGGTTTGATCAAAAGGTTAAATAGTCCCAAGGGGGTCCTAAGGCGGTTCAAGGGGTGTTTCAACATTCAAAATCACAGTGTGCAAATTTTTGATTTCCACACTAGGTCCCTTTTAAATTAAATTTAAATTCAGTAGGAACTTTTATTTTTTCACAAGAGTAATTATCATGTTATGAACTTAGTTTAATTTTTATCCTAAGACTTAGTCATGTTTTTCAACATGACCAAACCTTAGGCTAAAAATATTATGCTTGGTCCCTTTTATGTCTTGTGACCCCTTTGTTCTCTTTTATCCTAGCATGGTCCAACTAATGCAGGGTCCCTTTTGTATGTCCTAGAAAAGTCATAAAGATTTATCTCAAAGTTTTAAACCCTATGCTAAAACCTTGACTTATCTCTTATTATTTGTGGGGTCCTTTTTATTATATTCCTAGCCTTGGTCCAAAATATTTATGCCAAGTCCCTTTTAATTTTCATGGTCACTTTAAATATGTCTTGAACTTAGCTTTAGACTTAGCCTAAAGCTTTATTCATATTTATTAATACAGCTTGAAACCTTAGGCTAAGACCATATGTTATGTAATTTTATTATTCACAAGGGTCCTGTGTATTATGTTTTGAACTTAGAGTAAGTATTTTATCCTAAGTTATTTATATATATCCTCAAGCTTAAATATTTTATTTGTCTATAGGATCAATGATCTACATTTAGTCATGTGATGTTATTCCAATGGTATGAGATGAAAATGAAAAAAAAGCCCTGGGATAATCTTTCTCAACCTAAGGGATCATGATCAGATGGTGTGTGTTTGTTTGGATGAGATGAATCTAATGGAGCATAACAAAATTTGAGAATTCAAAGCCCTGAGATAGTGACAAGTGTCATGAGTTTATTAAAAATATTTTAAGTATCCAATCATAGTACATCCCTTAGATCATGATCCAATGGTCCATGTTTGCTCATATAAGATTAATCTAATGATGTGAGTGGACATTGAATTTTCAATCAACCTCAAGCAAATGCAAGATCACCAAGTGGCACATGCATGAAGTAGAGTGAACCCAAAAATGCCAAGTGGAAAGCTTTAAAAAATTATTCATGTGGTGTTCAAAATTGATGATCACACATATACCAAAAATGTTCATGTAAATGTCAAATGATGTGATCATCGATGTTAATTTTAAGATAGACATTTGGGTCCAAATAGTCTAAATATCTATAAATCATGTTGATTCCTACAAAAAGATCCAACGGTGTGAGATCAAAGCTAAAATTTAAAAGGAAATGGTCATATTTTGAATAATAATGACTAGGATGCCATGAAGATTCCATAGAAATGCCATATTAGATCCATGTTGGTTCAACATACCAAATTGTAGACCCTATAAATCTAGAAGGTGTAAAGGTAGAGATTTAATTCACAAAGTTTATGATGTTAAAACTAGATGCTACCATTGAAGCATTGTTAAAACCTTTAAGAGTGCCCTAGCAAGGCATGAGAACCCTAATCAGACCCTATGAGTATTATAATTAAGCCAAGGAAGATAAATGGTCACCTGTGTAAAGATAATTTGAGCTAGAGTCCACTATTAAGCAATTTAATGGATTTTATAGAAATTATGGGGGACCTCTCCAATGACCTTAAACAACTTGAAGATAGGATAATGCATGTATTGGGTATCATCTAAGAACAATGAGGACCCTACAAGTAGTAACATAGGACTTCATCAGCACAAGGGTCCCAAAGATTAATGAATTAAGAATATTCTTCCTACAACTAAATATTGTCCATTTTCAAAGTGGAATATTTTGTTTGTAAAGGCATATATTGTTTGTAAAACAATTACCGATAGATCAATCCATTGGAGAAGTCTAATATATTCTAAAACATTTGTAGAAAGGATAGTTTTCCTAACACTTGTAATTTTTAATTGGATATGATTGACTAACATACTTCCTTGTATTCTATAGAAGGAGTATTGTCAATTGCAAAAAAGTGGGGGAGTTATTAGAGCCAAATTATTTGGCATCTTTTGAACAATTAGTAAAAATAATAAATTTTACAAAGTGTATCCAAATTACTTATGTCTTTTGTTATCCTGGCTTCTCTCTCACTTTCTTCATTTAATTTTTAGATTTGAATGGTTCCTATAGATTTTGGATGTGTATCTTGAATGCAGAGTTGCTAATTTGTGGCAATGCTATATTAGTTCAAAGTTTTTAGGCTCATTTTGTTTTCTGTACTTCTTTTTCATTTGGACTAATGTTGTTTTCTTGCAGGATCAAATCATTAAAATGAGTTTGGTTCCTATTTGCATCATTTCATACTTTCCTTAGACATTTTCATAATAAATAAGGCCCAATCTCAGGGCCTTCCTATTTCAAATTCTTGCACTATTATATCATGCCATTATTCTTCTCTAAAACAAACATTACAAAAAATAGTTTCTACCAAATATGAAATGACTTAGAAATAAGAGGAAGAATATGTTATACATTGTATTAAATCTAAAATTTCTAAAGGTATTCCATTTATTACTTCAAACCCTCTTAAAGGGCACATTATGACTCTCATTTAAAACAAAATACTTAATAAAAGGCTAGTGAGCTTGAAGAAGTAAAATTTATGGAATGCTTGCATGAAAATTAAGAAAATGTTGACTCCTTATATGTTGTTAGAGATGAACACAAGAAAGGTGATCAAGGTATCTATTCTAATATTTCCACTTCTGCTAGTACATCCAATATTATTTTTACACCTCTAGTTACTTCTATAACACCATCCCTTAGTTTGGTAAAATCACTTAGTTTCCAGTAAGTATCTATGTATATGAATATTTACGCTACGTATAGTCTTCAAATATACTCTACAAATGCTAATCTTGATCATATAGTTCTTGCCTTACAAGTTAATATATATCATATTGAGAAAAACCTTTCTCATGCTAGGTCTTATATAGATTCATGTTCCTTGTTACATAACTATTTGACACTCAAAATTGCATCTTATCCATTAAAAATTGGATTTGTTGCTTCTAAGCTTGATTTATATGAAGGAAAAGGTGACCTTTAATAGAATTTATGTACATTTTATGTAGCTTGTTCAGATTGAGGATAAACCCACATTTGATGCTTGGCATGGAAACTAGTCCCAGACACATTAGGATGTTTGGGTCTCATAAAAAAATTCTTAAGATATAAATATAGAAACAAATTACCAAGAATCATAAGCACCATCAAAACAAACCCATGAGCCCAACTCGAAGTAAACAAAAAATAGGACAAAAATAAATAAGAAGAGATTATTGACCATTTTGACCACAAGTCAAAATGAGTCAACCCCCCTATAGTCTAAAAATTGATATAGTGGTATATTATAATATCATAGGGTGTGTCATGGTTCATTATATGTAATTTAATGTCTTATTAGCTTTGGTCATAGTCCAATTTAGTCTTTATGTCATTTTGAGTCACTTAGGGGTCATATATGGGTCATTTATGAAGGTGGTATGGTTTTATTAGGTAAATAAATGTTATAAACTCCTTATGAATGTTACTCATGTTGGTACATATTATATTATTTATCAATAATGTCATTAATAATAGAAACTTGTAGGTGTTAACTAAAAATCAAGAAAATAAGTGAAGAAGAGGGAGTTTCAAAGGTTGTATGGCCTATGGAAGAGAGTGACATGTGGGATAAGCTTATGGAGTGAAAATTAATATTACATGAATCTATTTCCATGCTTTTTATACTTTTAAATTGACAAAAATGAGATAAAACCATTCTATCTCTCCATCGCTCCACTAGGAATGCAAAACTAGTCAGCAAGTTTCTTCTTGGTACGACCATTAGGAGGATTTACATGTCAAATGATATTCATGGTGGATAGTAAACTTTGTAATATTCACATTAATGTTTGGTTTTTAAGTAATGGGTTATTATACATTATGAACCATCCTTAACAAGTTGACTATCCATTTCTACTTATTTTTTCCCACACCCTACAGGTTTTACTCTTATTTGAGCTAGTCATACAAATCAATTGATGAATTTGATTCCATAGGATTTTGACTCCCTTATCTCATGTAACCCATGTTTTTTCATTATTGGAAGTTATTTAATGGGTCAAACACCTCAAATTTAAATTTGGACTTACATAGAGGTTGCAATTAGGTTTTATTACTTGTAGAAGGTTTCTTTCTCTATAGTAGTTTCAATGTAATGTGTGGTGTTTTGTTTCATGCCTCCAATGTATCCTTTCCCGGATCTCCTTCTAATTTCAATCTATAAATCTAACATCAAAATGGTTTTAGTCAATAATGTTACACATAGTCACTTCCTGCAAGTTTCAAAATGCAATCATAGTGTATGAAGGGATTCATAACATTCATGGAGCTTTGATAAAGAGTTTAAAAGGTGTTGTATATATCATTAAAACATGATCAATCAAACTAGTCCCTTTAATTGACAAAGGATGGACTATGATAGTCAATTTAGTCTTCCATACAGTCATACACCTTTAATGTACATATACATGTGCCATGGAGAGAGTTATCCAAGTTTGAATGAAAGTGTTGAAGTTTTTTCAAGTCCTAAAATTTTATGAATATTAACTTGAGCATCTTTGGAGAGTCCAATACTAAACCATCATTCTTATATTTTATACAGATTGCTCATGATCACACCCACTACCTTATCTACAACATTAAAGAATACCTACAAGAGACTAAGAATGTGTATTTGAGAGTATTGAAACTTTTTTCAAATCCTAAATATGGGAAGGATGAATTGAGAAACTTTGAGAAGGTCTAAACTTCATTGAATGATCACATATCATGCATACTACCTAAACTCATAGTCACTGCCTACATACAAGAATGCACACGTACAAGTGGCCCCATAGAGAGATGAAAATGTTACTCAAATATGTAATGACATGATTTGAAGACATATTGAGGTCATAGAGAGTGGGAAATACCATGACAATCATGTATGGAGAATTGGAATAGAAAGCAAACTTGGAGAATTATATCCATATATGGTGATTGTGTTTTAGGGATAAATTCCCTAAAGGCTCCAAAATAGATCCCTAAGCACTTTTGATGCCATTATATAATGATATCACATGGAGTTTTGATCAATCCAAATGTTTCCATCTCATATCCCTATCCTAGGGAAAGATCCTTGTAGAAAATAATGAATATTCAATTAAAAGAGAGTAGTGTCTGAAGGCCTTTAAGTTAATATTTATTCACTGCATTCTTTCAATGATGTCTATAGGATTTTAACTTCTAAGTAACCTTCACAATATAAATTTGTATTATGGAAGCACATATTCATGTTATGTGGCCTTATTGATTTGAGAGAGTACACCAGCATTTCAAAGATCATCAAAAGGGTTGAAGAACAGGGTATTGCATATCATCAATACCTACAAGTGTCTTTTGCCCTAATACAACTCAACTATAACTTACTATAAATTCTCACAGGCCCATAAAGTGAGCTTGGACATATAAAAATAAACACATAATAGTGGGATATACCTCAAAAGACATTAAATGGAAATAAAACCTATGACATAGGTTTCAAGGTGGATTCTCACCTATAAGACCTTGCTTACTCCAAATTAGTCAACTACAGTTCACTACAGATAATAATGAGCTAATATATGGTGTTATTTATGTTGGCATGGATTAAAAATGAGTATAATTAATATAAAAAACTATAAAATGAACTTAGGAACTCTAAGGAGGTCTTTAGGCATTGTTTTTAAGGTTCAACCATGTGCTACCACCTACAAGTGTGTCTCTCAAATAAGAAAACATAGTCAGTAGTCCAGACCAGTCAAGTTCAAGGTGTATATGAAAGTGTTTGGAAAATTTAGAATGGTAAGTAAGTTAGGATAACATTAATAATAGTTTTAATAGTCTCAAGATACTCTAATACATGGAGATAATGCAGATAAAGGCCTCAAACATGCACCTACAATCATATTTGATACCCTACACACAATTAGTCATTTGCTAGTCTAACTTATGGGTTTGATTATGTTTAGAAGATATAATGGTATGTAAAATAATTAAAAATTTTCATAAATCATATATATAACTTGGATAATCCCACCATATGTTCAATTTTTATGAGATAATAGGGGAAGTACCCTCTGGTCTTTCTCAGATAGAGGGTACTCCTGAAGGGTGCAAACCTACAAGCTTTGAAAAAAGAGGATAACAAGGTGAGATGAGGGTTGAAACAACATTTAAAAAGGATGTATAATATTTATCCATAAATGGACCAACATAGGTAAACCCTCACAGATGTTACAAGCCAAGCATGATGTCTTAAACTAATAGATATGGAGGCTAAGCCTACTAGGTCTTGGTTAGGACTAATGGCTTGTAGGTTGATAATACAATTTATAAGATTAGTGAACATTATAATCCATTGAAACATGTTTATATGGAGGCACAAGGTGTTATTAAAACTTTGGTGTGTAGGTAAAGTCACATAGAAACCATATTTTGGCTCAAAGGTAATTTAGGGTATGTAGGATGAAAAACAAGGTTTGAGTAGGCAAGTTTGAAAGCTAACACATTCTTGGAGTATTTTCATGGGAGTATGAGGATTTGGGGGATTTTGAAGGAGGTATTTAACAAATAATTTATGGATTTTTTTTCCAATCAGATGTTAAACCTATATAAACAAACCTTAAGGGTTAGAAGTGCTTAAAACCCTGTCAAACCCTTGTTAAAGTCCCAACTGGTAAAATGATGAATAATAGAAATAAAAATTACCTATAATGACATGATAAGTGATTGAATATTTTATAGGAATCACTAGGTTTACTTACCATCCTTTTGAATTGTACCTTACTTATATGGATAGGGCACAAAACTAGTTTTATGATAGTTTTTAGTGTTTTTTTAGGTTCAATGGAGATTCAAGGGATGAAAGTAACTTTGGGATATATATTGGGACTTAATATAACTCACAATGTGAATGTATTACTTTATATAAGTGCACAAGTGCCTGTATAAGTGCCTTCATCTCAGCTAATCAAAACTAGCATAGTGGACAAGCTAGTGAGAGAGTTAAAACATCAAATGGGAATCCTTTTAAGGTATACCTGATGAGTATAATGACATGAGGGGTTCTAATAGGTGTCATAAACTCAATTTTATGGATCATATTAAAAAAACAAAGACTAACTATGGTGCCAAGTGTGAGGGGTGAGTGAAAGAGGAGTTATTTAGACTACAAGTAGTGATAACTCATCTCTAGAAGAATATTTATGATTAGGAATGCAAAAAATGCATGTTGGATCATGTTTAAAACCATACCTCTCATTTAAATTATCACATCTATCCCTATTATATTGTGGGATGTTCCAAGAAGGCCAGATGATGAAGGCAATTTTTTGAGCAAATAATGAGGAGCCTACACCACATTTAAGGGGTTTCATGACTTTGAGGTACATTTATACTATGATACATTAAAAGGTATATCTTATAATTTATTATCATACATGTGTAAATTATTTTATCATCATGACACATGTCCAAGTGACTCTTGGACTTCATTATCTTCTCCCCTCTCTCTAATTCTATAAGTAGTGGCCAATTTAGATCTTGTAAACTAACACCAAAACATGTATGGTGAATACCTATTAGTTTTGACATTTTAATTTGCCTTAAAATAATAAATACAATCTATTTTGAGTTCTTATATCATCTTGTCAAAGTGTGTGAAGATATGTATAGTGAATAGTTAAGAGATATTCATCTATCCTTGCTTTCCCTCAATCCTTCCATGTTTGATGTAAGTGATTTTATTATAGAGGTAATATTAAGTGTTTTTAAGTGTATTAATATATTATAAAGTGTATAATGATCCCTAGTATCTAAAACTAATCTCTGGTTTCACTTACCTTGGATAGTCTTCATGCATGTCACCTTCATATTAAAATACTAATGCTAGTGCATTTTAGGACTTTTAGACTAGTGTTGTAAGCTTTATTTCTTAGTGAAAGAAGTATGATAGTATTGTGGAAATAATTATGGTGTATCAACCAACTATATTATTTTCATTTAATTTAAACTTATAGCATTTTTCCTACAAATAATCAACTAGTTTAGGTGATAAACACTCAAGGCATATTGAGGGAGCTAGCCCTTAAACCTAGAGGTCTACTACTATAGGTACACCCAAATACATATAAGTATTCCCATGTTGCCAAAATATGGAGGAGAATTAAACACCCACATCTAGGGTGAAATATTTGGTGACAACAGTTCTGGCATGCTCAATGGGACCAAAGTCCAAGAGAGTGGAAATATTGTTGGTGTGTCTTTCCTCTAATCAGATTTTAAAAGTAAGAAAGATAGCACCAATGGTGACTCCAAATTAAAAATTATGGTTGTGATTAGACAAAGTATATTTTATTGAAGGTTTTGATTATTTCTTACATCTCATTTAACATATGAGGTTGATATGAATATCTATGGTGAATACCCCTATCATGAACCCCCTATTAGCCTTGTTATGAACCACATTATATTCCTCAACAGTCCTATCATAATGGATACCAATCCTATGAGACATGGAAGCCCTATGGTCCTCAATTTCTCTCATCATATATACATCATGTTATTGGATAGACCTATGAGGAAGGCTACCTAAAAACCTATCAATAAATTCCTTCCTATCAACCCTAATATGAGTCCTACAAACCATAACATGATGCCTATCAACCTCAAAAGGATTCCTATGAGTATTTTCATGAAAAATATAATGGTTCCATGTATTATAAATCAAGATATCAAGAGGAAAGATATGAATTATTATAGACTCAATTATAAAAAGTTAAATCTGGTCTTGATCCCCATCACTACCCTCCTCCTCAATCAAACCCATCCTATATAAAATATTTGTTGGAACTCATACCAAAGTTGTTATTTAATGAAGAGAATATGAGAACATGGGATGATAAGTATGATGTTCTCCCTAATCATCTCATAGAATGGTTAGGAGGTGTTTCCCAAAGTTGTATGCAAGTGTTGGAGATGTTTGAAGAGCTATAAAGAACTCAATGGGAGATCAAAGAGAAGATTCACTTGGTAAAGAAGTGTGCCCAATTTTCAATAATTAGGATAAATATGTGGGAATAAAATGAACCTAAAAATGAACATGTTACTATTGAATATCAATAAAGAACTATTGGTAAGGTGTAATTTCTAATGATGTAGGTGTTTTTCCTTTTAACCAACCCAAAATATCACTTCCCCATGAGCTTAATAGTGAAGTCCTCTTTCCTAAATCCGTTCAAAATCTCTCTAATACACCTCACATTCTATCTCTAACTTATAATCCCTCCATCACACCTCATCCTTCACCTCAAAGTAATGAGCCTATCCATCAACCTTCCACCCCACCCCTTCTTTAAAATGAGCCCATTTTGAGGGAAGAAAATGAAGAGGAAAGGGTTCAAGTCATAGATGATCAAGAAGATGTCAAGAGTGACTATGAAGAATAAATCACCATAGAGACTCCCCTTGGTGAAGATAAGGGAAATTATACCTTCTTGAATGAAGAGAAACATATTGAAGATTCTTTTGTATCTATCAATGAGGAATGTGGAAAAGACTTGAAGAGAGAGGTATTTGAAGAAGACACCATAACTAATCATGAGGTTGTTGATGATTCTAATAAACCTAAAGTTGAGTGTGTTATCAAAGATGAAAGTGAATTTCAAGTCATTCCTCAAGAAGTTATAGTCTTAAAATAACCTCATGAGACTAAGGTAGAAGATGTAGTCCTTTAGGAACACTCAATACCTCAAAATAATTTTGAACCACTCTCAAATGCATTATAACATAAATAATATTAGCTTGATGACTTCATACATCAAGAAGAGAAGGTTATAGAGGTGGTGGTTCTAGATGACAAGGAAAAAAATGATTAGAAGCATCAAATGAAACTCTTTCAAGAGCTTGAGGAACTTTTCCAAGTTGAGGGATAAGTACATGAGAAGGTGGAGAAAGATTTTTCCATGGAAAATAATGACCAAGATTGGGTGGATTATGTAGAGCTCCTTGATGAACTTGAAGAGCTTGTAGCTATAAAGGAACCTAATCTTATTGAGAGCACCATAGAAAATAAGAAGTTATACCTTGTTGAACCACCATTGGATGATATATTTGAGGCATCCTATGAGAATGTTTAATATATTTAAACATAAGGAGAGTTCATTTTCATATCTGACCTGGTTGGAGCTACTTTGTTTTCATTGAACATCATGCCAGAGAAGTTGGCAAATACCATGAAAAAGATGGAGGAATCAATACCAAATATAAAGAAACAACATGACTCATTCATTAATTAATTTAATTGAGAAAAAGAGGTTTCAAAATTACCCTTTGATCCAAGAGGAAGTGTTTATTTTAGGTTAGTTATTGTTAGAGTTAGCTAGTTTGGTTTTTGTGTGTTGTGTTCTAGAAGTGTTCTAGTTGAACACATGTTTATTTCCCTTTGGTGTGCCTTGTTTTGTGTTTATTTATTTATTTTTAGTGTGGTGTCAAAGGAAATTTGTGTGTCAAACTATTGTACATGTGAATCCATGGCTGAATGAATAGGATTAGGCTATTGGTCTTGGCATAGCAAACATACCACCCTTGGGAAATTGCCAAAAATGTTGACCATTTTGACCATGAGTCAAAATGAGTCAACCATCTATAGTAAAAAACTTAATATATGGGTATATTATAATTTAATATGGTGTTTCATGGTTCATTAGATGTAATTTAATATCTTATTAGCTTTGGTTATAGTCCAATTTAGTCCTTATGTCATTTTGAGTGTTTTAGGGGTCATATATGGGTCATTTATGAAGGTGGTATGGTTTTATTAGGTATAAAAATGTTATAAAATCATTTTAAATGTCCCTAATATTATTTAATATCATACTCGTTGCTAGGAATGTCAGTACTAATAGAAACTTGTATGTGTTAATTAAAAATCAAGAAAATAAATGAAGAAGAGGGAGTTTCAAAGGTTGTATGGCCTATGGGAGAGAGTGTAACATGGGATAAGCATATGGAGTGAAAATTAAACTTAAATAACTCCATTTAAATTATTTATATACGTTTAAATAACCAAAAATGAGCTAAAATTGTTCTATCTCTCCATTGCTCCACTAGGCAAACAAAACTAGTCAACACATTTCTTCTTGGTATGACTAGTAAGAGGATTTATAAGTCAAATGATCTTGTTGGTGGATATTAAAATTGGTTAGATTCACATTAATATTTGGATTTAAATTAATGGATCCCTATACTTTATGAACCATCCTTAATAATTTGACTATCCATTTTTGCTTGTTCTTCCCCACACCCTGCAGGTTTTGCTCTTGTTTGATCTAGTCCATATAGATCAATTGATGAATTTGATTTAATAGGATTTTTAGTACCTTATATCATGTTAAACATGTTTATTTTCATGATTTTAAGTGATTTGATGGGTTAAACACCTCAAATTGCAAGTTGGTCTTACATGGAGGTTACAATCAGGTTTTATTACTTGTAAAAGGTTTTTTTCTCTACAATAGTTTTAATGAAATATGTGGTGTTTTTTATCTTGCCTCCAATGTCTCCTTTTCCCCCTCTCTTTCCAAGTTAAGTCTCCAAATCTAACATTAAAAAGTTTGTAATCAAGAATGTTACACATAGTCACTTCTTACAAGTTTTAAACTACATTCATGGTGTATTGAGGGATTCATAACATTCATAAAGGTGTGATAAAGAGTATAAAAGGTGTTGGATATATCCTTACAAAATTATCAATCAAACTAGGCCCTTAAATTGAGAAAGGATAGACTGTTATAGTCAATTCAGTCCTCTATATAATCATACACCATTAATGCACATCTACAAGTGCCATGGAGAGAGTTATCCAGGTTGGAATGAAAGTGATAAATCTATTTCAAGTCATAAAAGGTTATGAATATTCACTTAAGCATATTAAGAGAGTATAAGACTCAACCATTAGGTCATGCACATTGCTTATAATCACACCCACTACTTTATCTGTAACATCAAAACAAACCTACAGGAGACTGAGAACATAGATTTGAGAGTATTGAAACTTGTTTCAAATCCTAAAGATGGGAAAGATACATTGAATTTTTTTGAGAAGGTCCAAACTTCATTGAATGCTCACATATCATGCATACTTCCTAAACTTATAGTCATTGCTTGCATATAGGAATTCACACCTATAGGTGGCCCAAAATAGATATGAAAATGTTTATCAAAGATATAATGACTTAATTTGAAACAAAATTAAGGTCATAAAGAGTGGTAAATACCATGATAGTCATGTTTGGTACATTAGACTAACAAGTAGACTTATAAAATTGTATCCATATACAGTGACTGTGTTTTAGGTACAAGTTCCCTAAAAACTCTAAAATAGATCCCTAAGAAATTTTGATGCCATTATATAATGATGTCACAAGGATTTTTGATCAATCCAAATTTTTCCATCTTGTATCCATATCCTAGGGGAAGAGCCTTTCAAAAAGGAATGAATCTGTGACTAGAAGAGAGTAGTGATTGAAGGCTTCTAAGTTACATATTTGTTCACTACTGATTTAACAATTCTGGGAATAATGGGGTTTTACTCCTAATTTAGTTGACAGGTCTGAGTAGTAAAATAAATAAATAGTGATGCTATAATTAACCTATTGATTTATTAATTTTGATTATTGTTTAGACTTTCTAAAAATATCAAGGAAATAGAGAGAAATCAAACTTAGCTTGAAATTGTGTTGATCTGATTGAGATAGAGGTTGATAATGACTGTACAAGACTAAGAGACTATCACAAATTGAGATATTAAATTCATTTTTTGATTAGATGGGAGTGATAAAAGTATATAAGAGTGGCACCGATGTTGTATCCTTGTCCAAAAATGTTATCCTAAGAGTCTGAACTTTTTAGGTTTTGTTTAACAAGTCTGTGTGATACTATCTCTAAATTTGTGAAGCTTTTTTGTAAATTATGCTCCTTGTAGATCTTATTTTATTCATTAATAATCCTTCAATGTACATGAATAAAACTTTGGAAAATAGGTGAAGGGGTTAGTGTGTGTAAGATGCACTGGATATGCTTCACACCCTATGTGTGGGCACGTTGCCTACATACCAATAGTCTAAAGAGGGATCAAGCCATATGTAGCTCTCCCTTTGAAAGTGCTTGGTGAAATTGTGTTATGAGAATGCAAGGAAACTATAAATTAGATGTTCTTGAGATTACTAAGGACTGGTGTGGAGATTTATATGTGCTTAGGACTGTACTAGATGGTTGTATGTAGAAAATAGGGAAGATTGTCTAAGTAGTTTCACTTCTATTCTTGCTTGCTTGATAATATTTTCCAACCCTTTCCAAATGATCTTTGAATGATATTTTATAGGGATATATTAATCATGGATTGAATTTTCTCATGTTAGGCTAACAAGGATAAGGATGGTGAATCAGAAGAAATTGACCATCAGGGCTAGAAATGAACTTAAACAATAGTGCTGAAATGGACAATAGTGGCATGAACACTCCTATCCTAGGATTCTTGACTATTTTCCAAATCTAATGACTATTCTAGATTCTTGACTATTTGCTTGGTCTGTTCTAACTGATTTAACATCTAGTTGATATTATGAGTGTTTAAAACTAGTTTTTTTGGTTGATAGGAGCTTTGATCTCTGAGACAAAACCCATATTTGTTTCCCCCTCTTTTGAGGGTAGGAATGAATACCCTACATTGAATTCCCTTAGAATAAATATCCTTGTAAGTGTGTTATGCTATAAAATATATGCTATAGAAATGATAATTAATAAGATATCCCAAGATATAGCATGGTTTTTATTAAGAGATTATTAAATCAAGAGGGGTATGCCTAGATAGATGTAATAATGTAATAGTATGTGCAATATACTGAACTAGAATTTAAGTCTGGTTAGTTGTTAGTTGTCATGGAGGGATGAACCATGATGTCCATCATAGCATCCAAGAAGTAAGATAATGCATGTTTTGGATCATGGCATTGCAAATAATCAAAAGCAAACAAGCAACAAGCACATAAGGCAAGAAGTAAGAATCATACAAGCATGGCCAAGGGGCCAATAAAATAAGGGACATGGTCACATGTCACTCAAATTAGAAAAAAAGTATACAAGACATGTTCAAATGCCACATACACATGTAGTTGAAACAAGCAAATTGGCATGAAATCCATAATCACATAAAATAGTACAAGTAATAGATATTGGCAAATGTTCAAAGGTACATAAATGAATAAAAGGCAAAGGACATTGGCAAATGTCCTAAGGCACACACAAGAGAAAATAGGAATTGAGAAATGAAATCACATCAAGCTATGCTAAGCAAGAAGATAAAGCATGTAAAAACTAGAAAAAATAAACACATCTAACTAATCAAATAAAGAGTATGAAAGTTTTCAAGACATGTTAGTATAAAATTAGGTATATGCAAAGACATACACAAATGCTAAATACTAGTGAGTGTTGATAGAGTAATCTATGTAAGCTAGTAAATAATGTACATCAACATGATAACTAGAGTGTGTGGTGTATAAATGACATAACTTGGATGGTGTAGTCATGTAGAAGATAGCCCCAATGGGTATGTATATCTATGTGTTTCTTGATGTATAATTAGGATGCCCCCTCAATGGGTAGAGTGAAGTAATTAAAGAACTGGACATCACTATACACACTCAAAGGAAGATCAAGTAAAACATGGTAATGCAGATAAATCAACAAACAATAAGAATAGAGAAACAAATGTAAGTATACCATAGTAGTAGAAATGTAAATCATGGTTGATGCTTACAATCA
Organism: Torreya grandis; assembly: GCA_037957365.1. Classification (NCBI taxonomy): domain Eukaryota; kingdom Viridiplantae; phylum Streptophyta; class Pinopsida; order Cupressales; family Taxaceae; genus Torreya; species Torreya grandis. Next base: position 5,060,280 of record JARHVA010000541.1, read on the forward strand.
AAATGTTTTTGTGTTTTTGAAATTATTTGAATGTTTTTATATTTTGAAATTTTGTATTGTTTTTGGTATTTTTGAGAATATTTAAGCTATATATAATCAATCATAGGAAAATTATGTACAATTAAGTAAAGGAGATTATGTAAAGGTAAGTAGGGAAAGGATTATACTAACTGATGAGTCTCATGGGAGACTCCCTATTATGGTGCCCTATATCAAAGAGAGGAATCATGCGTGATCATGAAGCATGATGGAAATGCTGAGACTATGGTTCTAAAAATTATATATGTTAAAAATGATGTAAAATATTTGTAGTAAAAACCAACTATGGGGTCCCCATATAACTCTAAGAAGTGGATATAACTATAGTGATCTTAAGGACCCATATCATAGTAGGAGAAGCTCTTTGAACATGTAATCTACATGTGGATGCATGAGATCTCAATGAGACTACCCTGGGTGTGAATAATGTAGCTAAAAGTTGTCTAGAATCTTGAAGCTATGGAGGTGTACACACCTTCTATGTTGGTGATGTATGCCTCAAATGTGTCTAAATCTTTACTAGACGAGGAACTATAATTGGTGGAGAAACTAGAACTGTAAGTTGTACTAAACTAGTGACTATACTATAGAAGATGACTCTAAAGTGGGGAGTGGGAACTCATATGGAACTCCACCAACTATAATAACCTAATTATCATTAATCAATTTCATGCATATATGAACTATATAAATTAATACTCAATGTTTCTAAATCCATGCTCAACCAAGTAACATATCAAAAACTCTTGCACTGAGAACTATAGTGAATGGTGTCACTATGTGTGTTGGACCAACCTAAAGAGGAATTACAATCTCACCCAATGAACTCTATATATGCCCACTATTCCATTTCCACATGGGCCCAATTAGGAGAGGATTTACGTAAAATATTTGAGGAAAAAATTGACCATTTTTCACTTGTAGAGTAGTTGACTGTAATAAAAAGAGCCCCTCATGAAGTCATGCAAGATTTCAGTACAAGTTTATAAAAAACTTGGGATGGAATCCTAGTCTTTATTAGGCCTACCCCTAACTTTACCTTCCTATACTATTTAAAATCCCTTAATAGTGACATTGTAGTAATGATCTATTCCATGATAGGAAACTCATTTCTAAATGCATATGAGGTGGTAATAAGAGCAAAAAATTATTTGGTGTAGGCTAGCAAGCTTACACCTAGACCACCAATGCCTCTGTTCCTTGAGATTAGACCATCCCTTATTTCTATTCCTCCCCTTGATATCATTCCTTTTATGCCTACAATTTTTTCTATACCGTCACCCAAGTAAGAAAAGGCCTCCACTAGAGGGTCTAGTGATTCCCAAGAACATATGAATTTTCAAGAACTTAAGAACATGTTTCAATCCTTGGGAAATGAGATAGTGAATGTTAAGAGGCAGCACGCTTTCAATAGGCATCATCAAGCCTCATATCAACCTCAATAGTAATCTTATCAAGAAAACAGGCCACTCTATAAATGAAATTTTTAAGGCCAAGGTCAAAACCAAGGACAAGGGTAACCTAGTTATAATAGGCAAAGTAGTTACAACCCTAATGCAATAAACACTTCCAATACATTAGTCCCTATGTAGAATAATGTTTATCAAGAAGCTAAGGGTACCATGCCTTAGAATTAATTTGTTAGGTAATCCATTGTCCCAAATATCAACTTCAACCAAGTTTTCAATAATCAATGGGGATAAGCTGCCAACTATGGGTATAATCAAGCTCTCATGGCTCATAACACAGAGGTGCCCATGATGACAAGACCAGAAGAGACTCAATACTGTCAAAGCCCTGATCAAAGACTAGGATAGTTGGGTTCTAATATGGTGAATTATTAGAAAGAAGAGTGTTATGAACTCAATCAATAGGTTAGTTCTATCCAAGCATACATCTCATGAGTAGCTAATACAAGGTTCAAAATAAGGAACATGGATGGTAGTTAGGAAGCAATCAAAGAGCCTCCTACCATTAATCCTTCTATATCAAATATATATGGGCTTGTTGTTGCTATAAAGTTTCCAATTGATCTAAGGAATCAAAATTAGGGGAATGTGTTTGTTTCCCAAAGTTCATAATTTCAAGGTCCCAAAGTACAATAAAAGGTTGGTGTTTCACCCATCAATATTGTGGAACAAATGAAAAATTCCAATGTGAATGTGGAAATATGGGATATACTCTCCATGCTTGATCAGGTAAACATCTTCCAAGAAGGGTTATTAATAATAAATGTTTTTGAGAAACCACCAGTCAAGGAGAATGTGGTTCTCACTAATGTAGCCAAAAGACATAATGAAGGGTAGATAGGTAAGGTGGTCAAACCTCCTCCATTATACATTTTAGTGATCATTAATGACTCCTTGGTACATAATTTCTTAGTAGATAGTGGAGTTAGTACTTTAGTAATGCCAAAGTCCATAACATACCATATTGGTCTAAATTATGAGCCCCAATCTAAAGGAGTATTATACTTGGATGGATATTTCACCAAGCCATATGGAATAATCAAAAACCTCAATTTGACCCTACATGCTTGTCCTAATGTCTCAATGGTTCAAGATGTATTGATCCTTGATGTACCTCCTCATTTTACACTATGGCTATCTAGGGATTTCACTACAAAGATTAGAGGTTGCCTTGTAGATAATTGGTCATACATGGAATTCAAAATGAGATATGGTACCAAAGTGTCTATCAAGGTTGATTCCACTACATAATTACACATAGAGCCTTATGGACCAAATACCATAAACCTCAATTACACCATCCTAGACGAAGATGAACATATGATTGGTCAAGAGTTAAACACTCACCCTGAGGAGGTACCAAATATGTTCTTGGATGAATTGTGAAATGACAATCAATTAGCTAACCCCTTAGAAGGGGTTGAAGAGAGGGACATGGGTGTTTACTTCTTACATAAAGAGAATAATTCCATGCCATCCTTTATTGAACCTCAAAAATATCCTAATAGATTATGGAAATTATTCTTTGATGGATCAAGGATCAAACATGGAGTAGGTGTAAGTGAAATATTGGTATCCCCCTTAAATGCCAAGTATTTATCTTCTTATAGGTTATAATTTAGTTACTCTTGCAATTTAGTATAATATGAGGGTCTTATTCATGGCCTTCAATGGGATAGTAAGAGAGGGATCAAGCAGTTTCAATTTTATGGGGATAGTGAGCTGATAGTGCACCAAGTTAGAAGCTAGAATGTCACCAAGAATACCTTGGTGAAGTCTTATAAACATAGAGTGTGGGACCTAATCAAGTATTTTGAGGTTTTTGATATGTAAGAAATGCCAAAGAGCTAAAATAGACATGTTAATAGGTTGGTAGCTGTGGGAGTTCAGTTTGATATCCCAAAGGAGTTAAAAAGGACCATGATGCAGCCAAATGTCAAAGTGGTAGTATGACCATCAGTGCTAGATAATGAAGCTCATTGGTAGGTATTTTTTAATGACAAACAAATTTCATGCTTCTTGTAGGAGGAATCAGAGTTCTCCTTAATGAATTAGGAAAGGTTTCAACATCAATATGAGGAGAAAATAGTTCAATTGAGATCCAATAAGCTTTCTAAATGACTAGTCACCCTTGAAGGTCTTTTCCATGAGGGTGACCATATGAGAAAAGATAAGGTAGTGATGTTAAAAAGTGAGGAGAAATATGAAAAAGTCCTTATCTTCATAGATAAATTCATCAATATTGGGAAGGTAAGTACTAAAACTGAAAGACACACTTTCATAGAGATTTGTAAATAATATGTAGACATCTTTGCTTGGGAATATAGTGACCTAAGAGGTTTTGATCCCAAGTTAGCCCAACACACTATAGAGTTAGAGGTTAATTCCAAGCCTATCACGTAGAAAAAGAGGCCTATAAACCCCAAAATTGAAGATATTATGAGGAAATAATTGACTAAATTGATTGAATCCAAGACCATCTTTCCCATTAAACACTCTTCATGGATAGCCAATTTGGTACCTATGAGAAATAAGAGTGGGGAGATCAGATTGTGTGTTGATTTTAGGGATCTAAATATAATATATTTGAAAGATCACTACCCACTACAATACATGGGGAAACTTTTCTAGATAGTTGTTGGTTCATAATGCTTTTCTCTTTTAGATATATATTTAGGATATAACTAGGTGTTGGTGAGAGAAGAAGATCAATACAAGACTTCCTTCACCACCAAGTGGGGCAATATACTTACCAGCATATGCCTTTTAGGTTTTCAAATATAGGGGTGACTTTCTAAAGAACCATGGACATGGCTTTTCAAGTCTTTCTAAATCAAATGGTGTTGGTATACTTAGATGACATCATAGTTTTCTCAAGGAAATCCAGTCTACACTTAGATCATCTAAGGCTAATCTTTGAAAGATATAGAGAGTATGGGATCTCTTCAAATCCCAAAAAATATGTGTTTATTAATTATGAGGGAAAACTTTTGGGTCACATTATCTCAAATAAAGGTTTATCCATTGACCCAAATATAATAAGTGTTATCTTAGCACTATATTTACCCAAGCACAAGAAAGGAATCCATAACTTCCTTGGGAAGATAGTCTTTGTGAGAAGGTTTATACCTAGTTTACAAACTTGGTCATACCCATCACCACCTTATTGAATAATAACCAAGTATTTTCTTGGTCAAATGAAGGTAAGACAACATTTAAGGTCATAAAACAAGCCATTTCCCAAGAATCCTCACTCATTAATCTTGATTGCTCAAAGTATTTCATATTATACACCTTTTCCAATATTGACAACATATCAACTATGTTAATGTAGAAGAATGGTGAAGGACTTGAGCAACCAAATACCTTTTTTAGTCAATGTATGGAAGGATATCAGGTGAGGTACAATTTCATATGAAAATAGGTTCTTTCATATTTAAGAATCCTCAATAAATATAGACCAATGTTCTCTAACAATACGGCTCATCTTATGGTATCCCACCCTAGAGTGAGGTATTTTATCATCAACAAGGATTTGAATGAGAAAAGATCTAGTTGGATTACCAAAGTCATAGAGTATGATGTGGATATCAAAGTCATCAAGTTGATAAGAGTCAAAGGATTATATGAGTATATGGTAGATGATCTTCAAGAGAACAAAGAAGTTATTTTGGTGGCAAAAGATAACTCACAAGCATATGCACCTCCACTTCATAAAATGTAGCTCCAAGACATGGAACAATTCTTAGTAATAGGAGGATGCATCCAAGGTTTGGATAGAGAAAAAATAAGGTATTTTAGACTTATGGGTTGATAGAGTGACTCTCAAATATATGATTATCAACTCTCCATATGCCCTTGTATATGTAAGAGAATCCAAATTTCCCATTTATCATGAACTACCTATATTAGAGTTAGCCCATCAACTTGAGTTGATGGAGAGTGAGCCTATGAGTGTAAGGATGAAAAAGCTCATGGACCTTGAAGAAACTAGGGACCTTGAAATAAAGACATTAGAGTCACATCAAGATCAGGTCAAGAAATCCTTTGACAAGAGAACCACATCAAGGGACTTCAAGGAAGGGGACTTAGTCCTCAAGTGGGACTCAAATAAGGCCAAGATAGAAAACCACACCAAGTTTGATATCTTGTGGAGTGGTCCTTATTTGATACATGGATGCAAACAACATAATGTTTTTCACCTTGCCCAATTATATGAATAGGTATTACCCGTACTAGTCAATGTCATTTATTTGAATTTTTGTTATTAGAAAATTTTGCATCTATCATATAATATTATAACATATTAGAATAGATTTCATACTTTTCTATAAGTTATTTGAGCACATATCTTTTAGTTGTGTGTTTCCCTTCAATAAGTGCCTTGGGTACTTTGTTTTATTTTGTCCCTTTTGGTCCTTATTTCTTTTAAGAGGAAGTTACATAGAGGGGTATCCTTGCATCATTTAATGTTAGTTGAGATCAAATAATTATGACTCCATGCCAAATGGATCATACAAGGAAAATGTTTTGGGTTATCTTTTATAAATATTCATGCAACCATTATGATTCACCAAAGATGTTAGACAAATTTGGCCCACATACCAATATTTTACCTGGATAGGTCAACAAAGTAGAGAAATGATTGAATAGATGAGTTAAATAAAGTTCTATATGGAATTATTGGTCTAAAGATCACATTGTGCTTACAAAGCTTTTGAAACACTTTAAGTTAGCTTAAGGTTCAATTTGTTGATCTTTGAAGAGCAGGTCTAGAATTCAAATAGAGGATCCAAAAAGTTTCTCATAGTGATCAATATAGTCAAGATCATGCAATGAGTTCAAATGGGCCTCAAAAAATGATATGATATTTCAAGGATCAAGAAAAATCTCATAGCATAAGCCTAAATGGGCCAGACCATTTTGCATGTCATACAAAAATGAACAATTTAGTTTACTTATACATTTTATAAGTTCACTTAGAAAACCTCTCAAGCCAAAATAAATGTATGGACATGATGCCCTTCATGCCTTTATCTTTATCTAAAATTTTCATGTCTCGGTGAGTTCTCAATCTCAAGATATAAGTCTTCAAAATTTAGCTTGTAGAATAAAATTTTCACATGAATGTAAAAATTTAGGCCACATCAAATAACCATTTCGATTTAAAAATCCTTATATATTCACATGTACATTAAATATGTTCTCACATATCTCCAAATAAATCTTGGAAATTATCCATTGGGGTTCAAAGATTAATGGTCGTGTAGACATCAATGGCAGTCATGTGGATGTCAAACGATGGGACCACATACATCAAATTTAAGCAATAAAAAAAAGCATTGTGGTTCAAAAACCCTAACATGTTCATGCATAGACCAAAGATATTCATTTAGATGTAAAATATGGGCACACATATGTCAATTTTAGGTCTCATGAATTAATTGTTTGAGTGTAAATGGTGGGTCCCTATAAGATCAAGGGCTCGTATTCAATCATGCATCAAATATCTATGGCATACAAGTAGGTCAAAAAGTCAAAAGGGTCCCTAAAGCAAATAAAATAGAATTAATTTGATTCTACCAAAGGGGATAAATGGTGTAAGATGGGTTAAAATTTTAATAAGCTAAGTTGATAATCAATAGCTAATGAGCAAAGGCAAGCCCAGGAGATTTTTGACAAAGGTTAATGAAGCAATTTTTAACCTGAGTAAAGAAAATAAAAAGGAACCAAGCTTGAATAGGATCTATGTTGAACCAAAATGGGTACACCAAGATTGAACATCACCATTATAATTCTATGGAGATAAAAGAGGTCTTTAAACCTAATAAAAATTAAGGGTCAATAACTTGTTGTTGAAATGAGACCAAACCACATGGTGAGATTCATTTGTCAATATTAATGCTATAGGAAAACCAATAAAGGAGATTAGTTTTAAAAATATATAAAAAGACCTATATTTAAATATTTAAATGGGGTAGATAGGTGACTATGAAGGAGAGTCTCATCTTTCAATATGGTCCCATCTTTGACAAACATCCACAAAAAGAAAACTTAGGCATGGTTCTATCAGGTACATAGATATAAGGACCTTACCCTCATAATAAAACAAGTGGAGATCGCATATAAGATAATAATAAAGATATATGGGAATTAGAGTATCATAATTGAGCATTTAATGCTATTTATAAGCTTTGAGTATCATCCATCCTAGTAAAGATCAAAACCCATCATCTACAGAACAAACCCTTGTCTTCTAGTGCAGATTTCTCATCCAATGAAAAGAGATTAAAATTTTTTGGATAAAATGAAGGCCATGTGGTCTACGATATATTAGTCTTGATTAGATTAAAGGTGGTGGATAATCCCTTCAATGTGGCATCTCATTAATTATCCTCAGATAACATGCTCCATCTTCTCTCTTCTCCCTCTTTCTATATGATCCCATTCTTTTTTCTATTATAGGGGTTCTCAGATTTTATGATTTTGATCATTTTTGGAGACAAGGATACTCATTAGAATCTTTAAAAAGGTTGATAATTTTATAAGGCTAAACCCTATCAAAATATTGTAATAACTACATCTTGAAATAATAAGATTAATTCTTTACCTCTCTCTTACCTTTGATTAGAGTTTAGTATGATTGTGCATGATGAATTAATCAAGGATACTATTACTAGTTCATTATCCTTATACTTGTCTCTTTTAAGGTGTTTTCAAGTTATTTTAGGTCTATATTAGTGTTCTATCTAAACCTCTTCTATGAAATATTTATGTAATTAGTAAGATTGTGAGGTTGTGTGAGCTATAGTTATCTTATGTTGATCTAGTGTGGGTTCAAGATAATGTGACTGTTCATATTTTTTGGTGAATAACATTTTATCCTTATTAGGATCCGTTTCCCCTTTCTAACCCTTTTTTGTATTCAAGCATTAGTTTAGGTGATCATCAAGAGGAAGTTGGCCTTATTTAGAGGTTTAACCCCACCATAGGTGACCCACATCCTAGGGTTCCTATTATGTAGATAAATTAGAGAGAAACTAAAGAAATTTATTTTATAATAGTCTCATATGAAAAATCTCCCTCAAAGTCATAAAACCCCTAAAATGTGGTGTAGGATTCCTCATTGTTTGCTTATAAAATTGCCTTTATCATTTGGGCTTATTGGAAAGTCCCATAGTAGACTAGGGATATATGTGATTATTTAACTAAGATGTAGGTGTTTTAGACATGATTCAATGTGCATTATTTTCATCCCTAATCATAAGGATTATTGTGGAGATGAGTTATCACTACCTGCATTCCAAATAACTCCTCTTTCACTCACCCCTCACACTTGGCACCATAGTTGGTCATTATTTTTAAAATATAATACATAAAAGAGAGTTTATGACACCTATTATGACCCCTTATGTCATTATATTACTTCGGTAGACCTTAAAATGATTCCCACTTGAAGTTTTCACTCTCTTACTATCTTGTCCACTATGCCAGTTTTGACTAGTTGAGATGAAGGCACTTGTAGAGGCACTTGTGTACTTATATAAGGTAATAAATTCATGTGGAGAGATATATTAAGTCCCAATATCTTTCCAAAATTTAATTTCATCCTTTGAACCTAAAAAACACCAAAAATTATCAAAGAAACTAGTTTTGTGCCCTGTCCATACAGGTAAGATAGAACTCAAATGGATGGGAAGTAGTCCTAGTGAGTATTATAAAATATCCAATCATTTCCCAAGTCATTATATGACCTTTGGATGCCTCTTATTCATCATTTTCCCAATCAGGTATTTATCAAAGGTTTTAGATATTTTAAAGCACTTCTGACCCTTAAGGTTTGTTCATATAGGTCTAACATCCAATTGGCAAAAAAATTCCATAAATTATTTTTTCAAGACCTCCTTCAAAATACACCAACTCCTCAGACTCCCATGAAAATCCTCCAAGAATGTGTGAGCTTTCAAACTTGCTTACTCAAACCTTGCTCTTCATCCTACATAACTTGAATTAGCTTTGATCCAAAATATGGTTTCTTTGTGACTTCACCTAGACACCAAAGGTTAAAACACATCTTATGCCTCCATGTAAACATGTTTCAATTTATTATAATTTTCATATAATCTTATAAATGGTATTAAAACCCCCTTTCCATTAGGCCTAACCTAGACTTAATAGGTTTATCCTACATATCTTTGAGTTTAAGCCATCATGATTGGATTATAACATATGTGAGGGTTTACATATGTTGGTCTATTTCTAGAGAAACCTTATACATCCTCTTTCAAGGTTATCTCAACCCTCATCTCACCTTGTTATCCTTTTTATTCAAAACCTATAAGTTTGCACCCTTGGAGTGTACCTTGTATCTAAGACAAATAGAGGGTAATTCCCCTATTGTCTCATAAAAATTTAAAATATGGTGGCATTATCCAAGTGATAGAGATTCTCTATGCAAATTTTCAAGGCTTATCCATACCATTAAATCCTCTAAACATAATCAAACACATAAGGCATTTTCAAATGATTGATTATGTGTAGGGAATCAAATATGACTATACGTGTATGTTTGAGGCCTTTCTCTACATTATCTCCATGTAGTAGGAGTATATTGAGAGTATTAAAACTATGATGAAGGTTCTCCCAAATTTCTTACCATACTAACTTTTCCAAACACTTCCACATACACCTTGCACTTGACTGGTCTAGACTACTAACTATGTTTTCTTGTTTGAGAGAGACACTTGTAGGTGGTAATACATGGTTGAATCTTAAAAACAATGCCTAGATAACTCCTTATAGTTCCTAAGGTCATTTTATATTTTTTTGGATACATTAATCTCATGTTTAATCTATGCTAACATCAAGAACACCATTTCTTAGCTCACTATTATCTATAGTCAATGATAATTAATGTATTTGGAACAAGAAGGGTCTTATAGGTGAGAATACACCTTGACACCTATGTAATATGGTTTAAGGTACCTTTAAGGTCTTTGGAGGTAGAACCCACTAGTATGTATTTGTGTTTCTATGTCCAAGCTCACCTCATGGGCCTATGAGAGTTTACAGTCAACTATAGTTGAGTTGTCCTAGGGAAAAAGACAACTGTAGGTGTTGATGAGGTTTAATACCCTACTTTTCAACCATTTTGATTATCCTTGAAACATTGGTGTACTTTATCAACTCAATAAGACCACCAAAGATGAATATGTACTTCCATACTACAACTTTGGATTGTGAAGGTTACTTGGAAGTTCAAATCTTATAGACATCACTAAAAGAATGTAGTTGTAGTCATATAAAATACAAAAATTGGTAACTTGAGCATGGATAATGACATCAAACCCATAGGTCCCTCTTTCTTGCTCTCATGACCCTCATAGGCTTGTTTTCACTAATTCCTAATCATCTGTATCCTTCTAAACCTAATCCTAATTGAGCCAAGACCATCTTTTCATGACCAATCCATCCCCCCAGGTCCTATCTACCCAGGATAATAGCACCCAAATAGGATATGAGCACCATTTCCACTATTGTCGACTTTTAGCATTATTTTCCAAGCTCATTTCTAGCCCCAATGGTCAATTTCTTCTAGTTCCCCATCATTCTCCTTATCAACCTAGCATGATCAAATTCAATCCATGACCAATAGATCCCTATAAAAGCCTAGTCAAAGATATTTTAGAAAGGGTTGGAAAATATTATCAAGCAAGCAAGAATACAAGTGAAACCACTCATGAAATCTTTCCTATTTTTTGTATACATCCATCTAGTATAGTCCTAAGCATATCTAAATCTCTACACCAATCCTTAGTCATCTCAAGCACACCTAGTTTAGCATTTCCCCGCATTTTCATATCATAATTGCACCAAGAACTTTCAAAGGGAGAACTACATATGGGTTGATCCCTCTTCAGAGTATTGGTATATAGGTAACATGCCCACACATAGGGTGTGAAGCATGTCTAGTACATCTTACAAAACTAACCCCTTTTCTCTATTTACCAAAGTTTTGTTTTATTACATTGAAGGATTAAAAATGAAGAAAATCATATCTATAAGGATCACTATTGACAGTGAAACTTTGAAAATTCAAAGACAGTATCACATAGACCTATTGAATAAAACCTAGAAAGCTTAGACTCTTAGGACAATAGTGTCAGACAAGGAATATAATGTCGATGCCACTCTTGTCCAATTTTGATGCTCGTATCCAATTAAAATATGAAGTTCAAATGTTAGTTTGTGAGAGTCTTATAGTCCTGCATAGTCAATATCAACCTTTGTCTCAATCGTATTAACATAGTTTCAAGCTAAGTTTGATTTCTCTCTATTTACTTACTAGTTTTAGAAAGTCTAAACAATAATCAAAATTAAAAAATTAGTAGGTTAATTATGGAATAATTTTTGACTAATTTTACTACTCAGATCCTTTAACTAAATTAGGAATAAAACCCCATTATTCCAAAAATTGTTAAATCATTTGGTGAACCCAACTTCATTTGTGCATAAAAACCCTAGAAACCCTAGGGTAAAATTCCTATTGATTATTCTTATAAATTTTGAATTTTTATTTGAATATTTAAATCAAAAATTTATTTCAAATTTTGAAATTTAGTAGTAATTTTTAAAATAATTTCTTTCAAACCCTAGTTGACCATACTAGCTCTCAGTATTTTTCCAGTAATTTTACAATAATTTTCTAAATTTTTACTAGCATATTAAAATAAAAAAATCCATTCAAAAATCAAAATTCAATAGTAATTTCAATTTTTTTTAAAACCCTAGTTACACATACTAGGTCCTATTCACTCAAACATTTTCCAATAATTTTCTAAAATTTTAGTTACATATTTAAATCATAAAATCCATTCAAATTTTACAATTCAATAGTAATTTTCAAAAATATTTATTTTTCAAAACCCTAGTTACACATACTATGTCTTATTAAATCACAAATTTTACAATAAATTTTTGATTTTTAATTGTGTATCTAGCTTAGAAATTCACTTCAAATTTCAAATTTTCATAATAAATCTCTAAATAATTATTTTTTCAAAACCCTAGTTGAATAAACTAGATCCCATTGCTTTTTTAGGTATCACCTCACATTTTTGTGAGCTTTGTATCCTTTTTATGCAATTTTTATTTAAATATTTTAAAAATTTTACATTTCCTATATTCAATCTTTTTTTTTATTTCACACTTTGCCTATTAATTTTTTTTGCAAAAGCTTCGATCAAATTTTAACTCATTTTTCTACTTTACCAATGGCCCAATATACCAATTTTGATGAAAATGATAAAAGGGAAATTTAAGAACTCTTAACTAAACACCCTGACATGCAATATGACATTATTAAAATACTATAATAAGAGAAACAAAGAGTAAACAATGGTTAATCTTCTCAAACTATAGAGTAGCCAGTTATAAATAACACTACGGGGGCAATTATGTCTCAACAACCCCTATAGTAGCCCAACTTGATTCTATGCCACAAGCTATAGATAGTACATCTATGTCTCCTGATGTGGTATCCCTTGTACAAGAGATAAAATATCTTCAATCCAAGGTGCTACATCTTGAGAAAAGTGCCTCTAGACCTACACAGGCTTTGGACTCTTTAGCTCTACTGCATACATCATTGGCACATCACATTGTTTCCACACCCTTACCATAAGGTTTTGGTCAACCCAAGCTTACTATTTAGAATGGAAAGGGTGATCTAGAGACATATTTGAGAGATTTTCATGTAGCATACTTGGACTATGTACCAAATGATTGGCTACTTACCAAGATCTTTCCATAGAGCCTAAAAGATTATTCTTTACAATGGTTCTATAGTTTATCGAATCAGTTGGTTATTGCATTCAATCCTTTAGCCAACATGTTCCTAGGCCATTCTAGCATTAACATCGGTGATAATGTTTCATATGCTCAAGTTACACAATAGGAACAAAGGTCAAATTAGTATCTCATAGATTATGTTATTCGATATAAGACTATCTTTGCTAAGATGACTATCCCTATGGCCGATCAAGAGTTATATGATCTCTTCAAATAGAGTCTTCAACTAGCTTTGCATGAATAAATTATGTTCAAAAGATTCTCTTCCTTCACTAAAATTTAGAGATTTACTATGAAAATTTGAAATTTAAAGTGAATTTTTGAGTTAGATACATAATTAGAAAATCAAAAATTTATTGGCAAATTTGTGATTTAACAGGACATAGTATGTGTAACTAGGGTTTTGAAAAATAAATATTTTTGAAAATTACTATTGAATTGTAAAATTTGAATGGATTTTATGCTTTAAATATGCAACTAAAAATTTATAAAATTATTAGAAAATGCTTGAGTGAATAGGACCTAGTATGTATAGCTAGGGTTTTAAGAAAAATATTTTTAAAAAAAATTCATATTGAATTTTGAATGGATTTTCTAATTTTAATATGCTAGTAAAAATCCAAAAAATTGTTGTAAAATTACTAGAAAAATACTTGGACCTAGTATGGGAAACTAGGGTTTGAAAGAAATTATTTTAAAATTTACTACTAAATTTTAAAATGTGAAATAAATTTTTGATTTAAATATTCAAATAAAAATTAAAAATTTATAGGAATAATCAGTAGGAATTTTACCCTAGGGTTTCTAGGGTTTTTGTGCATAAATGAAGTAAGTTGGGTTCACCAAATGATTTAATTTTTTTGGGAATAATGGGGTTTTATTCCTAATTTAGTTAAAGGATCTGAGTAGTAAAATTAGTCAATAATTATGCATTATTTATCCTACTAATTTTTTAATTCTGATTGTTGTTTAGACTTTCTAAAAATAACAAGTAAAAGAAAAATCAAACTTAGCTTAAAACTATGTTATTCTGATAGAGAAAAAGGTTGATATTGACTATGTAGGATTATAATATTTTCACAAACTAAGATTTGAACTTCATTTTTTAATTGGAGAGGAGCATTAAAAGTGGACAAGAGTGGCATCGACACTATAGTCCTTGTCTGAAAATGTCATCATAAGAGTTTTAGCTTTCTGGGTTTTGTTCGATAGGTCTATGTGACACTATCTTTGAATTTTCAAAGCTTAACTATCAATAGTGATCCTTGTAGAGTTGATTTTATTCATTTTTAAGCCTTTAATATACTTAAAAAAAACTTTGGTAAATAGAGAAAAGGGGTTAGTGTGTGTAAGATGTATTAGATGTGCTTCATACCCTATGTGTGGGCATGCTACCTAAATACCAATACTCTAAAGAGAAATAAAGCCATACATAGTTATCCCTTTGAAAGTGCTTGATGCAATTATGATATGAGATTGCAAGGAAATGCTAAATTGGGTGTGCTTGAGATGACTAAGGACTAGTGTAGAGATTTAGATATGCTTAGGACTGTATTAGATGGATATATATAGAGAATAGGAAAGAATGCCTAAGTGGTTTCACTTGTATTCTTGCTTACTTTATAATATTTTCCAACCCTTTCCAAATGATCTTTGAATGGGCTTTTATAGGGATCTATTGGTCATGGATTGAATTTACTCATGTTAGGCTGATAAGGAAAATGATGGGGAACTAGAAGAAATTAACCATTGGGGCCATAAATGAGCTTGGAAAATAATGATAAAAGTGGAAAATAGTGGCATCGATGCTCCTATCCTAGTTGGGTACTATTATCCTAGGTAGATAGGACAGAGAGGGTGGATTGGTCATGAAAAAAGGGTCTTGGCTTAGCTATGATCAGGTATAGAAGGCTACGAATGATTAAGAATCAGTGAAAATAATCCTATGAGGGTCATGAAAGAAATAAATAGGGACCTATGGGTTGGATTTCATTAGCCATTCTCAAGTTACAAATTTTTACATTTTATATGACTATAACTACATTCTTTTAGTGGTGTCTATAGGATTTGAACTTCCAAGTAACCTTCACAATCCAAAGTTGTAATATGGAAGTACATCTTCATGTTAGGTGGCCTTATTGAGTTTAGAGAGTACACCAATGTTTTAAATATCATTAAAAGGGTTAAAAAGTAGGGTATTAAACCTCATCAACACCTACAGTTGTCTTTTGCCATGGGACAACTTAACTACAACTGATTGTAAACTCTCATAGGCCCATGAAGTTAGATTGGACATAGAAACACAAACACATACTAGTGGTATCTACCCCTAAAGACATTAAAGGGAATACAAACCCTATAATACAAGTTTCAAGGTGGATTCTCACCTATAAGTCCATGCTTGTTCCAAATACATCAATTACAGTTGACTATAGATAATAGTGAGCTAAGAAATTGTGTTCTTGATGTTAGCATAGATTAAACATGAGATTAATGTATCCAAAAAACTATAAAATTACCTTAATAAATCTAAGGAGTTCTCTAGGCATTGTTTTAAAGGTTCAACCATGTACTACCACCTATAAGTGTCTCTCTCAAACAAGAAAACATAGTCAGTAGTCCAGACCATTCAAGTGCAAGGTGTATGTGGAAGTGTTTGTAAAATTTAGTGTGTTAATAAAGTTGGGATCACATTCTTCATAGTTTTAATAATCTCAATAAACTCCTACTACATGGAAATAATGTATAAAAAGGCCTCAAACATACATGTATAGTCATATTTGATACCCTGCACACAGTCAGTCATTTGACAATGCCTTCTGTGTTTGATTATGTTTAGAGGATTTAATAGTATGGATAAGCCTTGAAAATTTTCATAGAGCATTTCTATCAATTGGATAAGGCCATCATATGTTAAATTTTGATGAGACAATAGGGGAAGTACCCTCTGTTTGTCTCAGACAGAGGGTAATCCATGTGGGTGAAAACTTATAGGCTTTGAATAAAGAGGATAAAAAGGTGAGATGAGGGTTGACATAACCTTTAAAGAGGATGTATAAGGTTTCTCTAGACATATACCAACATAGGTAAACCCTCACATATGTTATAATCCAATCACAATGGTTTAAAATCAAAGATATGCATGATAAACCTATTAGGTCTTGGTTAGGCCTAATGGCAAGGGGGTGCTAATACCTTTTATAAGATTATATGAAAATTATAATAAATTGAAAAAATTTTACATGGAGGCATAAGGTGTGCAGGTGAAGTCACAAAGAAATCACATTTTGGCTCAAAGCTAATTCAAGTTATGTAAGATGAAGAGCAAGGTTTGAGTAAGAAAGTTTGAAAGCTCACACATTATTGGAGGCTTTGAATGGGAGTCTAAGGATTTGGGGGATTTTAAAAGAGGTCTTGAATAAATACTTTATGGAATTGTTTTGCCAGTTAGATGTTAGACCTATATGAATAAACCTTAAGGGTCAGAAGTGCCTAAAAATATCTCAAACCTTTTCTAAATACCTGATTTGGAAAATTATGAAGAAGAGGCATCCAAATTTCCTATAATTACTTAGGAAATTATTTGATATTTTATAATAATCACCAGGTTTACTTCCCATCTATTTGAGTTCTACCCTACCTATATGGATAGGGCACAAAATTGGTTTCTTTGACAATTTTTGGTGTTTTGTAGGTTCAAGGGATGCAAGTAACTTTTGGAGAGATATTAGGACTTAATCTAGCTCACCATGTGAATTTATTACCTTAGATAAGTACACAAGTGCCTATATAAGTGGCTTCATCTCAACCATTCAATACTGGCATAGTGGACAAGATAGTGAGAGAGTGAAAACTTCAAGTGGGAATCATTTTAAGGTCTACCTAAGTAATATAATGACCTAAAGGGTACTAATATGTGTCATAAACTCCATTTTATGGATTATATTGGAAAACTAATGACCAACTTTGTGCCAAATGTGAGGGGTGAGTGAAAGAGGAGTTATTTGGATTGTAGGTAGTGATAACTCATCTCCAAAGGAATCCTTATGATTAGGGATGTAACTAATACATGTTGGATCATGTATACAACCCATAAATCTTATTGAAATAATCAAATATATCCATATTCTACTATGGGACTTTCCAAGAAGGCCAAATGATGAAGGAAATTTTATAAGCAAATAATGAGGAGTCCTATACAACATTTTAGGGGTTTTATGACTTTGATGGAGAATTATCATATTATACTATTATAAAATCAATTTTAACCCTTGATAAGTTTTATTTAGGCTCTCTCTAATTGATCTAAATAATGGGAACAACCTTATGTTGTGGGTCACCTATAGTGGGGTTAAACCTCTGGAGAAGGCTGACTTCCTCTTGATGATCACCTAAACTAATTATTGCATAGGGAAAAGGGTTAGAGGGGGGAAATGGATCCTAAAAATGCTAAAATGTGATGCACTTAAAAATATGAAAACTCACATGATCTTGAACCCATACTAAATCAACATAATATAACTATAGCTCACACAACCTCACAATCTTACTAATTACATAAATATTTCATAGAAGAGGTTTAGATAGAACACTATTCCAGACCTAAAATATCTTGAAAACACCTTAAAAGAGGAAATTATAAGGATAATGAACTAGGAATATTATCCTTCATGAATTCATCATGCACAATCATACTAAACACTAATCAAAGGCAAGAGAGAGGCAAAGAGTTAATCTTATTATTTCAAGAGGTAGTTCTTACAATATTTTTATAGGATTTATCCTTATAAAATGATCATCTTTTTTAAAGAGTCTCAATTAGTATCCTTTTCTCCAAAATAGCTCAAAATTATAAAATTTGAGAACCCCTACAATAGAAAAAAGAATGAGATCATATAGAAAGAGGAAGAAAGAAGAGGAAGCATGCTATCTGAGGATAATTAATGATATGTCACCTTTGAAGGGATTCTCCACCACATTTTATCTAATTAATAATAATTCATCATAAACCACATAGCCTTCATTTTCTCCAAAAGTCTTTAATCTCTTTTCATTGGTTGAGAAATCTGCACTAGAAGACAAGGGTTTGTTCTGAAGATGATGGATTTTGATCCTTACTAGGATGAATGATACTCAAATATTATAAATAACATTAAATTATCTATTGTGATACTCTAATCCACATATCTCTTTATTATTATCTTTCCACAAGGTCCTTATATCCATGTACCTGATCGAGCCATGCCTAAGTCTGCTTTTTGTGGATGTTTGTCAGAGATGGGACCATATTGAAAGATGAGAAACTCCTTCATAGTCACTTATATAACCCATTTCAATATTTAAATATAGGTATTTTATATATTTTGAAATTTAATCTCCTTTATTGGTTTTCCTATAACTATTAATATTGACAAATGAAGCTTGCCATGTGGTTTGGTCTCATTTCAACAATAAGTTATTGACCCTTGATTTGTATTAGGTTTAAAGTCCTCTTTTATCTCCATAGAATTATAATGGTGATGTTTAATCTTGGTGTACCATTTCTGGTTCAACCTAGATCCTATTCGAGCTTGGTTCCTTTGTATTTGCTTCACTTATGTTAAAAACTGCTTCATTGACCTTTGTCAAAAATCTCCTGGGCTTTCCTTTGCTCATTGGATGTCGATTATCAACTCAGCTTATTGAAAATTTGACCCATATTACAACATTGATCCCCTTTGGTAGAATCAAATACATTCTATTGGATCTACTTTAGGCACACTTTTGACTTATTGACCTACTTGTATGCCATATATATTTGATGCATGATTGAATATGAGCGCTTGATCTTATAGGGACCCACCATTTACACTCAAATGACTAATTCATGAGGCCTAAAATTGACATTTATGTACCTATATTTTGCATATAAATGAACATATTTGATGTATGCATGAACATCTTATGGTTTTTGAACCTTAATGGTTATTTTTTATGGCTTAAATTTGACATCTGTGGTCCCATCATTTGACATCAACGTGATTGTCATTGATGTCTGCACGACCATCAATATTTGAAACCCAATGGATAATTTCCATGATTTATTTTGACATATGTGAGAACATATTTGATTTCCATGTGAACATCTAAGGATTTTTAAATCCAAATAGTTATTTTATGTGGCTTAAATTTCACATCCATGTGAAAATTTTGTTCTACAAGCTAAATTTTGAAGACTTATATCTCGAGATAGAGAACTCATTGAGACATGACATTTTTAGAGAAAGATAAAGGAATGAAAGGCATCATGTCCATGTATCTATTTTGGATTTATATGCTTTCTAAGTGAACTTATAAAATGTATAAGTAAACAAACTTGTTAATTTTTGCATGACATGCAAGATGGTCTGGCTCACTTAGGTTTATGCTATGAGATTTTGCTTGATCCTTGAAAGCTCAAATGATTTTTAAGGCCCATTTGAACTCATTTCATGATATTTACTATATTTATAACTATTAAAATTTTTTTGGATCCTCTATTTGCATTTTTGGACCTGCTCCTTAAAGATCAACAAATTGCACCTTAATCTAACTTAAAGTGTTTCAAAAGCTTTGTAAGCAAAATGTGATCTTTAAACCAATCATTCCATCAAAAAATTTATTCAACTCATCTATTCAATCATTTCTATACTCTACTAACCTATCCAGGTAAAATATTGGTATGTGGGCCAAATTTGGCTAACATATTTAGTGACTCATAGGGGTTGCATGCCTATCTATAAAAGATAACCTAGATCGTTTGCCTTATATGATACATTGGCATGGAGTCATAAGTCTTTGCTCTAAAATAACATAATGATTCAAGGTTACCCCTCTATGTAACTTCCTCTTAAATCAAACAAGGACCAAAAGGGACAAAATAAAACAAATTACCAAAGGCACTTATTGAAGGGAAACACACAACTAAAAGAGATTTGCTCAAAGAACTTATATAAAATTATGAAATCTATTCTAATATGTTACAATATTATACGATAGATGCAAAATTTTCTAATAACAAAAATTCAAATAAATGACATTGAAAAGGATGGGTAATACCTATTCATATAATTGGTCAAGGTGAAAAACATTATGTTGTTTGCATTCATGTATCAAATAAGGACCACTCCACAAGATATCAAACTTGGTGTGGTTGTCTATCTTGGCCTTATTTGAGTCCCACTTGATGACTAAGTCCCCTTCCTTGAAGTCCCTTGATGTGGTTCTCTTGTCAAAGTATTTCTTGACTTGATCTTGATGTGACTCTAATGCTTTTATTTCAAGGTCCCTAGTTTCTTCAAGCTCTATGAGCTCTGCCATCCTTACACTCATAGGCTCACTCTCCATCAACTCAAGTTGATGGGCTAACTCTAATATAGGTAGTTCAAGAGAAATGGGAAATTTGGCTTCTCTTACATATACAAGGGCATATGGAGAGTTGATAGTCATATATTTGAGAGTCACTCTATCAACCCATAATGCTATCCTTAACTTTGTATGCCACACTCTTTGATTCTCTTCTATGGTCCTCTTTATAATACTCATCAAGTTCTATTTAGTGGACTCTGATAGTCCATTGCCTTGGGAGTAGTAGTTGGAGGATGTGTTAAGGTAGATGCCCATCTTAGATCTTAAGTTACCATTCACTTGTATTCATACCAAAAAAATTTAAGCCATTATCTAAGATTATAGTAGATGGAACCCCAAACCTAGTCACTATACTATCATAAAAGTCCAACATTACTATCTCATTGGCTTCTTTCAAGGTAATTGCTTCCACCTACCTGGTGAAGTAGGTAGTTGTAGTGAGAACCCATTTATTCTCTATAATTTAAGGTGGATTGATCATCCCTATGAAGGTTAAACCCCATTGTATGAAGGGTTGCTTCACCTGAATTGGGTTGAGTGGAAGAGCTGCTAATCTTTACTTTTCTACAAATAGAGCTCACTTTTAGAATTTACTGACCCATACAAAGGAATATTTGAAAAGGCTAGGCCAGTAATAATTATCTCTAATTACCTTTGATACTATTTTTATTAGAGAAAAATGGCCTCTTATAGGCCCATCATAAAACTACTCTAAGAGCCTTGTCACTTGATTATCATCAATGCACCTAAGCAATACCCCATTAAGGTCCCATCTAAAAAGAACACTATAAACTAATGTATAAGGTATAGACTAAAGTATAAAATACCTTATTTTTTCTCTATCCAAACCTTGGAGGCATTCTCTTATTACCAAGAAATGTTCCATGTCTTGGAGCTAGCTTTTATGAAGTTGAGGTGCATATGCTTGTGAGTTGTCTTGTGCTACCAAAATAAACTCTTTGTTCTCTTGAAGATCATCTACTATATACTCACACAATCCTTTTACTCTTATCAAATTGGTGACTTTGATATCCACATCATACTCTATAACTTTGGTAATCCAACCAACTCTTTTCTCATTCAAATCCTTGTTGAGGATAAAATACCCCACTCTAGGGTGGGATACCATAAGATGAACCGTATTGTTAGAGAGTACTAGTTTTAAATAATTGAGGCTTCTTAAAGCTAAAATAACTTGATTTTATATGAAAATATTCCTCACCTCATATCCTTCCATCCCTTGACTAAAAAAGGTAATTAGTTTCTCAAGTCCTTCACCATTCTTCTACATTAACATAGTTGATATGTTATCAATATTGGCAAAGGTGTATAATATGAAATCCTTTGAGAAATAAGGATTCTTGAGTGAGGGTTCTTGGGAAATGGCTTGTTTGATGACCTTAAATGCTACCTTACCTTCATTTGTCTAATAAAATACTTAGATCTTCTTTAGTATGGTGGTGATGGGTTTGACCAAGTTTGCAAACTAGGTATAAACCTTCTCACAAAGTTTATCTTCGCAAGGAAGCTATGGATTCCTTTCTTGTGCTTGGGTAAATATAGTTCTAAGATAACACTTATTATATTTGGGTCAATGGATAAACCTTTATTTGAGACAATGTGACTCAAAAAAATTTCCCTCATAAACAATAAACACATATTTTTTGGGATTTAAAGAGATCCCATACTCTCTGCATCTTTCATAGATTAACCTTAGATGATCTAAGTATTCACTAGATTTCTTGGATAAAATGATGATGTCATCCAAGTAGACCATCACCATTTTATTTAGAAAGCCTTGTAAAGCCATGCCCATGGCTCTTTAAAAAGTCAACCCTATATTTGAAAACCCAAAAGACATATTCTGGTAAGTATATTGCCCCACTTGGTGGTGAAGGTAGTCTTGTATTGATGTTCTTATCTCACCAACACCTAGTTGTATCCTAAATATCTATCTAAAAGAGAGAAGTGTTATAAATGAACAACTATCTAGAAAAGTTGATCCATGGATGGTAGGGGGTAGTGATCTTTGAAAGATACACTATTTAGATCCCTAAAGTCAACACACAATTTGATTTGCCCACTCTTATTTCTCATAGGTACTGAATTGGCTACCCATGAAGAGTGTTTAAAAGGAAAGATGATCTTGAATTAAATAAATTTAGTCAATTCTTTCCTCATAATATCTTCAATTTTGGGGTTTATATGCCTCTATTTCTACTTGATAGGCTTGGCATTAACCTCTAATTCTAAAGTGTGTTGGGCTAACATGGGATCAAAACCTCTTAGGTCAATATATTCCCAAGCAAATATGTCTACATATTATTTACAAATCTCTATGAAAGTGTGCCTTTTAGTTTTAGTGCTTACCTTTTCAAGATTGAGGATCTTGTTTATGAAGATAAGGAATTTTTCATAGTTCTCCTCACTTATTGACATCACTGACTTATCTTTTCTCATATGGTCTGCCTCATGGAAAAGACCTTCAAGGGTGACTAGTCCTTTATAAAGCTTATTGGATCTCAATTGAACTATTTTCTTCTCATATTGGTGTTGAAACCTTTCCTAATTCATTAAAGAGAACTCTACTTTCTCCTACAAGAAACAATACAATTTTCTTGTCATTCTCAAAGACCTACCAACGAGCTTCATTGTTTGGCACTGATGGTCATACTATAAGTTTGACATGTGGCTGCATCATGGTCCTTTTTAACTCCTTTGGGATATCAAACTAAGATCCCATAGCTACCAACATATCAACATGTCCATTTTGGCTATTTAGCATTACTTACATGTCAAAAACCTCAAAAATACTTGATTAGGTCCCACACTCTATGTTTATAAGACTTCATCAAGGTATTCTTGGTGACATTCTAGCTTCTAATTTGGTGCATTATCAGCTCATTATCCCCATAAAATTGATACTACTTGATCCCTCTCTTACTAGCCCATTGAGGGCCATGGATAATACCCTCATATTCTAATACATTATAAGAACAACTAAATTAGAACCTATAAGAAGATAAATACTTGTCATTTAAGGGGGATACCAACATTTCACTTGCACCTACTCCATGTTTGATCCTTGATCTATCAAAGAATAATTTCCATAAGCCACTAGGATCTTTTTGAGGTCTAATAAGGGATGACATGGACTTATTCTTTTCATGTAAGCAATAAACACCCATGTCCCTCTCTTTACTCCCTTCTAAGGGGTCATCTAATTGATTTTAATTTCACAATTCATCCAATAACATGTTTGGTACCTCCTCAGGGTGAGTGTTTAACTCTTGATCAACCATATGTTCATCCTCATTTAGGATGGTGTAATTGAGGTTTATGCTATCTGGTCCATAAGGCTCTATGTGAAATTTTGAAATGGAATTAGCCTTAATAGACACTTTGGTCCCGTATATCATTTTGAATGCCATATATGACTAATTTGCTATAAGGTAACCTCTAATCTTTGTAGTGAATTCCCTTGATAAGCATAGTGTAAAATTAAGAGGCACATCAAGGATCAATACATATTGAACCATTGAGACATTAGGACAAGCATGTAGGGTCAAGTTGAGGTTTTTGATTATGCCATATGGCTTGGTGAAATATCCATCCAACTGTAGCACTCCTTTAGATTGGCGCTCATACTTTGGACCAATATGGTTTTTTATTTACTTTGGCATTATTAAAGTACTAACCCCACTGTCTACCAAGTAATTATATACCAAAGCGTCATTAATGATCAATATAATGTAGAATGAAGGAGGTTTGACCACCTTAACAACTACCCTTCATTAGGTCCTTTACCTGCATTAGTGAGAACTACAGTCTCCTTGACTGGTGGTTTTTTAGAGACATTTTTTCTTGATAACCCTTCTTAGAATATGTCTACTTGATTGGGAAAGGAGATAATATACCAAATTTAAACATTCACATTGGATTTTTCATTTGTTCCATAATATTGATGGGTGAACCACCAACCATTTATTGTACTTTGGGAGCGACAACTGTAGCTTGAAATTGTGAACTTTGGGGAACAAAGACATTCCCATAATTTTGATTCCTTAGAGAAATTGGAAAGTTTGGAGTAATAAAAAACCCATATATCTTTGATATTGAAGGAGTAATGTTAGGAGGATCTTTGATTGCTCCCTGACTACCATCCATGTTCCCTATTTTGAACCTTGTATTAGTTACCACTGAGATGTATGCTTGGTTAGAACTAACCTATTGATTGAGTGCATAACACTATTCTTTCTAACAATTCACCATATTAGAACCCAATTATCTTAGTCTTTAATCAGGTCTTTGACCTTATTAAGTCTTTTATGTTCTTGTCATCATGGGCACCTCTGTGTTATGAGCCATGAGAGATTAATTGTACCCATAGTTGGAAACTTGCTGCCATTGATTATTGAAAACCTAGTTGAAGTAAATATTTGGGACAATGGATTAACTAAAATATTTATTCCAAGGCATGGTACCCTCATATTCTTGATAAACATTATTCTAGATAAGGACCAATGTATTAGAAGTGCTTACTGCATTAGGATTGTAACTACTTTGCCTATTATAACTAGGTTATCCTTGTCCTTGGTTTTGACCTTGGCCTTAAAATTTTCCTTTATAGAGTGGCATATTTTATTGATAAGATTAATATTGAGGTTGATATTAGGCGTGATGATTCCTATTGAAAGCTTGATACCTCTTAACATTCATTGCTCATTTCCCAAGGATTGAAACATGTTTTTAAGTTCTTGAAAGTTCTTATGTTTTTGGGAATCACTAGACCCACTATTGGATGCCTTTTCTTACTTGGGTGAGGGTATAGAAAAAATTTTAGGCATAAAAATAATGACATCAAGGGGAGAAATAAAAACAAGGGATGGTCTAATATCAGGGAACATAGGCATTGGTGATCTAGGTGTAAGCTTGCTAGCCTACACCGAATAATTTTTTGCTCTATTTACCACCTCATATGTGTTTGGAAATGAGTTGCCTCCCATGGAATAGATTATTATTAAAATGTCACTATTAAGGGATTTCAAATTGTATAGGAAGGAAAAGTTAGGGGTAAGCCTAACAGAGACTAGGATTCTATCCCAAGTTTTTTGGAAACTTTTGTTGAAGTCTTGCATGACTTTATGAGGGGATCTTTTTATTATGGTTAACTAATCTACAAGTGATAAATGGTCACTTTTGTCCTCAAATATTTTACATAAAGCCTCTCTTAATTAGGCCCATGTGGAAATGTAATTAGTATCAAGGATTCTATACCAATCTAAGGCCTTACCCTTGAAAGAGATGGCCATTAACCTAATTTCTACATTTTTTTCATTGATATCATGAATGTTACAAAAGTTGGTTATATCCATGAGGTGATAAAAAGGGGTTATATCTTGGTATCTAGTAAAATATGGGACACTCTTAAGAGCTGATACTAGAATAAAATCATATTGAGGGAGGGCTAGAGGACTTTGGCCATTAAAATCCATAAAATATCTAGGGACTACCATGGCCATGGAAGGGTTTAATAAAGGTCTTCTTGTAGAGGTAGGCCTTGATATTGACCTAGAAGCAAAGTTGATTTTATATGGGTGTATATTAACAAACCTTAACCTTTTGACTAAATTCAAAGGCAATTCAACAAATTCAAAGGAATTACCTCTAGAAGTTGATCTTGTAGTCACCTTTGGTATGAGATGTAATAATTGCTCTACTACTAGAATGTTATATGCTCTTTCAAAGTTGTCAGATGATACTATGTGAAGCTATAAGTTTTACAAAATGATCAAACCAACATTAAAATTGATCAATCTTTTATTGAAATTGAAGTCCCATTAGGCATGCCAAAAAAAATTATATCATCACTTTTCACCCTTGGAGAGGGTTCTTCAGGCTCTCTCTAATTGAGCTACATAATGGGAACAACACCTAGTCTGTGGGTTACCTATGGTGGGGTTAAACCTTTGAAAAAATCTAGATTCCTCTTGATTATCACCTAAAATAATGCTTGTAAAGGGAAAAGGGTTAGAAGGGGGGAAAAGAGCTCTTAAGAAGGATAAAATATGATGTACAAAAAAATATGGACACTCACATGAACTTGAATCCACACTAGATCAGCATAAGATAACTATAGCTCACACAACCTCACAATATTAGTAATTACATAATTATTTCATAGAAGATGTTCAAATAGAACACTAATCTAGACCTGTAATAGCTTGAAAACACCTTAAAAGAGGCAAGCAGAAGGAAAATGAACTAGGAATATTCTCCTTCATGAATTCATCATGTAAAAGCATGCTAAGCACTAATCAAAGGTAAGAGAGAGGCAAAGAGTTAATATTATTGTTTAAAGAGGTGGCTTTTAAAATATTTTGATAAGGTTTAGTTTTATAAAATAATCACCCTTTTGTAATTCTTAATTAGTATCCTTGTCTCCCAAAAAGATCAAAATTCTAAAATCTAAGAACCCCTACAATAGAAAAAAGAATAAGATCATATAAAAAGAGGGAGAAGATAAAAGAGGGAGCATACCATTCAAGGATAATTAATGAGCTACCAATTTTTAAGGGATGTTCCACCACCTTTGATCCAATCAAGACTAATACATCATAGACCAAATAGAATTCATTTTCTCCAAAAGTCTTTAAGCTCTTTTCATTGGTTGAGAGTTCTTCACTAGAAGACAAGGGTTTATTCTATAGATGATGGGTCATGATCCTTACTAGGAGGGAAGATCCTAAAAGTTTCTAAATATAATTAAAATCTCCATTTTGCAACTTCAATCCCTAGATCTCTTTATTTTGGTATTCCATGCCATCTCCACTTGCTTCATTATGAGGGCAAGGTCCTTATATCCATGTACCTGATAGAGTCATGCCCACGTCTACTTTTTACAATTATTTATTAGAGAAAGGGCCATATTTAAAGATGAGACAATCCTTCATAGTCACTTATCTACCCCATTTCAATATTTGAACATAGGTTATTTTATATATTTTGAAAACTAATCTCCTTTATTGGTTTTCCTATAGTTATTAATATTGATAAATGAAGCTCGCCATGTGGTCTAGTCTCATTTTGATAAAAAGTTATTGACCCTTGATTTTTATTGGGTCTAAAGGCTTATTTTATCTCTGTATATCTCTAATGGTGATGTTTGATCTTGGTTTAGACATTCTGGTTCAACCTAGATCATATTCAAGATTAGTTCCTTTGTATTTGCTTTACCCAATTTAAAAATTTCTTCACTAACCTTCATCAAAAATATCCTAGACTCGCCTTTGCTCATTGGTTATCAATTATTAACTTAGATTATTAACCTTTTAACCCATATCACACCATTTATCCCATTTGGTATGATCAAATGCATGCCATTAGATTTGGTTTAGGGACCCTTATGTGTTATAGATCTTTGATGCACGATTGAACATGTGCCCTTGATGTTGTAGGGACCCACCATTTGAAATCAAATAGATAATTCATGAGGCTCAAAATTGACATATACATTCCTATATTTTAAATCTTCATAATCATCCTTGACGTCTATATGAACATCTTAGGATTTTTGAACCCTAACAATTATTTGCTATGGCTTAAATTTGATGTCTACATGCCCATCATTTGACATCCACATGACTATCATTGACATCTATATGATCGTAAATATTTAAACCCCAATGAATAATTTATAATATTTATTTAGACATACATGTGAATATCTTTGACATTTTCATGAATGTTTAAGTATTTTTGAATCCAAATGGTTATTTTTTCTATCTTAAATTTCAAATCTATGTGAGCAATTTGTTCTCCAAGCTAAACTTTAAAGACTTATATCTTGAGATAGAGAATCATTGAGACATGAAATTTTTAGATAAATATCAAGGCATGAAGGGCATCATGTCCATGTATTTTTTTGTCTTGAGAGGCTATCAAAGTGAACTTATAAAATACATAATTAAACCAACTTATTTATTTCTATGTGACATACAAGATGGTGTGGATCACTTAGGATTATGATATGAGCTTTGTTGAGGCCAACATACCCCCATTTATTAAAAATGGGGACCCTTGTGTCAAATTATACAAAATTTTACCTTAAAATTTAAAATCCACTTGATCAAAGTGTCGCTATCATATTTACACATATTCTTTATTTGAAGATCATCCACACCTAATCTAGTTGGCATATTTGCTTATAAATCTAATTTAATCTTACCTAAAGATGATAGAATTGAATATATTTGTCTTTGTATTATAGGTTTAATAGATCTTATTTGGGAATAAACATGTTTTTTTACTTCAATGTTAAATTGATCTTTTAATATCCTTGGTCTATAATTGATTAATTAAATTCATGTTTGAATTGTTGAAACCCTATTTTAAGATTTTAACCTAGGTGTTTCAATGAATTTATTGCTTATTATGGAGAAAAGGAAAAGAAGAAACTAAGTATGGGTATGGTTGAAAAATTTGATTGATAGTGCATGTATTGAATCAAAATATTCTGAAGAGATCCTCTTTGGCTTGGAGGATGACTTGTAGATAAGAAAGCATGAAAGCAAACTTATTCGTTAGACAAATAGTTAGGTGGATTGCCTAGTGATAACTAGATCTTGAAAGTGAGAGCTTCCTTAGGGGCTGTCAATCCACAAATTTTAAATAATTAAGTTTATAAATAGAAAAGAAAGGTACTTGCACCAATGAATCAAAATGTACTAAAACTGAATGCAAGAATGTTTGATAAGAATTATGCTTAAAAAGGTTAAATTAGTAATAAACTAATTAGGACTAGTGCTAGAGGGTTGGGGTATGATTCAAAAAGTAAGAAGGGGGTTTATGAAGAGGAAAGAACACCAAAAATTAGGTTTGGTTGGGTGTAGGTAAGTGAAAACAACTATTTAGTTTTCACTACCATAGTGACCATCAATGGATAGGGTAATAATCAGTGGTTGAGGTGATTGTTAGTGGTCAAGGTGACTGTTGGTGGTCAAGGTGACCATTAGTGGTTGAATAAACCATTGAAGGTTGAGTCAACCATTAATGGTTATTGTGTGAATATCTGGGTTGATAAATTGATAATTGATGATATCCAAAAGATGGATTTTGAGAGGTGGATAAAGTCTTCGTTGATTAAAAAATGGAAATAAAGTAGATGAATACTTAGAAACAAGTACTTGTATTACTAGAGGTCGATTGCATGGATAGTTGAGGTAGTTGATATGTTGGTAGAATATAGATTAATTTTAATAAAATAACAATACTCTAAGGCTTGGTGGAGAGGCAATGGCAAATTAAGTCTCTGATATGATTGCTAAATTGTTGATGGTGACTGATCTGTAAGAAAGAAACTTCTAGATACTGAATTGTAGATGATTTTTACCTCCTAGCTCCTCTCTTATTATAGGCATAAGTAAGAGGTGGAAGTGAAGGTTTAATTGGGCTATCTAATTATAAATTATCCATACAAAGGCTCATAATAGAATTTAGACAATCTATAATTAAAAAATCAAAGTGAATGGTTTGCATGATTTTGGTTAAGGAGGTGGACCCTGACCATCGATGATCAAGGTGACCATCAACGGTTACCCTAACTGTCAATGGTAGAGTACCAAGGGGAAAAAGGTTAAAAGGTACAATTGATATAGTTAAGTTAAATTGACTATGGGCTAGGTTTGTCAAAAGTTAAAGAGCTAAATAGTCTCAAGGGGGTCCTAAGAGAGTTCAGAGGGTGTTTCAACATTCAGAATCATAGTGTGAATATTTATAGTATCTAAATTTACCCCTTTTTGTTATGTATCTTTGAATTAACAATATATAAAATAAAAATGGAGTGCTGGTCAAAGGTTTAGTGATTTCCCCAAGTACGGGAGGAGGTTTTCCCCCTCAAACCAAGAGGCAATAAGGAAAAGCTGAATTGGGTGCTAGTTTGATAAGGTAAGTGAGGGTGATGACAAAGGTAGATTATAGGTTGGGCACTAAAGTGTAAATAGGCATGTAGGGTATGACAAAAGGTGCGATTTCCAAGATTGGATAAGGATAAGGTTGCCATGGTTGATAAAAATAAAGGTCAATTCTAAGGGACAAGTGACCAATGTACCATATGACTATATTTAGGTGTGGTGGTTGGGTATATCTATTAGTCTCTTAGATAAGGTCAATGTTTCTAGTGGGTATCCAAGGTAAGAAGTGCTCCTATATAAAATATAAATAGGTTAAGTGTCATGGGTATCTAAGGTAGGAAGTGATCTTGAAAGACACAAGTAGGTTAGGTAAGTGTGAGGTGGTGTAAAATTTAAATGGTCAACATGGAAAAAAAGGTCAGTGTGGTAAAAAAACCATGCAAGGTCATCATAAAACACATGATATTTTGAGTCAAAAATGACCAATTTTGAGGTAGATGTGGTTTAATGGTTGGTTGGAGAAGGGTAATCTCTGAAAAGTTAAAATTTGGTATGGGGGAGATGAGGAATATAATCAATAGATAAAACACAATAATGAAAATATCAACTAATCACGATAGGATAAGTAGAGAGAATTCTGCTCCTTCATTGACAAGGACTAAAAAAAACTAAAGTTGGATTAACTTAATGAACACAAGCCCTTCAAATGCTTTACAATAGCTTTCATCAATTGGAAAAAAAGTATCTTGACCACATAATGTCAAGTAAACTCAAGAATCCCTTCCATATAGTGGGGGATGGGTGAAAATGGAACCTTTTTATGAGGCTAACATGTATCTTTTAAAGGTGTTTAGATATTTAGTATAAATAAGACTATGCTAAGCTATGTACACTAATTGATGTGGGAAGTCTAATTGTGGAAGCTGATTGCATCTTCCACCTTGTTGTGTTATTTAAGAGTTGATTGTGGCTTTCAAGATTATTTTGATTTTACTTTGATTGTGATAATGGGTCTTCTACTAATTATTGTATATGGGAAGCTGATCAATGTGGGAAACTTCCAATAAATTTATATGCTTTTGAAAAAAGCTTATTTTGCCATCCTTTGAGGGATTGATCTAAGTTTGCATTTTGTTCCTAATGATTTTTGATAGCTCTCCTTCGAGGGATCAACCCACCTTACTTTTGGTAATTTATAATAAAATTTAAACAAATATCCTTTAAGGGGTTAGTCTGTAAATGCTAGGAATGACCCATGATTACTAGTGATAAGGATTTTGTTATTTGGCTTTAATTTTTCTTGACATAGACTTGCATATGTTGGCTTAGTGGTTCACCTTCATGGTGGCAAAACCAAGAGTACAAGAGGGTTAGTTAGGTATAAAGAGTTTTAGGTGACAATGATCATGGGGATCCATCCTAAAAGGGGTGGAAATAACCATGAGAACCATGACATGGGTAGATTAATGTACCCATTGTTTTAGATTAGGAAATTTTGGTGATAGATAATCACATGATTCATTTTTGATTGATTATCCCTAAAAAAGGGGGATGAATTTGGGTAGATGACAAAGGATGATCTTAAGTGAAATAGAAGGTAAACTTGATCCTTCTTAACAATATAATAGACGTAGATGTGAAGCATTAAGGGGCTCAAGTTATAGGTAGCCTTCGAAAGAAGACACCTGATAAGCTCCAAAACCATACTTATGGGTTATGTTATAAGTTCCAAGCCAATTGAAAGCAAATATGCCCCGCTTGTTTTTCTTCATATTAGTGACATATTTATTTTCCTTTAGGACAAGGTCTCCAGTGTTGAACTCTCACACTTTAAGGTGTTTGTTATAGGCACATTTGATACATTCTTGATAGACTTGGAGGTGGGTGAGGGTTGTTAGGGGAACACTCACCAAGTAGCTCAAACTAGGATAAATGGTGTTGATGATAGTTGATCTCAAAAATAAGATCATGCAAAGATATGTGAAGAGAAGGGATTTGGACTTCAAGAGGCAAGACAACCTCTGCCCCAAATATGAGAGAAAATAGGGTAGCACCTGTAAGGGTTCTAATGCTAGTATGATATCCCCATAAGGTGAAAGGGATGTAAAAATGTCAATCCTGTCTGGATACACTAACCATTTTAGTTAGCATGTTATTAAGAGTTTTGTTAGAGGCTTCTACTTATCCATTCTCTTGAGGGTGATAGGGTGAGGAGAAACTTAACTTAATG
This sequence comes from Torreya grandis, assembly GCA_037957365.1. Classification (NCBI taxonomy): domain Eukaryota; kingdom Viridiplantae; phylum Streptophyta; class Pinopsida; order Cupressales; family Taxaceae; genus Torreya; species Torreya grandis. Next base: position 5,093,165 of record JARHVA010000541.1, read on the forward strand.
CTGAATACATCATAGAGACCCTGAAATTATTTTTTCTTAAAGGATTAACTGTTGTCATTGATAATCTTATGAGGAACACCAAAGTGATAGATGATATGATGGTTGATAAAGTTGACGATATTTTTCACTTTGGTTGAGACTAGAGGAATAACCTCTACCCACTTGGTAAAATACTCAATTGTGGTGATGATGGAAGGGTGTCATTGTGAGGAATGGGGATTAATTTCCTAAATGAGATATAGACCCCATTATGAAAAAGGAAAAAAATTGATAGAAACTCAAAGGCTATGACTTGGTGCATGATGTAAATGTATGTTGTTGACATTTGACACACTTTTTCACATAATCAAGATATTTTATGTTAAGGGTAGGCTAGTAATAACTAAGATAGAGGATGAACTTAGCTATAATGAGGCCACTAAAGAGTCCCACATGGATACCATTGTGCATTTCCTTAATAGCATGAGAGGCTTCCTAACTATGTAGACAACAGAAGAAGAGGCCATCAAAGCCGTGCTTATAAATAATTCGTCCCATAATTATATAGGGTGAATTACTTTGAATAAACACTCTTTGAGAATTTCTAAAGAGGCCAAAGGGGACTATGTCAAGGTTAATATAGTCAAAGGTTTGTTGATACCAAAAGTCAGGTTGGGTTTCCTCCACATTAAAAATGGTGGGGGAATTTGGTTTGACATATGATGGTTGTGTAAGCCTATGAATAATGATAGACAAATTAGAGTCTAAAGGTGTATAGGGTATTTGAGAGGTAAGGGAAGCCATGGTGTTAGTGAACTTATTTATAGATTATGGGGTTGATTAGATGCAGTAATGCTCAGATGATGCTAGGATTTCATCAACTAGTTGTTTGTACTACTATAAAACATCATTCTTACATTGGTAAGAGAATTTTATTTTATTGAACACAAGTTGGGAGTCACCAAAGATATTGATAATTTTGACTCCTAGGGATACGGTAGTTTGAAGGCCTATCACTAGGGATTCATACTCAACCATATTATTGGTACATTCAAAGTCAATCTTGAAGGATAAAAGAAGGGGTTGAACATCAAAAGGGATAAGGATAATACCTACTCCCCCACCACATTGACACTTTGAACCATAAAATAACATGGTGACTTGATAGGTGGAATTTTATTGAGATAGGGATGCAATGGATTCATTGGGGAACTCAAGAAGAGGAGGTTGATTGTTTGCTAATGGTGCTTTAACCCATTGGTCAACAATGAATTACCCCTTAATTGACTTTTAATGGAGGATCTCAATATCAAAATCTATTAAGAACATGATCCACTTGGCCATAAACTAATTTTTATATGGCTTGGAGTGCATGTACTTGAGCAGGTTGGTATTGATAATGATATAGGTTTTATGGTTAAGAAGGTAGTGGCAAAGCTTAGTGGCCATGAAAACTAAATCTAAATAGAGTTTCTTAGTTTGAATTTACCAAGTCTCATACTCTACTAGCATGTGACTAATATAGTACATGAATTTCTCTCTATGTTTCTCATCTTAGTGAGCCAACATTGCCCCTAGGGAATGGTTAATGGTAGAGATATAAAGGTATAAATGTTGGTCATCCTTAGGAGGGGTAAGGATAGGTGGTGACAAAATGTACTCTTTGAGTGAATCAAAGGATTTTTTACAATCGTTATTCCACTTAAAAGAGACATCCTTATTCATAAGGTGGTGGAAAGGTTAGCACTAGTCCAAAAGCTAAGAAATGAAATGACAAATGGACTTAAACTTCCCTTACAAGCTTCAGAGTTGCTTAAGGTTGGTTGGAGGAAACATATCTAGGATTACCTTGATTTTTGTGGGGTTGACTTTAATTATACAAATGGAGATAATGAAACTAAGGAGATTCCCTAACAAGACCCAAAAAATGCACTTATTGGGGATAAGATGGACGTGATGGTGGACAAGCCACTTGAAGATTGTCTTAAGAATGGCCAAGTAATCTTATCAGAGTTTGAAAATTCTAAGAAGGTCATCCACATAGTCTTCCATGATCTTATGGATAAGGTCATGAAAAATGTAGGTCATGGCATGTTGGTAGGTTTCACCTATTTTATTTACCTTGAAAGGCATGACTCTATAGCAAAAGGTCCCCCAAGGGATGGTAAATGCAGTTTTATGTTGATCTTTAGGGGTGATTAAGCTTTGATTATAGCTCAAGAATCCATCCATGAGAGAAAATCTCATGTCTAGCTGTAACTTCAATAAGTTGGTCAATGCTAGGTAGAGAAAAATCATCTTTGGGGTAGGTGAGGTTGAGATCATGAAAGTCCACACAAATTTGTAGTCCCCTTATGGCTTTAGTGATAGGTATAATAGTTGAAACCCATTAGGGATAGTCAATAGGTTGGATGAATTTGATAGATAGGAGATGTTGAAGCTCTTCCTTGTGAGAAGGGATATGCAAGGATGCATGTGTCAAAGCTTTTTCTTGATAGATTTGGCATCATGATGAGTGAATATGTTATGGGTAGAAATGGTGGGGTTAATTCCAAGCATATCACTATAATACCAAGTCAATGCTATGCTATGGTCTTGGAAGAAAGGGGGAAGTCCCAAAATTCTTCAATATTCAATGATTAGCCTAATTTGAGGATGAGGGGGTTATCCAAAGTACACAAGTTGATATATATAATGGATTCATTCAACATGGTTGAAGTCTTAGGAGGAAGAGATTTATGGATTAAAGAATCTAGGGCACCAAGGTAGGTGAGAATAGAATCATCATCCTAACACTAAATAGTGTTAATGGTAGGAGAGTCTTCTCCTATCATCTTAGGATGGATCAAATGGATGGTTATGGTTTCCCCCTACTTTTGATAAGTTAGGGGTCTAAGGTTAATCATGTTGATGAAAAAAATTTAGGTGGGATGATGTCATCATCCTCACACATGGGTAGGGAAGGGACATCTTTCTCAACAATGGTAATGATGGGTTGTTTGGCTTTATTCTTATTAGAAAAGATGAAACCAAGTCCATGCTTCTCATGTGGCTTCCTATTTTCAATGGTGACCAACTTATGTGGGCCATGCTCATATTGTTCTAGATCAAAACTTTTCTAATCACACCAATGGAGGTATGTCTTGGCAAAACTTGGTTTATTAAGGTAAGAGAAACTAGTGGTGAATGGTCGAGGTGGTAGAAACACCAAGGGATTTTTCAAGTCCCCTATAAATAAAATGGGTTTGAAAGTTGAGAGGTCTAAAGGGAATGATAGTTCTAACATTGGAGTCATATCTTGGGTAATTGGTAAGTTTCCCATACTCATGAGGAGTAGGGAAAGTGTCGAATGCTAAAAGGTGATACTCCCCCAGTAAAGGTGATGGAACATTGATTCTAAAGGGTCTATGGGAGGAATTTGGTGTGAAGATATAGAGGATCTAGTTGATGCCTTATTAGTAGAAGGGGATGTGATATTTGCTTTAGTGGTTGAAGGATGAGTTTTAGCTATTAAGGGTGTGTTAGATGGGGGTAAAAGGACATCATTAGGGTGATAGTTCATGTTGCATATTGAGAAAGGACTTGGTTCAACTTGGATGGTGATGACCTATCCCTTATGCTCAAATTTAATGCAATGGTGGAGGGTAGAGGGAATTTAACCCATGGAATGAATCCAAGGTCATCTTAATAATACGTTATACTAGAATCCACCTTCTACAACATAGAACAATTTAGGGAGTGTATAGGGTCCTACATGAATATGAAGGATGACAGTTCCCAAGGTAGTGGCCATGATATCATTAAAGGAGTGAAGGATGGCCAAGGATTTGGACATGACATTGTCTGGCAAGTTGAGCTAGTTGTAGAAATTATAAGAGATGATGTTTATACTAGCTCCCCCATCAATCATGACCCATTTGATGTAGGTTTGGTTGATATAGGCAGTGATAAAGAGAGGATGCTCTGGGTCCTCAGGATGGATGAAGGGTATTTTTAAATCTTTGAAGGTAGCAAGGTTGGAAATTTGAATGGCACTGATAAAGGTGGCTATAGGTTAGGGGTCCTCATCTAGACCTTAATGGATTGCAAAAATTCTATTAGCACTTGGTATTAATAGGGAGAGGTAGAGATCAACTCGTACAAGCTCATCTTCACTAGGGTCTGATGAAGTTGTTTGAGGGTAACTCTCCTAACAAATTTTGAGGGGTTAGATCAGGAGGCACCAAGGATAGATACCTTGGGTTTAGTCAAGGATGGATATGGTCAGGAGTTTGAGGAGGTGTATGTCCAAGGAATGGATACATTAGCCTTCCCCTTATCCTTTTGTTGTGATCTTGTGACCATATTGATATTATGGATAAAAGGAGAGGTTGAGATAGAGGATTGGTCAGATTCTTATTCACTTTGAGGTGAGAACAGAGGAGAGGTTAGTGCTGGGTAGGTATGGTGAGTGGTTGAATTGGTATGGGGATAATAGGAGGTTTATCTATTAACATATCATCCTCATCATAAAGCTAGTGGATAATAGTTTGGATAGTCTTGTAGTTCTCTATATCATGGCCAGGTGTTTTGTGATAAGTATAATCTTGGAAATAAAATTTCCAAGCAAGTTTTGAAGCAAAAGGGTCAAAGGAATTGATAGGAGGTATGGCTACATAATAATTATATAATAACCTATATAGGATGGTTGAGAATGAATTAGTTAAATGTTATAAAGGTGTAGTGGTTTTGGCTTTGGTGGTTGGAGTAATAGGTAGTTTGGAAATAGATTTGGTAATAGGTGCCCTGGGTAAGGTGGTACACTTGGTTTATGGATTTAGTTTAGGTGAGGAGGTTGATGAGATAAAAGTGGAATATTTCAAGGTAGGTATCTTAGGTATGGTTAACACAATGAAAAATGGTGCATCAAAGAGCAGCTCTGAAGGTGTAACTAAAAGAGGTGGTGAGGTTTTAGTAGAGATAATTGAATTCCTTTTCAAAGTAGAGGGATGAGGCCATAGAATGGAGTGAAATGATGGAGGAAAAATTTAGACCTTTCAGCCTTTATGTGGCTTTGCCTCTTTAGTTGCTTTGGTCTAGCATTAGGTTAGTGGGCTTGAAGGGGTTAGGTATACTTTCATAGACATACGATTAAGGGTCAATGTAGGAAGGATACCAAGATTCTTGGTAGACCTAATTGGGATGATAGGAGAGGGCTTGGCTACTTGGGTCTTGGTTGGGGGTTGGTTAGTTTAGTGGAGGTCTTAGTTGGTTAGCTACATGGTTTGATTTTTTGGGTAGATATGGTAAGGGGTTGGTTAATCGAAGTGGTGGGTTGGTTAGACCAAGAAAGGATTAGAGGATTCGATTAGGTAATGTAAGGGATACCTAATTGCTTCCAGAAGGTATCTTGATCCATGTCAAGGTTGGAGATAAATTCCAATTTTTGTGCTATCCTAGAGAAGGGTTTATAGGTTGGTTTGGTTCCCTAAAGAGTAGACCTAAAAGATAGGCCTCTAGATAGAGATACAAGGATGGTAACCTCATCCTATTTTTAAATCAAAGGATGCTGGGTTGAAATAGATGGTTCCTCTATAAGAGGATCAGATATAGGGTTCTTATCCTTGAGAATGATCTTTGAAGGGAAATTAGTTTTCTCTATAATTAAAGGTAAAAGTGAGGTTGAGATGGTTGGTTGATCCAGTGTATTAGTGAAAAGGGTGGCTGGTGACTCCACTACTTCAATAAGTAAAGGGAGAGGGGATGTTGTTTCTTTGGTTTGGGTATCTAAAGAAAGGGAAGGTAATTCTACCACATTAATAGATGGAGGAAGTGGATGATTAGAAGATTGGGTACTAGGTGGTTTGGTAATGGGTGAATCAAAGAACATGTTAACTATATGGGTATTGAGAGAATACTTAATGTTGTTTCTCTCATTCTTTGGTAGGGGAATGGTTTGGGAAGGGTTACCTAAATATATCAAGGCATTGGTTTGATGATACATTAGGGTTGTCCAATGTAATCTCCCCCTTGTTAATGAGGCTTTAGATAAGGCTCTTGAAGGTGTTGTACCTACTGGCATCATGTCCTATCACTTGATGAAAGGCACACAAATCATTTTCATTGTACCAACTAGGTGTAGGATGAGAGGAGTCAAATTGTTGGGGTGGCTTGATAGGAGGACATTGAATGATATTGGCTTTCAATAACTTCTCCAAGATGGAAGCATAGGATTCTCCAAGTAGAGTGAATTATTTTTAGTTGTTCTGGGTTTAGTTCCTTGGGTTTTACTTTGAGTAACTAGAGGAATTTGATTGGTCAACATAAGGTGGAGGAGAAGATTTAAGGATGAATTCATTCATATTTCCCTTGTTCTTAGTGTTGGTATTAGACTAGTTTCTTGACTTAGAGGAAGAATTCTCATTGGTTTTATAGGTTTAGTTTTTTTTTTTGAACTTAAGATTTCCTTCATTAATGGATTGGTTCTCCAAATTATGTGCCATGGTAAAAGCTTCATCAAAGGTCCAAAATATTTAGACATGTAGGGTAGAGGATATATGCTTGGAACATGCCCAAGAAAATAGCTCTATGATTTTAGGTTGAGGTAAGGAAAATGAAATTTGGTTAATAAGGCTCCTCTAATGAGCCACAAAATCAGCAATGGATTAATCCTCAAACTTACAAATAGAGTACAGGTCAGTGATAGACACTTTCTTAGAGATGTTGATCGAAAAATGGTCTAAGAAGGTTTGGTCTAGTTAGGTGAAGGAGAAGATAGAATGATTAGGTAAGGAACCATACAAATCTAGGGACAAACTAGTTAGAGACATGGGGAAGGTGTAGAGGAGAAGGGAATCATCATAAGTGATGAGATAACAAGCATGATTGAATTCCCTAAGGTGTTATTGTGGATCCTTCTTACTCTAAAACTTAGATAAATTGAGAAGTTCCCATTGGGAAGGGTATGTATTGATAGGTATAAATGGATGGATGGGATCATTACAAATTTGGTCATAAAACAAGATATTGTGAGCACTAAAAAATGATGAATCTAAGGTAGTCATCTTATCCATAAGCATCTTAATTAGATTGGCTTTGGGTTGTGTACCTGGAGGGTTATAAGATGAATATTTCTGAGGTGGTTGAGAGACATATAGATAATGGGTAGAAGGTTAGGAGGCTACAACATATGAGTGAGTGGATGTAAATGGTTGGGTGGAAGATGTATAAGGGTAGGTAGAGTTAGGTAGTTGGTAGTGGGTAAATGACCTTGTACTTTAGGGATGTAGCCAAAGGTTGATCTAAGGGGTGCTTGTTGGATAAGAGGTATTTGGGTGGGTGATTGATGGAAGGGTGGTGATCCATGTACATATATGTGTCAAGGTAGAGGGTATGGACACCACAAGGATTTGAAGTGGAATGGTGGTTGACAAGTTAAAGGTGACTAAATGAAGGCTAGTAGTGCTAGATGTAGACACTCCTATAGTAGATGAGTGGTTATTTAGAGTAGAAGGTATAAGGGAAATGGTAGTTTGGGTTGGTTGGTTTTCAATGGTAGTCTCAAAGGGGTTGTTGGTTGATGAGGGATCTTGGGTAATCAATATTTATGTAGTGACCATGGAAATGGAGGTACTCCCCATGAGATAGGGGGGATGTCATAAGGTGGATCTATGAATGGGGCTAGATTTGGAATATGAAAAGATGTGGTTGGAAGATAGTGTTTTAAGGTTATAATATTGTTGTCTAAGAAATCATTAAAATATGCATCTCCTTGAGGAACCTCTTAAGGAAATATAGGACTTCCAAAAGGGTGAGGTAAGCCTATTGGTTCAGAGATATGGTCCATGGATGAAGAGGTGAAAGAGGTAGGTTGGCTTGGTGATAGGTTTTTCTCTGCAAGGTCTTTTCATTATTGGTGAGTGAAAAACATGTGAGATAGGGGAGATATAAAGCACAAAAAAACTCACTACTCAAACAAAAAAAAGGCAAGAAAAGATTAAAGAAATTAAATCACAATCTAAGAGAGATGTTAAGCCCTAAAATTTTAATTAATCTTGATTTTGGCTTATGCCTTGAGAAGTTATGTGACATAAGTTAGTTTGTAGAGTAATTACTAAAGAAGAAGTCTAATGTTGGTTTTAGGTTGTGTTTAGATGTTAAAAAAGAATCTATATTGTAATCAATACATGGCTTGGTATTGGGGCCTACCCACTCACTTCACACACCATAGTGATAAGGGTGTCAGGTGTCTAGCCAAAATATATTGATATCCAAAGATTATACTTAATCAGGGAGATAAGTTGGTCCTCCTCTTGGTAATGACCTCCAATTAGGATTGTCGAGAAAGGGTAAGGTTACTGTTAGGTGATGAAATCCTAGTTGGGACTTATATCAAGTATGTTTGATGTTTAATTGATGGAAATGATTTGGTTTAGGTGTGTGTAACAAGGAGTGAAGCTATGATAAATTACTTTGCATTTAAGTTAAGCTATGTGAAGTAAACTTTCAAGCAGTCAATGTATGCACTTAATTTCAATCCCAAAAGAAACATTTGATTTTTTTAATGAGTAAATAATAGGGAGAGAGTGAAAGCAAACAATAACCCATGTAAGGACACAAGGGTCCCACTAGGTGTGCCAGAGTGTTTCAATGAATTTATTTCTTGTTATGGAGAAAAGGAAAAGAAGAAACTAAGTATGGGTATGGTTGAAAACCCTAATTGATAGTGCATGTGTTGAATCAAAATATTGTGAAGAGATCCTCTTTGGTTTAGGAGGATGACTTGTAGATAATAAATCACTAAAGCAATCTTGTTTGTTAGATAAATAGTTGGGTGGATTGCCTAGTAATAGCTAGATCCTAGAAGTGAGAGATTGCTTAGGGGTTATCAATCCACACATTTTAAATAATTAAGTTTATAAATAGGAAATAAAGGTACTTTCATCAATGAATCAAAAGGTACTAAAACTTAATACAAGAATTCTTGCTAAGAAATATGATAGAAATGGTTGAATTAATAATAAACTAATCAATACTAGTGCTATAGGGTTGGGGTATGCTTTAAAAAATTATAAGGGGGTCGATGAATAGGCAAGAACAATAAAAATTAGTTTGTTTAGGTCTAGGTAAGTGAAAATAACCTACTATTTTTCATTTCCATAGTGACCATCGATGGTCAAGGTGATTGTTAGTGGTTGAACAGACTATTGATAGTTGAGCCAACCCTAGATGGTTATTATGTGAAGATTTAGGTTGATAAATTGATAATTAATAAGATCCAAAATATGGATTCTGAGAGGTGGATAAGGTCTAGGTTGATTAAAAATAGAAATAAAGTATATGAATACTAAAAAATAAGTACTTGTCTTACCATAGGTTGATTGGGTGGATAGTTGAGGCAATTGATTTGTTGGTGGAATCTAGATTGATTTTGGTATAGTAATGGTACACTAAGGCTTGTTAGAGAGGTGGTGACAAATTGACTCTCTAATATGATTTCTAAATTTCTAGATTGATAATGCTGATTATCCTGTAAGAAAGAAACTCTTAGATACACAAGCTCTTGATGACAATTACAGATAATTTTCACTTCCTAACTCCTCTCTTCTTATAGGCATAAGCAAGAGGTGGAAGAGAAAGTTTAACTAGGTTGTATAATTATAAATTGTCCATGTAAAGGCTCATAATATGATTTAGACAAGCTATAATTATAAAAGCAAAGTAGATGGTTTTCATGATTTTGGTAAGGGAGGTGGACCCTAACCATCAATGGTTATCCTGATCATCAATGGGTGAGTGCTGAGGGGAAAAAGGGCTAAAAGGTAGGGTTTAGATAGTTAAATTAAATTGACTATGGGCTAGGTTCGATCAAAAGGTTAAATAGTCCCAAGGGGGTCCTTAGGCAGTTCAAGGGGTGTTTCAACATTCAAAATCACAGTGTGTAAATTTTTGATGTCCCCACTAGGTCCCTTTTAAATTAATTTTAAATTCAGTAGGAACTTTTATTTTTTCACAAGAGTAATTATCATGTTATGAACTTAGTTTAATTTTTATCCTAAGACTTAGTCATGTTTTTCAACATGACCAAACCTTAGGCTAAAAATATTATGCTTGGTCTCTTTTATGTCTCGTGACCCCTTTGTTCTCTTTTATCCTAGCATGGTCCAACTAATGCAGGGTCCCTTTTGTATGTCCTAGAAAAGTCATAAAGATTTATCTCAAAGTTTTAAACCCTATGCTAAAACCTTGACTTATCTCTTATTATTTGTGGGGTCCTTTTTATTATATTCCTAGCCTTGGTCCAAAATCTTTATGCCAAGTCCCTTTTAATTTTCATGTTCACTTTAAATATGTCTTGAACTTAGATTTAGACCTTAGCCTAAAGCTTTATTCATATTTGTTAATATAGCTTAAAACCTTAGGGTAAGACCATATGTTATGTAATTTTATTATTCACAAGGGTCCTGTGTATTATGTTTTGAACTTAGATTAAGTATTTTATACTAAGTTATTTATATATATCCTCAAGCTTAAATATTTTGTTTGTCTATACGATCAATGATCTACATTTAGTCAGGTGATGTTATTCCAATGGTACAAGATCAAAATGAAAACAAAGCACTGGGATAATCTTTCTCAGCCTAAGGGATCATGATCAGATGGTGTGTGTTTGTTTGGATGAGATGAATCTAATGGAGCATAACAAAATTTGAGAATTCAAAGCCCTAAGATAGTGACAAGTGTCATGAGTTTATTAAAAATATTTTAAGTAGCCAATGATATTATATCCCTCAGATCATGATCCAATGGCCCATGTTTGCTCAAATAAGATTAATCTAATGATGTGAGTGGACATTGACTTTTCAATCAACCTCAAGCAAATGCAAGATCATCAAGTGGCACATGCATGAAGTAGAACGAACCTATAAATGCCAAGTGGCAAGCTTAAAAGAATTATTCATGTGGTGTTCAAAATTGATGATCACACAGATACAGAAAATGTTCATGTAAATGTCAAATGATGGGATCATCGATGCCAATTTTAACATAGCCATTTGGGTCCAAATAGTCTAAATATCTACAAACCATGTTGATTTCTACAAAAGGATCCAACGGTGTTAGATCAAAGCTAAAATTTAAAAGGCAACGGTCATATTTTGAATAATGATGACTAGGATGCCATGAAGATTCCATAGAAATGCCATATTAGATCCATGTTGGTGCAATATGCCAAATTGTAGACCTTATAAACCTAGAAGGTGCAAAGGTAGAGATTTAAGTCACAAAGTTTATGATGTTAAAACTAGATGCTGCCATTGAAGCATTGTTAAAACCTTTAAGAGTGACCTAGCAGGCATGAGAACCCTAATCAGACCCTATGAGCATTATAATTAAGCCAAGGAAGTTAAAGGGTCACTTGTGTAAAGATAATTTGAGCTAGAGTCCACTAGTAAGCAATTTAATGGATTTTATAGAAATGATGGGGGACCTCTCCAATGACCTTAAACAACTTGAAGATAGGATAATGCATGTATTGGGTATCATCTAAGAACAATGAGGACCCTAGAAGTAGTAACATAGGACTTCAGCAGCACAAGGGTCCCAAAGATTAATGAATTAAGAATATTCTTCTTGAAACTAAATATTCTATTTTAAAAGTGGAATATTTTGTTTGTCATGTCATATATTGTTTGTAAAACACATTATTGATAGATCAGTCCATTGGAGAAGTCTGATATATTCTAAAACATTTGTGGAAAGGATAGTTTTCCTAACACTTGTAATTTTTAATTGGATATGACTGACTAGCATACTTCCTTGTATTCTATAGAAGGAGTATTGTCAATTGTAAAAAAGTGGGGGAGTTCTTAGAGCCAAATTACTTGGTAACTTTTGAACAATTATTAAAAATAAGAGATTTTACAAAGTGTATCCAAATTACTTATGTATTTTGTTATCCTAGCTTCTCTCTCACTTTCTTCATTTAATTTTTAGATTTGAATGGTTCCTATAGATTTTGGATGTGTATCTTGAATGCAGAGTTGCTAATTTATGGCAATGCTAGAACAGTTAAAAGTTTTTAGGCTCATTTTGTTTTCTGTACTTCTTCTGCATTTGGACTAATGTTGTTTTCTTGCAATATCAAATCGTCAAAATGAGTTTGGTTCCTATTTGCATCATTTCATACTTTCCTTAGACATTTTCCTAATGTATGGTGTGATTTGGGCTTAAGTTGTTTCACTTAATTTATTGGTTAAATGCATGTTTGGATGATATTTTAAATTTGTCATAATGTTTGGAATATGGACCAACAACATCTTTATTTTCTTCCCTATCCTTCTCTTTTCTCCTTTTTTACCCAAGTCTCCTTAGATTAGCTTCATTGTAAATATCCATATTATATTGAATTTTAGCTTAGGTTTGAGCATGGTTCGCTTTTATTAGCATATATATTCATCAAATTCATATATCAACTAGAGACCATGGTGGCTCCCAACTACCAAACATTATAAATATTGTGAAACAGTCCATGTGCTTTACCGTTATTCCACCAAAGATAGTAGGACTATCACAACCAACAACTCATGCACTAGATTCTTTAGGTCCTGAAATGAGAAGTGTTTTTTAAACACTATTTGAACCTACTAATACATTTAGGTGCATCAATAGGGGAAAACAAGTGCTAGGAGGGCCCCTCTAGTTAGGTCTTTGGAAATTTGGTGTATCTTTGCTCATTTTGGTAAATTATGTTCATATATTAATGTATTCTTTGCATATTTATGCTTCTTTTAGCATATTTGGATAAAGATCATTGATCTTGATGGTCTTATACCAATCTTTATGTTCCCTGTAGGTAGAGATCAATGTTTTTTTTAGATCTATGGGTAATTGTGGTAAAACTAACTTAAATCCAAAGTGTTTTGAGGTTAGTAATAGTGGTTTTGTTCAAAAATTAATAGATCCTTTGTAAATTTGAGTTAATTTTAGCTTTAAAATGTAAAGATCATTCATACTAATGTGTTTAGACATATATTTTAGCTAATTTAGTTAAATATCAATGTCATTTGTTGTTATTTATACATATTTCTAAAAATTTTGCTTAATGTGCAAGTCTGATAATTGTTATTTGTAAATATGAGGCTTACACATCATATTTAAAATAGGATTTAGAGCTATAAACATCACAAATAAGATACTCATCAAGGTATGACATGGTTAGGTGGATATTCTATCAATGTGCCTGGTCAGGTACATGACCTACCAAGAAACCCTAAAAGGTATTTGCCTTCTTTTAATCCTAATGGTGTTATAATAGCTGAAGAAAACAATAGATATTTCAAAGATACTTTAAGGGTTTTGAATGTTGTTCATGAGGATGTGGCATGTAGATTATTCCCATTTACTTTCAAAGATGTTGCATATGAATGGCTCCTTAACCTTTGAGAGGATTGCATAGCCAGTTGAGATGATTTTAATAGAATCTTTATTGATAAATTTGGTAAAATTATTAGTATATGCATTTTGTATCAACAATTCACCACTGTTAAGAGAGATTCTAGTGAGACCATTAGAGCCTTCAATGTTAGATTCTAGAAGTTGTATAGTAGAACCATATCTCCTTATAGACTTGATGGGTATTTATCCGTAGAGATTTACAAAGATGATTTGGATCCCATGACTTATGTGTTTCTTAAAACATCTATTAGAGTCATAAACACCTTAGCATTGGATTATGTTAAACCTGTAATAATCAATGATCGAATGTAACCTCAAGGTCAACTTGCATACAATATTCCCAATGACCATCAAAATAGTCCTGACCTAAATCAAATTCTAGTTCTGAATCAATTGCCTTCAATTCATAAATACTTGGGTCATAATTTAGGATTCTTGAACAACACTGCCAATGGATTTCATCCACAAAATCATAAAAATCTAGTTCCCACATCTGGTAGTAATACCCAAAGTCATCATTTAAAGGTTCCAAAGGATTAGAATGACTATATCTTAAAAAGGATTAAAAATATAAGCATTAATTCCTTAAGTTTTAAGAACAAGTGGACAATTTTGGGGAATATCCAACAAAAACTATGCTTCTCAAAGGTTTAATGGACCTATAGATAGGTTTCATGATAAAAATAATGAGTCATCTAAGAACATACTATTATCACTTGGATTTGCACCCTTTGAGGAGATGCAAATATCTCCTCATCCAAGTGGCATAATGGAATCACCTCTAGGCTTGTGGGTAGCCTAAGTAATGAGGTGAGTCTTTAGATAGGGCTAACTCCCTTGATGTACCATGTAGGATTGAACCTACTACTAACTTTCAAGGGTGAAAAGGGAGAGAGATAACTAAAAGAAAATTTAAACTAAGGAGGTGATACACCAAATAAATGTGATGACTTCCAACCAATTTCATTCTACACTTGAGACCAAGAAAGAAACTAAAACATACACTCCTTCAATCTTCCTCTTCTCACATCAATGTTACATTGTGAGGTCATGGGTGAATGTGTGAAGTTAGGAAGACTAGACAAGAAGCCTTAGGTGGAACTAATGAAAATAATAACTCAATCAACATTTTTCATCTCCTAAAACACTTTGCATAACCTTCAAGAAGAATTTTTCCAACAACAAACAAGGTGAAAGAATGAGAGCACATGCTAGGAATCCATAGTCTTCACTAAACAAGATTCATAATTCAAGTGGAACAAACTTATGAAAAGTCATGAATAGGTAAAACTTAGTTATTTTATTGATCAAAAGGTATAAAAATGAGTATGGATTCACCATAATCAAGTGGAACATCCCATACAATGACAAAATGGCCAACTCTTATATATATATATATATATATATATAGAGAGAGAGAGAGAGAGAGAGATGTACAAGGGTCATAAGGACACCATGCAAGTTTAGGAGAAACAAGTGTCAATCTAAGTAATTAAAGTTATGTAAAGTGGCCTAAAATTCCTTTTCTTACATCAAAAACTACCTTCATTGTTAGGCCTATTTGAGTGACTTATAACTAATACAACATAGGTAAAATGATTATAATGGAATGGGAGGCTCTCATAAATATGTCTCCATGCATTGTTTTCATGCTTAGTCTTCTAGAATCACCTAAAAGAGAGCCATCATCACCTACACTCTAGGAAACCTCCTTCTCATGCACCTAACACACTTGTCTTCAAATTTGGCATCAGTTTCCCATGAAAATATATGAGAGATGTTAATTAAAAGTGTAAAAGACCTCCATGTCCTTGTAATAATTAGGGTCACCTTAAAATCACTTTACTTAAAGATTTCTTCCCTTCTCTCTAGCTTGCCCAATATGCCAGATTTGATTAGCTAAGTTAAATGACCTATTTGAGGTACTTATAAGATATTTCATGGCATGAAATTAATATTGGGATTTATTTTAATTATTAATATTCCGCCTAAACTTAGTTTCATCTCTTTAATCTTCTTGTAGCCTACACTGTTAGGATCTAGAACATAAAGCTCTGATACCACTTTGTCAGGATTAGGAGCACAATTGATTACCTTTGTATAAGCAACTAAACACGGAATTTAACCAGAATCAACAAGTAACTAGAAATCAAAAACAACATAGAATTTGAGAGACAATACAATCTTGTATTCAACTCATCCAAAAATAAAATATAATAAAGAAGATTCCACACTCTTCTCACACCTCTGAGGCTTCCCACACCTCTAGGACTTCCAGTAATTATTGATCAAGAGTTCTCTCTCTCAATTACAGTCACAACAAACAACTCAAACACATAGTTGTTGTTCACCTCCAACTAGTCAGTAACAATACTGCTAGTACCAAGTATTCTACGTACTCAAAATATATCTCCCTGATATTGCAACAACCTACAAATCAATGACCTTACTTACTATGTAGATCTTCTCCTTAATCTTGCACAACCTGCAGATCAACCTGATCTTATAATTGGAAGGATCTTTTCCTTGTCCTTAATTATAATACAGCCCCATGGGTCTCTTAAATAGACCTCATGCAAACAATAATTATATTTTTTAATTAAAATAATTAGACACACAACTCAAGACTAAAATTAGCCTTTAACATGCAAAGAACCGGTTCGTTAACAAACTATCCATGAAACTCGCAATTTAGGAACCGTACAAGTGATCGACATCAGTCACTGTCTATCTAGAGATGACCAACATCGACCGATCCCTGACCAATGTCGGTAACTTCACGTCTACCCCTGACTGACATCGATTGGCCTAAACGATGCTGGTGAATGTGACATTCAAAAACCCTCCATGTTTGCATCTAGGTGAAGCTTTTAGCTCCACAACATAACAATCTCCCACTTGGAGATAAATAGCTACATCTGTACCTATACCTGTACATCCTCTAATTTTGTTTCTTGGCTTGTATCCCTCTTCAAGCTCAATCTTGAAGACCAACCACCACACAACCTATGGTGCTACACCTATCATCTAAGTAACCTTCCATATCTGATTCTACATACCCATGTAGAGAAGTGTCTGACCCTACATCGCATGTATACTTGTTATTGGTCCTTCTCAGATACCTGAGAATCCACTGAACTACTCTCCAGTGCTTCTTTCTCAGATTGACCACAAAATTTCTAACAGCTCCCACTACTGGGGCAATATCATGGAGTACACATGTACTCAACCTCATCATGTGATTGGGGACTCTGTTCTTTGAACTATCCATCCATAGGTGCACTTGACGGTTTTGCATCCTGCACTACCTTATTCACACAATCATCTTGAGACAACATCAACCTGTGATCTTTCTTGTCTCTAGGAATACTCATGCCAAATAATTTTGCTGCTTCTAAATTCTTCATGACACACCTCTGAACTAACTTTACCTTTAACTCAGCAACTCCCTGCATGTGTGACCCTGCAACAAGCATACATACTACATACATTAATAGGATAATGTAGCTAATATTATCCAACCTGGTAAAGTAACCATGATGGTCACACTGACATTGACTAAAGCCATGCTTTGTCATACACCTGTCAAACCTCCATTGTCTTGCAGCTTTCTCAAGACCATATGCATTGGCCTTCCATCTCACATATCCATTCTCTCTCTTCTTTAACTCAACTGGAAACTCTACCAAACCTCCCATTTGGTTCTCTCCCAAGGAATCAACTTCCTCATCTATGTCATGCTCCCACTATTTCTTGGATTCTACCTGCTCTACTTCTTTAAAACTTCCTGGTTCTTGACCATTAGTGAGCAACAAGTAGTGTAAAGAAGGGGAATAATGAATTTGAGGCTTACTTATCCTTTCAATCCTCCTCATGGGCATTTGAGACTTCTTGACAGCTTGTTTTCTACCTAAAATCCATTTTTTGGTCGACCCTGGTCTGCACATGACCGATGTCGAATCCTCCTAATCACCGACGTCAGTTCCCTGACTGACGTCAGTGTCCTGTCTGCTGACGTTGGTTCCCTGACCGATGTTAGTGTCCACCTATCTATCGATGTCAGTTCTACCTGAATGATGCCGATACCTATGTTTTCCTGTGAGTGATGACTTTTTACCCATGAGCTTACTTTGAATCATAACCTTGTTCAAACTGCCCTGATCATAATTATTCAACCCCTCTGACTGATCTCTATCCGTCATCTTTTCCTTAAACACCAAGGCTTTCCTATTCTTGATAAAAACATCAGATTTCCTCTTTTTGTAATAAACTCGATCCTTTCTTATAGCAGTAGTTTCAATAAACCTCACTTTCTTTTGTTGCTTACAAAAATCTTGAGCTATGCCTCCTGGATCTAAACTCTTACTTTTTGACTCAAGAACATGCATCCCCTTCTTATTCATGTGACCAAGCCTATGAAGCCACATCTTCGAATCTACAGCTAAAGTAGATAAACCAGAAGGAGAATTAGTAATACAAGTAGATAGATAAAGAGTACCTACTTTCTTACCTCTTGCTAAAACAAGTGCACCCTTGGTAACTTTCCAAGAGTCCACTGTGAGAGTTATTGTGCATCTCTCATCACCCAACTTTCCTACAAAAATCAAATTCTAATATATAACTAGGACATGCATGACATCCTTCAACACCCATGTGTTTCCCATCTACAATTTCAGTCGCACTTCCCCTTTGCCAACCATTTGATAAGGCTTACCATCCCCTAAATAAATCTCTCCAAAGTCTCCCTGGACATAATCATGGAAAGATGCTCTATTTGGGGTTGCATGGAAAGAGGCACCAGAATCTAAAACCCAAGATTCCACTTCATCCAAGGAACATACCAGAGCATCTTATGCAACAATATCTGTAACATCTGCTTCTTCATTTCCTTCATGCTGATCTTCAACCGACCTGCAATCTTTCTTTACATGCCCTTTCTTTCCACAATGCCAACAGATTTTCCTGCTAGGCCTGGATCTAGGTCTCTTTCCTTTCTTTGACTTCCCTTGCTCAATCTTATCTCTTTGATTTCCTCTACTTTCAACACTAAAAGAATTCCTTGATGATTCACCTGTACTTTTCCTATGAATTTCTTCATTCAAGATTACACTAACAACATCATCCACTTTTAACATATTTGAAGCAGACACAGTATTACTAACTACCATTACCAAACTATCCAAACTATCCCAACTTTTAGGTAAGGAGCACAAGATTAAGAGATCCTTAATTTCATCATCAAAAACAATATTGACTAAAATGAACTGATTTACTAATCCATGGAAATCACTAAGATGACTATGTACCGATCCACCTTCCTGCATTTCCAAATTAAATAATTGCTTCATAAGAAATATCTTATTCAAAGCTGAGGGTTTTTCATATAAATTTTCCAAAGATTCCATTAACTCTACTATTGTCTTAGCCTGTGATAAGTTGGAAATCACAGACGATGCCAGGCTTAACCTTATAGTTCCCAGAACCTTCCGATCAAGAACCTTCCATTCTTCATCTTTCATATCCATGGGCTTGCTTGCAACCCCACCAAATGGTAAGTATAGATCTTTCTGATACAGATAATCTTCTATCTGCATCTTCCATAATTGATAATTTGTACCATTGAATTTCTCCATTCTTAGCTTACTTTCTTTTGCCATTGCTATACTCCCACTCGAACAGAAACCCCTATGAGTGACCTGTAATCAAAACACAAACCCCTGCTCCCTGCAACTTGGCTCTGATACCACTTTTTTAGGATTATGACCACAATTTATTACCTTTGTATAAGCAACTAAACACAGAATTTAACCAGAATCAACAAGTAACTAGAAATCAGAAACAACACAAAATTTGAGAGACAATACAATCTTGTATTCAACTCATCCAAAAAGAAAATATAATAAAGAAGATGCCACAATCTTCTCACACCTGTAAGGCTTCCCACACCTCTAGGACTTCTATTAATTCTCGATCAAGAGTTCTCTCTCTCAATTACGGTCATAACAAACAACTCAAACACAGAGTTGTTGTTCACCTCCAACCAGTCAGTAATAATATTGCCATTACTAAGTACTCTACATACTCCAAGTAGATCTCCCTGATCTTGCAACAACTTGAAAATTAATGACCTTACTTACCATGTAGATCTTCTCCCTGATCTTGGACAACCTGCAGATCAACCTGATCTTATAA
Source organism: Torreya grandis (assembly GCA_037957365.1). Lineage (NCBI taxonomy): Eukaryota > Viridiplantae > Streptophyta > Pinopsida > Cupressales > Taxaceae > Torreya > Torreya grandis. The sequence goes on from JARHVA010000541.1 coordinate 5,112,770, forward strand.
TTGGAAGGATCTTTTCCTTGTCCTTAATTACAATATAGCCCCATGGGTCTCTTAAATAGACCTCATGTAAAAAATAATTAGACTTTTTAATTAAAATAATTAGACACACAACTCAAGACTAAAATTAGCCTTTAACATGCAAATAATTGGTTTATTAACAAACTGTTCATGAAACTCATAGTTTAGGAACCGCACAGGTGACCAACATCGGTCGATGTCTATCTGGAGATGACCAACATTGGCTGATCCTTGACCAATGTCAGCATCTTCCTGTCTACCCCTGACCAACATCAGTTGGCTTGACTGACACCGGTGACTATGACATTCAACAACCCTCCATGTTTGCATCCAGGTGAAGCTTTTAGCTCCACAACCTAACATACACAACCCAAAAAATAGTGAGAAAAACCCTATTTATACCCTTGTTCATACAATTCCATAAAACTCATCATGATGTGAAGTATCCTAGTGGAGTCATATAAAACCTAAAATCATCATTCTAGATAAAATATTTCATTTTGGTAGCTATCCAACTCCATTTTCCAAGACTGGTTCTTAGCAAGGGTTTAGTAGGGTTTTAGGGTAGTTTTATCTCTTAACAATTGTTCATAAAGTTGGGATGTCTAACTTGAGAAAAATTCCATAGAAATGGCCTATAATACTCTTTATAACACCCCATAACTCCTTTAGATCCCATGCATAGCTTCATGAAATATATGAGCAATCAAACTTGCCTATTCGAGCTTATCTCTCACCTTCTTGCAAGTCTAAGTTAGTTTCTAAGGCAAAATGAATTTTATAATGTTTCTTATGAAATATAAATTATGAAACATCTATTTATACACCACAAAATCATGTATAAATGAGTTATAAATATCACTAAGAGATATAGGTGGAAGTGATAACTCGTTTAAACTCTAGGCCTAATTGTGTCAGGTAGACTTACCTATAATTCTAGCCATCTAAACCAATTTGTTGCATTTATTTTGTTTTTAATTTATTACAAATACTTTCTTGGGAATTTTATAGTTTTTCCCAACCTTATTTAATGTCTATACACCTTTTGGCTTCATCACTTATCCTTTTCCCTCAAAACTGTCAGTCAATGTATGAGGGGAAGTACCCCCTATCTGAGATAAAATACGGGGTACTTCCCCTATTTTATCAGATATAAAATAAGTTTTATAGGCTTACTTGAGTAATTAAAATTATCTACACAAATTTTTGGTTATTTAATAGGTCATATGACCCTCTAAAGGCATGGAAAACCAAAAAGAATCATGAATAAGGTCACTACATGTAGGGTTTACTAATTGACTATGAAATGTTTGTTTAGGACAATTCACTTATTCAAAATCATCTTAATATAGTGTAATTATACTATTTTTATATGGTAAAATGGGTCTCACTTGTTTTTCAAATCATTTCCTTTCTTTATTTACCCCTCTATACACCTTGTATAGCCTGGAGAAAACTTCCTGTTTGATTAAGTTTGTTGACTGAGACACCGTCATTTTAGGCCTACCTATAGGTATTTTATGTTTGATTTACGTTATTATTGATGAAAAAATCCTTTTAATTTCACCTTTATAACCTACAAGACTTCTATGTCACTTTTACTCATCCTAGTTTACCAAACGAATACCATGATTCATGCCAATACCTCTATTTGCATTGACTTACCTTTTTGACCTGTAGGTGTCTGAGTATGTTATAGGAATTAGGGACAAGGTACAAACCAAAATTAATAAATATAATACAAAATCCATAAATTTACTTTATTCAATTCACATTTCAACCCTTTTCAATGGATTTACAATCATCTATCTCACAAATTTAGTCCTCCACACCTGTAGGTCTGAGAAATCCTGCATTTATTGATCCTTAAAGGTGTATATCAGCTCATTTCCAATTTTAAAAATGCATATAACTTCCTCATAAAATTTATAATGGTGATCTGATAGTTACCTAATTCCAATTTTTCTAATTCTATGTCCTATTCATGTCAAGAATGTTAATTCTTTGCTCATTGTTGTTTGATTAGTTGTAGGTGTCTTTGAGGCTCAAAGGGGATTATGAAAGATATTTCACATTATTAGGGGTTTTTTTATGTTTTAATTAATATATTTATGGTTACCATTGTTTAATTACACCATCTAAACATTTCTTTCACTCTTCATACACTTTTGAGCTCATAACCAGTTCTCATTTGTCATGTTTAGACTGAGACACCTTGTTTTAGCTCCTACCTGTAGGTCATTTATGCTTCTAATGAGTTGGTTATGATTTTTTTGGTCTTATATAAACCTCATTAAATCCAAAAATCACATAGTTTAACTAAAATTCACCTTGGATAAGCTAAAACATCATCCAACCTCTAAATGCCATCTCACTGTCTTTATTATGATGTCTATTTTTACCCTTAATGTAGGTGACTACTTGGGCATTTGGTGTTGGTTATACTGACACAAAACTATTTAATTTTTATATAAATTTAGTCATATTTTAAGTGTTAAATACTCATAAAATCTCACACCAACTCAAATTTTAGTGTACCCTTCCTACTGTAGGTGACCACTCAGGCTTGTGTACGGGTAGGGCATGGTTTAGGGATCAAAAATATTGTATATATATACTCTTTTACATGGTATATTTTATCATGGTTTCTTCATTCAATCATTATAAAATTTTAAGACATGGTGCATATACCAATATATAACTTAGATGAAGGATTCCTCTTTGAGGTCACAATCCAATAGAGTTTATTAAAGCATCTTAGTGCTTTTATAGACATATTTGAGGCCTTAAATCTCCACTTCCCACTCACCTTCCAACATACATTATTAGAAAAAGTCTTATAAATAATATATACTATTAAAATTACCTATTTATATGCCATGGTACATCTTGTAATCATGTTAAAAAGATCCATGAAAAGCTCTTGGGCCTCTGTTTCGACTTTTTAGGGACTGCGGGCCTGAAAACTCAGACTTTACCCTTGAAGGGTGTCTCTCACTTTTTAAACCATTCAACACATTAAGTTTTCATTTTATGACCCATTATAACCAATGATGTATTTAGGGTGAGTCTCAATACTTTTCAAACCTCTCAAAAGTCATCTTTAACTCCCTGCTATACTATCTATAAGTGGGTATTTGACACACCACAATAAGCTATAAGTGTACACCATAAAACTAAGAGTGAATATGAACTTTGTATATTATTATTCAAAACCATAATACATATATTTTATTATAAATAATTTGGAACACATGTAAAACCTTTCACACCTTAGCATGACATCAAAAATGGTTGTTGTAGGTGCATATGGACTATTATACAGATAGGGTATGAAGTTAGAGTAAAACATGTTTGTGGAAAATATCTAAAAACACTTCAAATGCACTTGTAAACTTCATATTCATGATATTAATAAATAAATACTTGAAACCAAATACAATGAATCTTCTCCAACATGAAAACCTTGCAGACATATGGAGTAGAGCTGGTAGGGTATCTAATATGACTATTTGATCTGATTAAGACATGTGTGTTTGATCAAATCATGGATCTATGAGATAAAAAAATATAATGAGTTAGCCCATATGATATTTAAATGTGGGAAACATCATTTACCATTCATAAGAAACCTATGTATGCAATTCAAGCTCCTACAATTGAAGAATTGACTGAAACTATTCATGGTGGTTCCTTATTGTAAACTTAGATGATAAGCACATCAAAACCTCACAAAACATGAAACCAAGTGTGGGGAGAATTGGATAAGGAATTAAACATTTTATGGAAGCATTATCATCAAGTGAGTTATATGAAATCTCCCAAATAAGACTAAAACCTAAAGGTTACATGGATGAACAAGCATAAAGGGTACATGGATGAGCAAGCAGATTTGCATATTCCACTTTAAATATATGGTTCATGAAGCATACTTGACAATTTATCAAAATTATTATATGTATTTTAAGGTATCTTAGTGTAGAACAACATCCCAAAATAATTTTTCCTAAAACTACTTGTGTTACTCATACCAAGTAAAAACCTGAGTATCACTTTAGTTTGCTAAAAAGAGCAAGAAGGGAGCTAAACGATTTTGGCTTGGAAATGTCAATTTCAGATCATTCCAAATGTTTATTTTAGCATGGAGGTTAATAATTATTTACATTTTATAAGTGGCACACTTCCCAAGGAGGATATACAAGTGCCACTTTCTCCTTTTTGGCCATGAAAACTACCCTTTCACTGAACCACCTACCATATTTTTAGTCTTGTAAATTACTTAAGACTTATAGTGACACATGGGGCATGAAATCACCCATTTACACTTGCAAATTTCCCAATAAACCCGTACAAATAATTAAATACACTATTTAGACCCTTGAAATGACCCCAAATGACATGATAAACTAATGAAAAGAGTGACCAAGGTTAATATAACATTGAAAGGCATAAAATGACCTATAAAAAACATTATGAAAATAAATTATACCCATTTATAGGCCTAAAAATATATTTTTTTACTAGGGGTGCCCTAGTTTGACTAAAAAGTCAAATTTGGTCAACAAATTAGTGACTATAGGGGTAGTATGCCTGCTATACTAACTAGACCAGTAGCCTTATTAGTACATTAGGCTTATTTAATCATAAAATAATTGAGACAAACAAGGAAACATTGACTATTAAATCAAATTTGATCAACACAAGACAACTAGTTGTTAGGATCTTGCTCCACCAAAAGAGCACAATATGATTACCAAATCAAGCAACTTAATATGCGGAAATTAACCAGATTCACCAAGTAACTAGAATTCAGAATAACACATGATATGAGAGACAATACACAACTTGTATTAACACTTTACAGAAAAGAATACAATAAAGAAGATGCCACTTCTTCTCCACCACCTTATAGAGGTTCGCTACACCTCAAGTGAACAGTAAATCTTCTCCCCAAAGCTCTCCCTCTCAGGTCCCAACACACAACTCAAATACAGAGTTGGTGTTCACCTCCTGTGCTCCACGCACACCACAAGTGCTCCACGCACTCCACAAGTACTCAAGGTACTTCAAGTAGATCTCCCATGAACCTGCAATAACCTGCACTTCAACAGACCATACTTATGGAAGGAACTCCCTTGCCTTCCTCTTTGTTCTATCCGAGTACACACCTGTACTCCAAGTAGATCCTGCCTGATATTGCTCCCTATTGTGTTGCTGTCCTATATGATCCTGCACACCTACAAATCAACCCGGTTCTGCACACCTGTGAACCTTGACCTTGCACACACATACACCTGCAGATCAACGATCTTACTTACCATGTAGATCTCCTATATAGGCCATACTCACTGTGACCAAGATCCTACACACTTGAAGAATCCTGCTGACTCTCCAAAACTAGCACCCACCTAGGTACTGCTGTGGAACTAGGAGGAACACCCTTGCTCACCTCACACACAGAAGGAACAAACTTTGCTCAACTCAAACTAGAACACCTTTCCAATACAACCATGAGTCTATTATATAGATCTCATCCAAACAATAATTAGACATCTAATTACCATAATTAGATCCGCAGCTCTCAGTCTAAAAATAGCTCTCATCATGCAAACACTTGGTTCATTAGTTAACTACCTGTAATAAGCTCGCAGTCGAACCACACAGGTGATTGACGTCGGTCCCTGTCTGCCTGGAGGTGACCGACGCTGGCCGATCTATGACCAACGTCAGTTGCTTCTTTTTTACTGTCCTACCGACATCGACTGATCAGACCGACGCCGGTTGCTCTGACACTCAGCAACCTTCAGCAACCCCTCCAATGGCCTTCTTTGTGTCTGCATTAGTGAAGCTTTTAGCTCCACAACCTAACAATCTCCCACTTAGAGATAAACATCTGCATTGTACCTATACATGTACTCCATCTAATCTATTTCTTGGTTTGTATCCCTCTTCAAGATCAATCCTGAAGACAACCCACCACACACACTATGATGTACCTCCTGTCATCCGAGTACCCTACTACATCTGAACCTATAAACACATGTAGTGAAGTCCTGACCCTACATAGCATGTATACCTGCTGCTGGTCCCTCTCAAATACCTGAGAATCCACTTCCCTGAATTGGCTCCTAACTCTCTGACAGCTCCCACTGCATGGGAATACTCAGGTCTATACCAGACCTCATGTGATTTCAGACACTGTACCTGTCCAACCCTTAGTGTGCTCTGGCTCTACATCCTGAACCTCGCCAACACCTGATTCACATCAGCTCCCACTTGAGACAAAATCAACCTGTGATCTCCATGTCTCCCATGTCAAAGGATTTCACTGCTCCAAACTCCTCATGACATGCCACTGAATTAATCTTACCCTTAGCTCAGCAAAACCCTGTATGTACACACCCTGCTAGTAAATATACCATCCACATACAGCAACAGGATGATGTCGTAACTCATCATCCACCTGGTAAGACAAACCACAGTAGTTACCCTGACATTGACTGAAACCATGCTTCATCCTCCACCTGTCAAAACCTGTACCACTATCCTGCAGCTCCTTAAGACCATATACCTGGTCTTCCATCTCACGTATCCATTCACTCTATTCTTCAACTAAGGAATCCATTCATCTCTATGCTTTCATACCTGCTGGCAACCCTACCAAAAACACCTGTTTGGTTCTCCTCCAAGGAATCACATCCTCATCTATGCCAAGCTCACACCTGTTTCCTAGATCCTTCCTGCTATACAATCAGCAACAAGTATAAAGAAGAGGAACAATGGATTTGAGGGCCTACTTACGTCTTCAGTCCTCCGTATGGGTGTTTGAGACTCCTTGACAGCGTGCTGTCCACCCAAAATCCGTTACAGTGACCGACCTCAGTCACTCCACAGTCTGCATCTGACCAACGTCGGTTCCATGCGTCTATCCCTGACTACCGACCCTGCGGTGTCCCTTTTGCCAACGTCGATCCTCCTGACCGACATCGGTCTTACCCTTCCCGACATCACCGACTTCGGTCTGCACATGACCGACATCGGCATCTGTCTGTTCGATGCCGGTTCCTCTTGACCGACGCCGGTACCTGTGTTTGCCTGTGAGTGATGACTTTTTACCCATGAGCTCCTTTGAATCAAAACCCATGTCCAAACTGCTCTGCTTAGAAGTATCCAGCACCATCCACTGGTTTTTATCCACCATCTCCTCCAAGTACACCAAGGCTTTCCAGTTCTTAAGCCTGTCAAATATATCTATCTTTCACTTAAGAACATGCATCTCCTTCCTGCTCATATGACCAAGCCTACGAAGCCACGTCTCTGCAACAGAAGAAGAATCAGTAATATAAACAAATAGATAAAGAGTACCTATTTTCTTACCACTAGCTAATTCAAGTGCATCCACTGTGAGAGTTCTTGTGCATCTCTCATCACCCAATCTTTTTGAATAAATTAGCCATATCTCTAAACTTGGGACCTGCATGACCTTCATCAACACCTGTGTGTTGGATGCCTGCAATTTCAACTTCACTTCCCCTTTGCCAATTCTTTGGCAAGGCTTACCAGCTCCTCTACCTAGGGCTGCATGGAAAGAGGCAACCGAATCTTTTATCAAAGATTCATATTTATCCAAGAAACCTCCCAGAACATCCTGTGCAACATTACCTGCAACATCTGCTTCTTCAATTTCTTCATGCTGATCTTCCACAGACCAACAATATTCTTTTACCTGCTTTGTCTTTCCATAGGACCTTAAGAGACCATCTGTGCTTTTCAACTCTTCCATTCTTAGCTTACTTTGATCTGCCGTTGCTCTACTCCCACTCAATCAGAAACCCCTGAGAGTGACCTGTAATCAAAACACACTACCCAGATCTAAACCAATCTGTTAGTATCCCAACCAAAAGCTCTGATACCACTTTTCAGTGGTATCAAGCTATGAGCCAACAACCTTGCTCTGATGCCACTTGTCAGGATCTTGCACCACCAAAAGAGCACAATATGATTACCAAATCAAGCAACTTAATATGCGGAAATTAACCAGATTCACCAAGTAACTAGAATTCAAAATAACACATGATATGAGAGACAATACACAACTTGTATTAACACTTTATAGAAAAGAATACAATAAAGAAGATGCCACTTCTTCTCCACCACCTTACAAAGGTTCGCCACACCTCAAGTGAATAGTAAATCTTCTCCCCAAAGCTCTCCCTCTTAGGTCCCAACACACAACTCAAATACAGAGTTCATGTTCACCTCCTGTGCTCCACACACAGCACAAGTGCTCCACGCACTCCACAAGTACTCAAGGTACTTCAAGTAGATCTCCCATGAACTTGCAATAACCTGCACTTCAACAGACCATACTTATGGAAGGAACTCCCTTGCCTTCCTCTTTGCTCTATCTGAGTACACACCTGTACTCCAAGTAGATCCTGCCTGATACTGCTCCCTGTTGTGTTGCTGTCCTATATGATCCTGCACACCTGCAAATCAACCCGGTTCTGCACACCTGTGAACCTTGACCTTGCACACACATACACCTACAGATCAATGATCTTACTTACCATGTTGATCTCCTATATAGGCCATACTCACTGTGACCAAGATCCTACACACTTGAAGAATCCTGCTGACTCTCCAAAACTAGCACCCACCTAGGTACTGCTGTGGAACTAGGAGGAACACCCTTGCTCACCTCACACACAGAAGGAACAAACTTTGCTCAACTCAAACTAGAACACCTTTCCAATACAACCATGAGTCTATTATATAGATCTCATCCAAACAATAATTAGACATCTAATTACCATAATTAGATTCATAGCTCTCAGTCTAAAAATAGCTCTCATCATGCAAACACTTGGTTTGTTAGCTAACTGCCCATAATAAGCTTGCAGTCGAACCACACAGGTGACCGACGTCAGTCCCTGTCTACCTGGAGGTGACCGACGCTGGCCGATCTCTGACCGATGTCAGCTGCTTCTTCTTTACTCACCTGCCGACGTCGGCTGATCAGACCGACGCTGGTTGCTCTGACACTTAGCAACCTTCAGCAACCCCTCCAATGGCCTTCTCTGTGTCTGCATCAGTGAAGCTTTTAGCTCCACAACCTAACACTAGTGACTACGTCAACCACACAAAAGAGGACACACAACCAAGAAAGCAACCACACAAGACACACACATGTACATAATCACTTAGGGTAAATGGGAAACAAAATATTATGCCCAAATAACAACTAAACAAACCTCCTTTCTAGGAACAAAAGGAAAACCTCTTGAATCATCTTCATGGTGATATGAAACAAAGTGCCAAGCACGATTCTCTTTGAATTGAATGCTTTGTATATTAGACCTCTTCTTTGGCACTTCAATTGATCTAATCTCAAGTATATCATCCTTGAACAGACCTCCAATGAAGACATATTCCTCTTGAACATGTTCACATACTTCATATTGCTACCCATTCTTCACCTTATAGTCAGCTTGTATCTCTTTAGTAGGCATGTCTCCAAGAGAATTAATTTCTTGTTCCTTAGAATATTAAGGCCAATAGGAGTTTGTCTCATCCTTCAAGGGATGATGTGTTTCTCCCTACTAATTGAGAGGATGATATCCCATCTTGATGACTTCAAACATGTCATCATCAAATGCATGTGCTTCTTGAAAGAATGTATTTGAAATAATGATTTCCCTTTGCATAATTACTTATGTACCAATGTTGCCTTCTCCATATTTAAGCATATCATTTCCTCCTTGAAGAGGATTATAACCTGCCCCAATGACTTCAAACAAGTCATCTAAATATTGATTAATAACTTATCCATTTTCCTATATGATATCTTGCAAAGTGAGAAAAGACTCATGATCATTTCTTCCTCATCAAATATGGAGGCAAAAGCTTATGAATTGTCCTTTTGTTCACCAAAGGGAGTCCCTATGGTGATTTATTCCTCATAAACACTCATGAGGTCTTCTTTATCAACCATGAATTGAACATGTTACTCTTCATTTACCTCTCTCAAAATAGGTTCTTCAACACAAATAAAACATTCTTCATCATCGACCAAGAAAAGAGATTCAACACAAGGACTTACCTTCTCTTCATCACTTAATGCCTCTTGAGGGATTTCAAAATGAATTTCAACTATCATTATTTGATATCTTTTATTAAGGGTTACAAGATATTCAACTTCTTTCATGGTGATGCCAAGATTAGGCATCTTGAAATCATGTGATCTAGCCCAATGAGGCTACCAAAGAGGTAGGTTTTCTTCAAGCAAAAGTTCTCTTTCTTTATCAACCAATTGATCCTCCTTTGGTTCCCACATAATATGTCCATCAAGGTAAAGGGTGATGGATCAAGGACATGATTAACTAGTTGGTAGAGGTGGAATATAGAGCTCAAAGTCAAATTGAGAATGCATGGTAAGAGACTCTTTGGGAAGCTCTTGAGGAAGGGGAGATGGGGTGTGTTTAGGCATAGGATCTTATTTTGGGTCTAAACCTTCCATCTCACCTTGAATTAATAATCTCATCTTTGCTTCTAATTCCTATATTTTCTTGGCTAGGTTCTCTTGAAAAATCTTCTCTTGAAGTTAATAGGAATAATCATGGGGATTAAGATTGCATAAAGGCTGCCATGGAATAGAAGAGGATTATTGAGGAAGGGTGGGAGGGACTTGTAAAGGATAAAATCCATTCTCTACTTCACACTCTTGGATAACACTTACATCTTATTTCTCACCCCATGACTCTACTATCTTTCTCTAACTTAGGATGTTAGGATTAGATGTCTTCTCAATTTCACACTCTTGGTCAAGACTTTTCTCCTCTTTCTTTCCTCATGATTCCACTATTTTTTTCCAACTTACGACATTGGGATTAAGAGTCTCCTTTTTATGTGGTGGGGATGGTATGTGAGAGGGAAAAGTAGTCTTTAACTCCACTTCCTTTGCTATGAACATAGACTGATGCATATGCATGTTAGCTAACTCAATCTACCTATCAAGATTGGCCTTAAACATAAGAATTTGTGGTTCAATACTCTCCTCCAATTGACTAGGAAGAATATGAACTTGATAGGCTTGGTTTGACTCATGAGGAGGGGTCATATATGGCTGATATGGAACTTGGGGAAGTGGGTACAAAAGATTATTGGTTTGGTGAGGTTTCCTTTCATGAACTTCTAGCCTATCCTCTAAGGAAAAGACTAAACCACTCACATCAAGCATCTCACTTGTGAGCCTTTTCCAATTGGCTCTCTTAATAGGTGAAAACTCCTTATTGAATAACTCTAATGCATTTATCACTTGGATTGAATGATTAGGAATCCTTTGACCACATCCCCTTCGAGTATGAAACTCTAACATATACCTTTCATATCCCAAAAGTGATTGTTTGAAGGTGTAAATGGGTTGATTGGAAAAAGGATTAGGTTGACAAGGAACAAGACATTGAGAGGGCTAGTTATAGGACTCATAAAAATCATGATAGGGCTGAATATGACCATATTGGGACTGATAATTATCATAACAAGCTTCACCAATAACTTGTTCATATTGATAGGGAATGGTACGAGATGGATATGTTTCACCAACTTGTAGAGGATAAAACTCAAATCCAAAGTTAGACATGAATCTTCATTGAAATAAATTACACAAATAAATATGTTACCATCAATATTCAAAGGATAACTTAGGCTACTTGACCAGTTGATATCTCTTTGGAGTTTTCATTCATGCTTGAAAAGATGCCTTCAAAGGTTGATGTGTTGAAGGACAACACCAAAAATCCTCCAATTCTTGGAACAAGAGTCTCACCGGGTGAGCCAAAAACTATTATCACTTGAATTTTCACCCTTTAAAGAGATTCAAATATCTCCTCATCCAAGTGTCATAATGGAATAACCTCTAGGATTGTGGGTAGCCTAAGGAATGAGGTGAGTCTCTAGATAGGGCTAGCTCCCTTGATGTACCACTTAGGATTGAACCTACTACTACATTTTGGGGGTGAAAAGGGAGAGAGATAACTAAAATAAAATATAAACTAAGGAGGTGATACACCAAATAAATTTTATGACTTCCAACCAATTGCATTCTACACTTGAGACCAAGAAACAAACTAAAACATAAGATCCTTCAATCTTCCTCTTCTCACATCAATGTTACATTATGAGGTCATGGGTGAATGTGAAAAGATAGGAGGAATATACAAGAGTAATTAGGTGGCACTAATGAAAATACTAACTCAATCAACATTTAACATCTCCTAAAAATTTTCCCATGCCCTGTAAGAAGTTTTCCAACTGCAAACAAAGTGAAAGAATGAGAGCACATGCTAGGAATCCATAGTCTTCACTAAACAATATTCATCATTCAAGTGGAACATACTTATTAATAGTAATGAATAGTTAAAAATTAGTTATTTTATTAATAAAAAAGTATACAAATGAGTAGGGCTTCACCATACTCAGGTGGAGCATCCCATACAATGCCAAAATGGCCAACTCTTATAGAGTTTAAGAGAGAGAGAGAGAAAGAAAGAAGTCCAAGGGTCACAAAGACACTTTTAAAAATGATAATAATATTTATACATGCATGGGAAGAGGATATGGTTTAAACCATGTAATTTAAAGAGTAGAAAGTGTCAATCCAAGTCATCAAAGTTATGCAAAGTGGCCTAAAATTCCTTTTCTTGCACAAAAAAATGCCTTCATGATTAGGCCTATTTGAGTGACATGTAACTATGAAATGGAATGGGAAGATATTATAAATACCTCTCCATGCATTGGTTTTATTCTTGGTCTTCTAGAATCACCTAGAAGAGAGCCATCATCACTTGCACTCTAGGAAACCTCCTTCTCATGCACCTAGCACACTTGTCTTAAAATTTGGCTTTAATTAACCATGAAAATACATGGGAGAGGTGAATGAAAATTTTAAATTACCTCCATGGACTTGGAAGAATTAGGGTAACCTTAAATTACTTTACTTGAAGATTTCCTCCCTTCTCTCTAGTTTGCCAATATGCCAAATTTGACTAGATAAGTTGAAGGACCTATTTGAGGAACTTAGAAGATCTTTCATGGAATTAAATTAATATTTTTAGTTATATTAAGTCTTAATCTTCCACCAAACTTGGTTTCATCTCTTGACTCTTCTTGTAGCCTACACAAAACACAAAATAGTGAGAAAAACCCTATTTTTGCACTTGTCTATATAATTTCGTACAAATCATCATGGTTTGAAGTATCCTAGAGGAGTCATATATAACATAAAATCATAATTTTTTGAAAAAATATTTCATTTTGGTATCTATCTAACTCCAGTTTCCAAACTAATCCTTAATAAGGGTTTAGTAGGGTTTTAGGGTAATTTTATCTGTTAATAATTATTCATAAAGTTGGGACTTTAAAAATTGAGAAAAAAATACATAAAAATGACCTATAAAACCATTTATAACACCCACTAACTCCTATATCTCCCATGAATAGCTTTATGAAAGATATGAGCAATCAAACTTGCCTATTCGAGCCTATCTCTCTCCTTCTTACAAGTTTGGGTTGGTTTTTGAGCCAAAATGACTTTTAAAAGTTTTGTTATAAAATATTAAGGATGAAACATATTTATATACATGACAAGTATCACTAGTTCATTGAAAATATTTTAAGAAGCCAATGGTAGTGTATCCCTAGGATCATGATAAAATAGTCTACATTTTCTTGGACATGATTAATCCAATGATGTGAGTGGACATTAACTTTTTAATCAAGCTTGAGCAAATGTGAGATCACCAAGTGGTACATTCATGAAGCATAATGAACCCAAAAATGCCAAGTGTCAAACTCAAAAAAAGTCTCAAAGAGGTGTTCAAAATTGATGGTCATGTGGATGTCAAAAATATTCATGTGGACATCAAATGATAGGAGCATAAATGTCAATTTTAAGATATCTATTTGGATCCAAATAGCCTAATGGTCTATAGACCATGTTGATTCATATAAAAAGATCAGACAATGTGAGATCAAAGTTGAATTTTCAAAGGCAACGATCATATTTTGAATAGTGATGAGTAGGATACCATGAGGATGCCATTAAAATACCATAATAAATCCATATTGGTGAAATATACCAGATTGGAGACCCTGTAGACCTAGAAGATGCAAAGGTAGATATCTAAGTCATGAAGCTCATGATGTTAGAGCTGGTTGCCATACTTATAGTAATGTTAAAACCTTTAGGAGTGCCCTAGAAAGGCATGATAACTCTAATAAGACCCTATGAACATTATAATTGAGCCAAAGAAGCTAAATGGTCACCTGTGCAAAGATAATTTGAGCCAGAGTCCACTAGTAAGTAATTTAATGGAATTTGTAGCAATGATGGGGGACCTTTCCAATGACCTCAAACAACTTGAAGATAGGACAATGTATGTATTGGGAAGAATATGAGAATAATGGGGACCCTACAGTATTAACATTGGACTTTAACAACACAAAGGTCCCAAAGATTAATGAAATAAGAATATTCTTCTTGCAACTAAGCATTATCCATTTTAAAAGTGGAATATTTTGTTTGTAAAGGCATGTATAGTTTGTAAAACACATTGACTATAGATCAGTCCATTGGGGAAAGTCTAGTATATTCTAGAACATTTTTGGAAAGGATAGTTATCCTAACACTTATACTTTTTAATTGGATATGACTGACTAACATACTTCCTTACATTATAGAAAAGGAGTATTGTCAATTATAAAAGGGGGTAGGATTTTTTAGAACCAAATTACTTTGTAACTTTTGAGCAATTAGTAAAAACAAGGAATTCTACAAAGTCTATCCAAATTGCTTATGTCTTTTGTTATCCTAGCTTTTCTCTCACTTTCTTGGTCTAATTTTTATATTTGAAAGGTTCCTATGGATTTTGGATGTGTATCTTGAATGCAGAGTTGCTAATTTGTGCTAATTCTAGATTCTTTAAAAGTTCTTAGGCTCATTTTGTTTTCTACACTTCTTTTGCATTTAGGATAATGATTTTTCTTACAAGAGTGAATATTTAAAGTGAGCCTGGTTCCTATTTTCATCATTTCATACTTTCATTATACATTTTTTTGAAGTATGGTATGATTCGGGCTTAACATTTTTCACTTCATATATTGATTAAATGCATGCCTGGATGATATTTTAACTTTGTCATAATGTCTGAAACAAGGACCAAAAACATCTTTCTTTTCTATCCTACCCTTCCTTTTTCTCCTTTTTAAACCAAGTCATCTTAGATTAGCTCCATTATAAATATCCATCTTAGATTAGATTTTATCTTAGGTTTGAGCATGGTTCACTTTGATTACCATAGATCTTCATCAAATTCATAGATTAATTAGAGACCATGATGGATCTCAACCACCAAACATTATAAATATTTTTAAATAGTCCATGTGCTTTATCACTATTCCACCAAAGATAGTAGGCCTATCACAACCAAAAATTCATGCACTAGATTCTTTGGATCCTAAAATGGGAAGTGTTTCTTAAACACTACTTGAATTTGCTAATGAATTTAGGTACATCAACAAGCTCTTTCTTAATAATTGAAAGCTAAAATGATTTTCTGAGGCCCATGTGAACTCATCCCATGATCCTGACTATATCTATCACCATGAAAACTTGCTTGGATACTCTATTTTCATTTCTAGACCTACTCCTCAAATATCAACAAATTGTACCTTAATCTAACTTAAAGTGTTTCAAAAGCTTTTCAAGTACAATGTGATCTTTGGACCACTCATTCCATCTATAACTTTGTTCACCTCATCCATTTCAATCAGGACTCTACTTCGTTGAACTATTTAGGTAAAATCTTGCTATTTAGGCCAAATTTGGCTAATAAAGACCTTGTATGGTCTATCTTCTAATTCATTAACTTTTATGTGTAACTCATTTTCTCAACATGACACATGTCTAAGTGACTCTTGGACTTCATTCTCTTCTCATCTCTTTTCAATTCTATAAGTAGTAGCCATTGTGGCTCTTGTAAACCAATACCACACCATGTATGGTGAAGCCTTACTAGTTTTGACATTGTACTTTGCCTTAGAAAAATAAATAAAGTTTGGTTTGAGTTCATATATCATCTTGTCAAAGTGTGTGAAGAGATGTATAGTGAATAGTTAATAGATATTCATCTATCTTTGCTTTCCCTCAATCCTTCCATGTTTGATGAAAGTGATTCCACTCTAGCAAGTCATATGAAGTCTTGTTAAGTGTATGGATCTATTCTCAAGTGTATATTGAGCCTTAGTATCTGCAACTAATCTTTAGTTTCACATACCTTGGATAATCTTCATGCATATCACCTTCATATTGAAATACTAATGCTAGTGTCTTCTAGGAATTTTAAACTAATGTTATAATATTTGTTTCTTAGTGAAAAAGTATGATAGTCTTATGGAATCCTTTTGGTGTATCACCCCCTTAGATTAGTTTCATTTCATGAAAATTTACATCCTTTTTGCTATAAACAATCAACTATTTTAGGTGATAATCACTTCAAGGCATATTCAGAGAGCTAGCCCTTAAACCTGGAGGTCTAATTCTATTATAGGTACAACCACATATGTATAAGTATTCCCATATTTCTGAAATCTATAGGAGGATTGAACACCCTCCTCTAAGGTGCAACATTTGGTGATAACAAAGACATAGTGGGGTCCTAAGAGGGACCCAAGCCAATAAAAAAGAAAGAGTAAAACCTACTTTTTACTAGTATAGGAAGAAAAAAGTTTTAGTTATTCAAAAAACCAACCTAGACTATGGAGAAAGAGGCCTATTTATCCCACCCTTGATATTAATAGAATTGGGAACCAAAAAAGAAATAAAAAATCAATAAATACATATAACTGGTGTGGGAAGTAGCCAAATTTTTTTAGTTTAAAAACTAGCCTAGACCCATGGAGGAAGAAATCTAAGCCTCTCACAACTAATTTTGACTAGATCAAGAACCAATCACCCAACTTAGGATGGATTAGAAAATATCTATAAATAAAAGGTGGTCTAGGTCTCTGAGAAAGATACCAACCAAAAAAGGATTCCTCCATAAATCCATGGAATAATTTAGAGAAGGGATCCACCTGAGATCCATGGATAAAACTTCTAGAGAAGAATTTCAAAGGAAATCAAATAGACTATCTAAAATAAGATTCCTATAGGAATCTACATCAATCTTAGACATAATGGGAGGCTTTTATATCCCAAAGTGAATCCAAAGTGATTCTAGAAAAAGTAGAGTAGAAGCATTCCTCAGGGAATCCATAAAACCAATAGGGGTAAGAATCACACAATAGAGAAAAATCTAAAATCAAGGACATAAATGGAAAATAGAGAAAATTAGAAACATGCACAAGACTCTTCCTTATCATATTCATCAAGATATTCATGATTGAGGCCACCTCAAAAGGGTAGAGAAACCTAAAGGATACCCTGAAGCTAGGCGTCTGCCTCAATTGAAAAATAGAGGAAAGAATTATGCAAAAGTCAAGATTGAAGAAGAGAAAGTCAATGACAAACAACACTCCCACCTTGTACCATAAATTTTAAAAGTGACATACAAACATAATTTTACAAATACAAAAAATAGAAATGCCTTATGAATAAAGAATCAATGGGGGATTCATGAAATAGATAGTAGATGGATTAAACAAGGAATCCACATCTCATTCTAGAGAGCATTGGGAATCCTTGGAGAAATCTAAAGAAGGATTCTACAATGAATCCACCAAACATTCCTTCCAACTAGCTTGATCTCATCAATCATCCCTCTCTACTATTACATCAAAGCCCTCTCTAGAGGAAGGATCAACTTAAAAAATTTCCAATCATACTACCAAACTACTTCCCAACTGATTTTTTAGAATATTCAAGCCTCCTAACTAGGGAGACATGCTTAAAAATTTGAAGCTTTATGAAATAAAAAAAGTAATCAAGAAACCCCTTCCCAAGGATATTTTTTGATATCTCAAAAAACAAAGATCCATCCTCAAACCAAAAAGATTTCAGCTCTACCACATGGAGAGGGTCTTCATTAAAATCATAGTTAATAACATAAGACCAAAACTAAGAAAACAAGGAGCCATATTCGAACTAGAAGGATTATAATTTCACCACAGGGATGGTGACTTTATCCAAAACTAAAAAAATAAAAGTTTCCACTTGATCCTTTCAAAATACTAGTTCAACAAACAAAGGACCTCCTAGAAATTAAAATCCCTCCTAGGACTTGTTGGTGATCTAGGTTGTACCATAGCTAAGAAAGGGGATTGTTCAGGGCCTCTTGTTCAAACCTAGTCCAACATACGATTGACCCTAGGCTATGGGTCACCTAAACTTAGGTCAGCCCTCTGAATAAGTTTGTATTCCTTTTGGATCTATCACCTACACTAGACCTAAACTAGATATTGCCTATAAAATGGAGAGAGATTGACAATGATACATGAAAGAATATAAAATGAGGTGATGTACCAAATTTTTTGATTATTATACTTGCACAAGACACACTATAGGATGCATTTAAGACTACTAGACATCAATTCACTCACTCTTTGATTAACTCCTATATAAGTATTTCACAACAAGGCATGGAATAGCTATCAACCTATCATGGGAGGGTAGTTGTCCACTTCCACACTAACCAACAAACTATATATGCACTT
Source organism: Torreya grandis (assembly GCA_037957365.1). Lineage (NCBI taxonomy): Eukaryota > Viridiplantae > Streptophyta > Pinopsida > Cupressales > Taxaceae > Torreya > Torreya grandis. The sequence goes on from JARHVA010000541.1 coordinate 5,131,499, forward strand.
ATAATGACCTATGAGAACTACCAAGACACTACATGAAGGTAAGTAAACCTAGATAGAAGCAAGGAAAACATAAATTCACTTGACTACATTAATAATTTCATAAGACACACTTCACTTAGCTTGCAAATGGAGGAATTTAGTCTTTTATTGCATCAAATAGGTGTTATAGTACAAATCTTGGCAGAGTCTAGTCATGCCGAAGAGAGGGATGTATTTCAAAGCTTATAATCTTGTATATATAATATAATGAGATGAAAGAGATGGGGATCATGTGTAGAAGGATGGATAAGGGAGCATAATGACCTAAATTTCCCATCATTATGATGTTTATATCATTAGAAAATATCTTTGTGTCTAAGAATACTTTTGGAGAATGGCCAAAAATAACTATATCAGTCCCTATCATTCTATTTATGGTCTACATTAATGCTCATTATGGTTAAAATAGTGGAATCAATTCATTTTCAAACTAAATTTTGGAATCAAAGTTGTTATAACATTTGGATCAATCTCTTACAATATCCTTTTGGCATTAATGTAGTTGTAATAGTTTAATCAATCTGTTTAGATCTTGTTTTGATATTGATTGCTCCTTATTAGTTCATTTTTGGCATGAAAGAATGAAAAAAAGGTTATATTCATGTTAATATCTTTGGTGATGAACCCATTAAAACTAACATGTCTACTTGCATGGCATCCCTTTGTAATATTTATTCTTGTTCAACTTCGATCATATTTAGATTTGACTTTTGATATTGGCCTTTGATTTTGATTTGGGTTTCTAGGAATGTGCCATCTAGTAACTCCTCATTCATTCTCAAGATCATTCTAATCCTTTGATCTTATTTTCACCATATATCAATTTTTAACAACTTGAACATGCTCTATTGATCTTCTATTAGTTTAATGTGATTAAGACACTTGGCATCTCCCATTAGCCTTGAGATCTACTGACTCTTTGACCTCTCACTCACTATCAACCTCATTTATACAATGGATTTCTCATCATTGATCTACTTGGGAAAACTAACTCTATCATTTATCATGCACTATTATATCTTTGATTAGGTACCCAAGATATTGACACTTGTTAGCTCCATGTTCATGTTGACCATTTGACTCAATGCTCACCATTGATCTTTGATGCATGATCAAATATGCATTGTTAGATCTTTGAGACCCACTAAAATATATTAGATCTTCACTCACCATTAGATTAAATCTTAGATCACAATATTTGGAAAATTTTCAATTGCACATTCAACCTTGGAACATTTCAATTTAAATATCTATTTGTGTCAGCTTTAACTTGAGGTCCCCATGTACGTTTCACTCTACAAGTCTAACTTTAAAGCTTTATATCTTGAGATAGAGAAGAAGTTAAGATATGAAATTTTTAGAGGATGATTTAGACATGAAAAAAATAATGTTCATGTAATATTTTAGACTAAGAGTCTTCTTAAGTGCATATATTAAATGTAAAACCAAATTGACCCATTCATTCTTGCATGATGTGATGTGATGATCTGGTTGTCTAAGATCACCAAATTCACACTTTAAGCTTTCTTAACATGTTTAAAAAGATATCAAATTCTATGTTATCTCCTATTTAAGTCCATATTTTCATTGTAACATTGGATCACTCTTTAATTAGGACCATGCTCAATTCCAAACTACATATAGTCAAAATTTTCTTATGTGGGCCAAATTTAGCCAACATCTTTGGTGACTCAGTTGGGAGACATGCCTACTATGCTTGAGAACTTGGACCATTTTCAAGACTCTTGGATTCACCACTAATGATGAATATAATCCATTACTATAAGAAACCTTTTAACTTGTAAAGATAATGAATTCCAATAAAATAGGGAGGGAAACAAAAAAAAAGGTAAGCTAACTAAACAAAGTGAAAGCAAAAAAAATAATGTGCTAGGAAAACACTTGGAGGAAAGCCAAAACAACTTTGTACAGGGAACTTAGCTTTATTAATAGTAATGTTTCAAGTGTATCCCATTAATTGAGAAAGGAAGCTCCTCACAATCTATCCTTACATGTTATAAGGCATTGTGGGATATGTAGTTAGAGATTATGTATGGACCACTCCAAAGAGATTCAAACTTTGTATTCCTTCCTGGATTAGCTCTATCCTCATTCCACTTGAGGACCAAATCTCTTTTTTTGAAAATTCATGAATAAGCTCCTTTGTCAAAGGATCTCTTTACCCTTACTTGATGGCCTTCCATGGCTAACATGGACTGATGTCTTGTCTCTTCCAATTCTATAATCTTGGCATATCTAATCTCCATAGGCTCATTATCCAAAAAATCAAGTTTATACATCAGTTTTAGGGTAATAAATTCAAGAGAAACAAGCATTCTTGCTTCCTTACCATATACCAGCTTGTAGGGGAAGTTGGCTATTAACTTCTTATAGGTGATCCTATCAAACCATAGAGATACCTTTAAATTGAGATGCCATGACCTCTTCTTATCTTCAATGGTCCTTCTAAGGATATTTAACAAGTTCTTATTAGTGGACTCAACAATGCCATTTCCTTGGAGATAGTAGTTTGATGAAGTGTTGAGAAAGACACTATGTTAAACTACCCATTGGCTGATTTTAGACCCCATAAAGGCCATAAAATTGTCAAAAATGATGGTTTAATGGACTCCAACTCTAGTAATCAAAACTTCATACAAATATAGAACATTGGATCATTTCCTTCCTTCAATGCCATTGATTTCATCCATTTAGACAAGTAGTTTGTGGTAGTTAGTATCCATTTATGACTTGAGCTTGAAGGGGGGTTAATAAGACCAATAAAGTATAATCCCCATTAGATAAAGGGATGATCCACTACAATTGGTTAGAGTGGTAAGGATTAAAGCTTCACCTTCTATACAAACATAACACATTATTTGCATTTCCTAGCCCATGCATGACAATCACCAAATAATCTTGGAAAATAATACCCACATCTCATGACCTTATGGGTGATAGTCCTTGATAAGTAATTCCCTCCACCATGTCTATTATGAAAATCTTCAAGAAACCTTTTCCATTGATGTTTTCTAATTCATCTTAACAACATGCCATTGATATCTTTACTGAAAAAAAAACCATCAACAAGAAGAAATGGGATGGATTAAAATCTGATTTTTTTTTTGAAGGATTTAGATGAGAGGGATAAATACTATCCTACAAATATCTTACCAGATCATGATACCATCTAGAAGGTGAGGTATGATTAGTTGTAACTTCTTCATCAGTTGACACCATAACCATCTTATTAGCTTCTTGTAAGTCTTAGGATAGATGCTCACAAAGTCTTTTGCCTCTAATAAACTTTTTGACCTTGATCTCCACATCATATTCTATTACCTTTGTTATCCAACTAGCTCTTTTCTAATTTATGTCTTTGTTCAAGAGAAACTCCTTGACACTTAGATGTGTAACCATTAGGTGTATCTTATTGTTAGATAATAAGTATCTGAACTTCTTGAGAGACCTTATAACTAAAAATACATGTTTTTCAATAAAAGATTACCTTTTTTCATATTCTTCCAAGCATTGAATAAAGAAGGATATTGGATAATATAAGGCCTCATGATTCTACTACATAAGAATGCCTAAAATGGTGTCAATGTTAGTACAGGTACACAAAATGAATTCCTTTGATAAATCTGGGTTCATGAGCATAGGAGCACTAGCCATGGCTTTCTTGATTTCCTAAAAGCTCCTTGCTCCTTCCTTAGACTGGCTAAATATCTAATTATTATTTAGCATGGTTGTAAGTGGCTTAGCTAAAGTAGAAAAATCTGAGATATATCCTCGAATAAAATTGATCTCCCCTAATAAACTTTTCAAATATATTTTTTGCTTAGGCAAGGAAAGTGTAAGAATTGAAGCTATTCTTTCAAGATCTATGCTTAAACCATAATTTAAAACTATATGTCCAAGAATCTTACCTTCATGAACTTAGAAGACAAAATTTTTGGGATACCCCAAATTGTCTACACCATTCAAACACTTTCTCAAGGTGAACCATATGCTCACTTACACTCTTTGAAAACACTATTATATCATCCAAATAGACCAACACAGACTTGTTAAGAAGGACCTAGAATTCCATATCTATGGCTCTCTTGAAATTTGATCCAACATTAGATAAACCAAATAAATCTTTATATATGCAAATGTCCCCCACTTTGTGGTGAAGTATATCTTGAATTGGTCTTCTTCTTTGTCCAAAATCTGGTTGTAACCACTATAGCCATCCAACAAGGAGAACCTTTTTGAACCTTCAACCAACTATAAAAATCATCAAATAGATGGAAGTGGATAGTGGTCTTTAAGTGAAGCCTTATTCAATTCATGAAAATCAACACACAATCTAATTTCACCATTCTTTTTCCATACTGGGATAAGGTTTGCCACCCAAATTGAGTGCTTGATTGGAAATATAATAACTAACTCAATGAGCTTATAAATTTCATCTCTCATCAAAGGTTCAAGCTTAGGATTAATAGGCCTTTATCTTTTTCTTACTATCTTAGTTTAATCTTCTATCTCAATGGTGTGTTGAAATAGAATTGGGTCAAATCCCTTGAGATCACTATATTTCCATGCAAATACATTGGAAAAACTTACACATATCTCAATGAAAGCTTATTTTTTTAAATAAGTGCATCCTTACCTAGCTTTAGGTTCTTACCAGGTGTAACTTCCACATTGGCATAGTGTTATTCCTTTGTTGACAAAGATGAATTTTCTTTCCTCAGCTCATCATCACCACTAAATATGTTTTCAAGTGTGACCAATCCCTTGGGCAACTTATTTTTTTTCAATTGCATAATATGATCACCATACTACTACAAGTATTTTGATTGATTTTTTGATGAAAAGTCAGCTTTCTCTTGCAAGAATTTGACAATTTGATTGTCATGCTCAAACACTTGAAAATTAACATTATTATCTAGAAGAGAAGGTCTTACAACCACCTTAATGTGTGACTAGACCTTTTAACTTCTTACACTAGTTGGGATATTAAAGTGTGCCCTAATGGTAGCTAACATGTTTACATGTTTTTTCTCATCTCTTGGTATTGCTTGAATGTTTAAGGTTTGAAACTCTTCAAGTAAGTACCATACCCTATGATTATAAGATTTAAGTAATGGGTTTTTCATAAATTAAGACCTATCACTTGGTGAACTACAAGTTCACTATCACTAAAGACTTGTCAGGCATTGACTTTCATCTTCTTAGCTCATTGTCAACCATGAACTAGTGCCTCATATTATAGAGCATTATTTGAGAAACCAAATTGAAACTTAATAGATGAGAAGTGCATTTAATTTTATAGATAAATAAACATCATTTTATCTTTGGTACCATGCTTATTCATTGACCCATCAAAGTATAATTGTCAAAGGTCATCACTAGACTCATCATCCTTCATCAAGGTTGGAATTGGTGTATATTTATAATGCAATTAATTAAAACCAAGTCATTATTATTCAATTAAATTATAAATATCATATTAATGTGAGATAGAGGCCCATGCATCAAGGAAAAAATCTATAATCCCATCTAAAGGTGATTCAATTTCCTCTACACTATCTTTTATCACCTCATCTGAGATGAGGCAATTGGTGTTTAAAACACTTGGCATATATGGTTCTAAATGGAACCATGCAATAGGTTAAAAATTTATCATTACCTTGGTACCATCCCTAGTTTTTAAAATTAAATATTTCCATTCATCTGATAAATATTCTCGAATATTTGAGGTAAAGTCCCTTGACAGACACATGGCAAAGTAGGGAAGCAAGTCCACCACAACTACATCTTACTGAATGGTAACATTGGGGTAAGCATGTCATGTGATTATTAGATCTTTGTTGGTGACCCATATATATTCAAAACTCCTTTATTATTTGTTTCATAGACAAGACCAAGCTTGTCTGTAATTTGCTTAGGCATGATAGTGTTACTAGCCCCACTGTCCACCATATAGTTATAAACTAGATGGTCACCAACTACTAAAGAGAGGTAGAATAGAGGATTTTTACTTGAATTTAACTCATATTTTTCCCCTTTTGACATTTTGTGTACCTATTATAATTAATTCTTCATTGGCTGGTCTAAATTAGCTAAGACAACTTCTTGTTTCTCAACTGGTTTTAGAGATAACTTAAGAGCTAGAAGATCTTGGATGAGCAGATATTTTTGTCTTAGAATAGCAAGGTAATAAATACCACATGATAATGTTGACATTGGATTTATTCATTTATTTTGTTATGTTTAATGAGTCTCCACTAACATTTGGATACACCTTTTAAACCATTGGTTATTCATGAATCAGAGGTATTTAAGGGACCTTCTAAGACTATAAATTCTAATTTTTTTATGTTATAGGGGAAAAAATTTAATATTTATTACTTTTGGAAACATAATTAAGAGTTATTGAAGCATTAGTCACATCTTTATCCTCATCAATGGATCTTATTTTAGCTCTAGTTAAAATTGCAACTTGACCATTTGAACAACTAGTCTCATCACCATGATTGAAGGAACCATAATCTTCCATCTACCAATCTAAATTAATGGAATTAGGATGACCTTGAGTTTTTTGAGCCTCTCCTTGGGGTACTAAACTTATATCATGATAATGACCTCCTTAAAGAGAAATATTCTTGAGTCATTTGTGGCATAGTAATGTTCTAAACATCATGGGGGTTGGAGGGCTACCAATTTGAGTCATGCATCAAATTAATTTAAAGTGGTGTGGAAAAAATAAATTTTAATGTGGAAGGTGTATTAAGATCAAGAGATGCATATGGCTTAGCTAGAAATATGGCTCCTTGTGCCTGGTAGGGTGGTCTATTTTCCTTAAATCCTTGATAAGGAGGCTTTTAATCTTTGAAGGAATGATAGCAGGTCTAATTTATTATTGATAAGGCCTACCTTAGTATTTTTATCTTTTGAGTTGAACTATTTCATTCCCAAAATATTGCAACAGATTTTTCAATTCATCAATCTCATTAACTTGAGTAGAGGGGAATATAAATTTAGCTTGAGGAGGTGGAATAGGGGCTAAAGATGGAATTTGAGGAACTTGAGGGGGTGGGATAGATTAAAAATTTAAGAATATATGCATTAGAGGCTTAGGAGAAATCTTACTAGCTTGTATCAAGTTGGTCTCTACTCTTATTATAACCTCATAGGCATTTGGCAAGGTATTACCACCCATTGAATGTATCATCACACTGATATCAGAATTAAGGGATTTTAGATAGTATAAGAAGGCATATTTTGGGAATGGTCTAATCACTGTAGGAATCCTAATCCATGTATTTTGGAATCTGAGGTTAAAATTAGACATGAACTCATGGGGAGCTCCCTAAATGGTAGTTAGTTGCTCAACTAATGATAGATTATTAGATTTGTCCTTAAATTATCTGACTAAGGTTGATCCTAACTCATCCTAAGTAGAAATGGAATTAAATGGAAGATTTTTATACTACTCTAATTCTTTTCCTTTAAATAAAGTAGTAAGTAGTCTGATAGCCACATTATCTTGAACAACATTCTGAATGGAGTAAAGGTTGGAAACATCCTAGATGTACTCAATAGCAATTGTTTGATGTTATCCCAAAAAGTATGAGATGATTTTAAGAGTATACATAAGAATATAATAATATTGGGCTAAGTTCAATGGACTACCTCTATTGACTGAAACAAAATATTGATTTTTGATGGCCATTTGGGTAGTGGGAATTACACTTCTTGAGGCAATGGGATGAACATGAGAGGAATATTGCCTCTAAGGATAAGGTCTCATCCTATTAAATATTTATCTCTTATATTAGACAATAGGTATCTCAATTAATTCAAGGGGAATACCTTTACTATTTGAGCTTGTAGTAACCTTTAGCATGAGAATATTTTCTAGATGATGCTATGAACTCTGTAAATTTATAGCTATTGATCTCTTTATGATGGTGTATGTCTCATTACTACTAAAAATTCTTCTCCTTAGCTCCAATTTTTATTTTTTTTAAATAAAATGGGGTCCCATGAAGTGTGATAGAACTATTAGTGATCTAGGTTACGCCCTAGCTGAAAAAAGGGATTATTCAGGTCCTCTTGCTCAAACCTAGTCCAACATGGGACTGACCCTAGGTTATGGGTCATTTGAACTTGGGTTAGACATCCAGAGATGGCTAGATTCATTTTTGATCTACACCTATACTAGACCTAAAATTAGCTCTTGCCTGGAAAAGGGAAAGAGATTGACAATGATACATGAAGGCATATAAAATGAGGTGATGCACCAAATGTTTTGATCCTTATACTTGCACAAGACATACTACATGATGCACTCAAGATTTCTAAAAAATAACTTCACTCACTCTTTGATCAACTCCCACATAAGTATTTCACAATAAAACATGGATTAGCTATCAACCTAGTATATGAGGGTAGTTGTCCACTTCCATACTGACCTACAGACTATATATGCACTTGTAATGACCTGTGAGAACTACCAAGACACTGCATAAAGGTGAGAAAACTTATACAAAGGCAAGGAAGACATAAATTCACTTGAACACATCAATGAATTCATAAGACATGGTTCATTTAGCTTGAAAATGGAGGAATTTAGTCTTTTATTATATCAAATAGGTGTTATAGTATAAATCTTGGTAGAGTTTGGTCATGCCAAAGAGAGGGATGCATTTCAAGGCTTAAAAAACCTTTACATTTATTATAATGGGATGAAAGAGATTGGTATCATGCATATAAGGATGGATAAGGGAGCATAAGTACTCCTATTTCCCATCATTCTCTCATTAATATCATTAGAAAAGATCATTTTATCTAAGACTACTTATGGAAAGTGGACAAAAAAATTTGTATCAATCCCTTTCAATCTATTTCTAGTATGTATTGATGCTCCTTATGGTTGTAACATTAGAATCAAGTCATTTTCAAGCTAAATTTTGGCATCAAATTCATTACAACAATTGGATCAATCTTTTACAATCTCTTTTTGGTATTGATGTAGTTACAATAGTTTATTCAATCCGTTTTGATCTTTTTTTAGCATAGATTACTCCTTACTAGTTCATTTTTGTAATTCAATAATGGAAAAAAGGGTTATAGTTATGATGATAGCTTTGGTGATGAACCCATCAAAATTGTTGTGTCTTCCTTTATGGCATCCCTTTGTAATATTTTCTTTAGTTTAACTTTGATCATATTTAGGTTTGACTTTTGATATTAACCCTTGATCTTGATCTAGGTTTCTAATAATGTGCCACTTGGTAGCTCTTCATTCATTCTAAATATCTTGTTGACCCTTTGACCCTATATGCACTGTCGATCTATTTTTTATGACTTAAATGTGCTTTGTTGATCTTCTACTAGTTTAGCATACTTAAAACACTTGGTAGATCCTCATTACACTTCAAGGTCCAATAACTCTTTGACCTCTTGCACATCATCAATATTATTTATATGATGGATCACTCACTATTGATCTACTTGAACCCACTAGCTCTATCAGTCAATGCAAACCATTAGATCTTTAATCAAGCACTTGAGATCTTGACACTTGTTAGCTCCATGTTCATGTTGACCTTTTGACTCAATGTCATCATTGATCTTCGATGCACAATAAAATACATGTCATTGGATATTTGAGACTCACTAATATATGTCAAATCATTACTCCATATTATATTTGATCTCATCTCCCAATATTTGGACACTTGACACTTACACATTCAACCTTGGAATATTTGAATTTAAATGGCTATTTTCCATAACTTTAACTTAACATCCCCATATACGTTTCACTCTATAAGTCTAAATTTGAAGCTTTATATCTTGAGATAGAAAATACATCAAGATATGAAATTTGTATAGGATGATATAAGAATGAAAAACATCATTATTGTGTAATATTTTGGTCTGAGAGGCATCCCAAGTGCATATATAAAATGTGTAACTAGATTGACTTGTTCGTTCTTACATGATGTGTTGTGATGGTCTGGTTGTCTAAGATCACCAAATTCACACTTTAAGATTTATTAAAGTGTTTAAAAATATTTCAAATTCTATGTGATCTCCTTTTTATGTCCATATCTTCATTGTAATATCGGATCACTCTTCAATCAGGACCCTACTCAGCTCCAAACTACATCCATTCAAAAGTTTCTTATGTGGGCCAAATTTGTCCAACATGACTTAGGAAAATAACCATTCATATTTCATCTCTCCAAAATATTATAGGAGAGACAAATATGGTAAAGAGAATGTTTATATCCCTTAATGAATTAATATACCATATCTTGCTAACCCAAATAAGGCCCACATCTAGGTAACTTTTAGAAAATATAGACCATAAACATACATGGTTCCTAAAATAGTATCCCAACCAAATTGTATGGGGTTTATTTAATAATAAATAACTTACCAAAAACCCACCAAGAGTCATACTAGCAATGGCTTTACCAAAACACATCATAAATACTAAATATGTGAAAAAAAAATCCAAACAAAAATAAGGGTCTGATCACTTCGTATCTTGCTCATAAAATCACCTAAAAATTGAATAATTAAATGCACATATTAAAAAAGGAGTCCATCCATATTCCTCTTAGTAAAATATTAATTTTATAGTCTCCATCCTCTCAGGTTAAATAACAGAAGCCAAGTAGCCAAAACATCATCAGTTGAGTATTCTCCAAGCCAAAGAAGACTGTCAAGTGATTGGGTACCCACCCATGAAGTAACATACATAAAATATTAGACAAATATTATAGATCTAAGTCTTATTCATGATTATCTCCTCTATCATATTGAAATTTCCCCACTCTGCCCAGGTGTGGGTCATCCTGATCACCATCCCCCTTCTACAACTCCTCCTGCCTGAATGAAATTTGAATTTTACCCCCTCTCCCCATTCCTCCATTACCCATAAATGCAAAATAAATTTTATATTCATGCATATCTTAAAATAATATTCCATGTAACTTGTTTAAATTATGTAGACAATGATAAAATGTAAATCCCAAAATACACAAGCTAATAAAACTCGTAAAAGGAGTTTTTTTACTATGTTTGTAAATTGATAGGTTAAATTAAGGTTTTTTAGACCACTATAGATTCATTAAAAATGAAATATTTAATTTATTTAATTAACCTCTAGGTTAATCTAGTGTAATAAATAAATAATTCTTTGTATCCATGGTTGTTATTCAATAGAGAATTAAATTTTATGCTTTTTAAGGGTCTGGGTGAAAATGATTTATTTTAAAAAATTGTATAGCAAAGTTATTTTCAAATTTAATTAAATTATGGGAAAAATTAAAGGAGTCAAAATATTTCCCACTTGTAAGTGGTGGATGAAATCACCACCCTTGGATAAAAGTTTCTACACCATAGGATCTAGGATTTCAAAAAATTGCCCTAAGTTTTCTTGTGCATTGAATAAAGTTCATATTTAAATTTTTATTGTCATTTATTATTTTCATTTTATTGGGTGAAGTAGGGTTTCAGGGTGAATCTCATGGAGGAAGCCACAATTAAATTCATGGCCCTTTTGATTATTTATACTCAATGTATATGTAACTATTTTAATCTATACACATTAATAAATAAATTTGATGCAATTTATATACATTTAATCAAATATTTTTTTATATTATTGAATGAAAATTTTATTTGTATTTATTAATTTTTTAAAATAAAATAAAATTTGATAGTTGGTGGCAAGTTACACAGGCCTCAAATGAAACACAACCAAGATACAAGCACCATGGCTACGGTTAGACAATGTCTAAAAGGGATGTGGGGTGGGTGGGTTGGACTGAACCCTTCCCCATTCCTATAATGGAATTGGGTTTGTGTCATCTAAGCCACCTCCCACCTCCATATTTTTTTGTTGTAGGTTTTAAATTTAATAAAATATTTCCATAGTTTAATTTTTATTTATTTATATTTTAATCAATTCTTTAATCAACACACACACACACACACACACACACACACACACACACACACACACACACACACACACACACACACACACACACACACACACACACACACACACACACACACACACACACACACACACACACACACACACACATACACACACACACACACACACACACACACACACACAAACAATTTGTTTCATTCTATAAATACATCATATTATTTATTACACTAATTATTAATGCATATAATTAAACATATTTGAACCATTCATTTTTACTTAATACAATTGAAAACAAATGGTTCCAATATGTGTAATTATATGCATTCATAATTAGTATAATAAATAATATAATGTATTCATAGAATGAACTAAACCATTCATTTTCAATTGTATTATGTGAAATTATGTGTTTGTGTGTGTGTGTAGAGAGAGAGAGAGAGAGAGAGAGAGAGAGAGAGAGAGAGAGAGAGAGAGAGAGAGAGAGAGAGAGAGAGAGAGAGAGAGAGAGAGAGAGAGAGAGAGAGAGAGATCCACCACTATAGGGTTTCACACAATTTTAACACATAACACAAACCCATAAGATTAGGCTGATTGGATGTTTCTTGAATAACTGTAACATAAATATTAGATGGACTTGATAGGCTTGTAGGCTTTCTTGACTTGACTTCCAATAATATTTCTCCCTCTTAATATTGAGATTGCATATGGATAACTTAATTTCAACTTAGAATACCATTTGTTGTATATTTTACAACTTATTCTCTCTCTTGATTTTGAATGGGTATAAGAAAAGATTCACTCTCTAAGATAGGCATGACATAATTAGGATTTATGGTCCAAGAAGGTCTTTAAGGTGGACTAGTCTTCAGATCTTCAAGAAGGGTGGGTGGATTTGGAATGGAAATAGGTATCTCTTGAGTAATAAAATCCTTAAAACTTGGGATTCTAGAGCTAGTAGGCTCATTTAGAAGGCTCATTGAGCTTATTTTGATCCTGTATTAAA